>CM038678.1:359915626-360043693 GCA_021605205.1 Aegilops longissima | reverse complement strand
CATATCATAGGAAATAATATCCTCCGTTAAATCGTGAATTTAAAGAGCTGGTGCATGAGCATTTAGCTTTATTTATTTATTTACTTATTTATGTTTAGGGGACCATGAGCATGTACACAGGCCGGATTCATGTGAGAGCATGCCTTCCAGATTAATTATGGCTTCTATTGGGCCTTCATCTGGTGCATATGTTATCAACAAGTGGAAAATGTGTTCCGTCTGAAAAATAGTATGCACCACGTGCAGTGCAGGGCACTAAAGGATCGAACCGCAAGCAGCGACTTCCAAAACATTGTGTTTGTCGCTCTAACTACACATTTATTCAACCAATGTAGACGAATATACTACCGATTGTACATTGAAATAGCAGCAAAGAAGACCAGGGCTGGGGTGCAGCGTATAAGCGATAAGCAGGCGAGTAAGAGTGAAGGTGCAGCTCTCTTCCAAACCAAACATCAGCCATCATTACAAAAGGGCTACCAAAAAGAACAAGTATATGCATCAAACTAAATAAAGATCCTACTACACCAAGTTATGCGCATCTAACTAGCTGCTCAGTTAGGCGTTACTATTTATTGTCGGCTGTGGAGATTGGTGGCTTGAACCGGATGGGTTCTGACGGGGAAACTCCGGCAAACAGGTCAAGTCCGATACTTGCAACCCTCTCGCCTACTTTGGGCTGCAGAGCGGCGGCACATATCGTGGTATGGTGCATGCGAGAGGCGCATAGTGCCGTGTGTACACACAACACCCTCGATGAAGCGAAACCGCTGCTGCCATCATGATCCTTGCCGTCGGTTATCTCACGGTTAATCGGATAATTCATGCGAGAACAGAGAGCATGTACCAAGGCTACTTACCAACCTCCGGTCTAAAATTCCTGAAGGCCCTGTAGAAGCTGGGATCTGCTCAAAGACTTTGCGGTGGATCATGATTGTATTCCAGCTAAACAACACGTCAGTAATGCGTGTGATCGATCATCAATGCGTTCGCCGTCATCCGATTGTGCCGAGGAACCACCGCAACTGCCATGCCGCTTTTCTTTGGAAGGTTACTGGATTAGGAAGGGTAGGGACACCAGCGACCTACAACATCATATCAAGTTGAGTCAAATAACCTAAAAAAGTTGGAGTCAAATAAAAAGGGCTCCTTATGTAGTCAATCTCAAAACAAGCATGTTATGAGCATGAATATTTTTTTGGTAAATGTTGACGGTGTATAAGCAAGCCATCATGATATCATAGGAAAGTAACATACTCACCGTAATAACCGTTTGTAGCAATGATTGGAGTAGGCCAAAGAATACGTCCGACCATAGAAGGAGTCGACAGCGTAAATGAAGCCCTTGTGTTCAATGGCATCGAGAGAACCATGGAGGATGTATGATCCTGCGATGGGCGTGCAGATTTATCCACTTATCGCAGGTGACTGTCGGATAAGCGAGACTACGGTTGAAGAACACAATTAGCCTGAAGTCTTTATAATTAGCGAGATCTTGTGGGCACTTGGCAGATTACAACCTTGAGCAAATCAAACTTGGTATCATGTTGGCTACTTTAAGATTCCGAGTATTACGGGCCGCGGTGCCAGCAAAGGCAAAGGTTAATCGAAGGAAGGGGGATCAATGGCGGGTGTAGACCTCCACGAGCATCCAGCCTGTCGCATGATCACGTCGTGAGCACCATCCAAGGCGTGTTCATGCCGCCTCAAAGACATGCCGTTAATGTAGTTGAGGGTGGCGGGGATCGGATAGCAGCTCAAGGGGTTGATGCTCGCCACCCTACGATCGTTATGCTGCGTGACATGCCGCTTTCTAAAGATCAAAGGGCATGAGCAAACAAGGAGCTGGTTAAAAAGCTCTGGCCGAGGGCTTTGAGTAAAGCGGTACAGCCCG
The DNA here is from genome assembly GCA_021605205.1 of Aegilops longissima. Taxonomy (NCBI): domain Eukaryota; kingdom Viridiplantae; phylum Streptophyta; class Magnoliopsida; order Poales; family Poaceae; genus Aegilops; species Aegilops longissima. The sequence goes on along the minus strand of CM038678.1, from coordinate 360,041,799 downwards.
ACGAAGCCAAGCATGGTCTTGAGATTGTCCACACGCGAAACAATGAGCTTGATTACTCTCGGTGGGAGTGAATTCTAGCCACTCTTTTTATGGACGCTGCTCGGTTACTGCCATTGTTAGTGCTTGGGTTTTGACGAGGGGGGAGGTGCCTTTAGCAGGGGATGGAAGAGCGGACAAAGATGGAGAAGCAAATATGTGCCAAGGGAAGTGGACATGTGATGATGACTACAACCACCACTTGTCTTCTGAGACACATACCAAGAGCGAAGCCATATAATCGAGGAAACTTGCTTGAGTGATCACATGATTAGTACTCCCACAATTACTGCCACTATGCCCTAACTTGCTTGAGTAGAGTAGTAGTGGAGTAGGACTCGCCTGCTACTACTACTAGCAGGAGTAGTATGTTCTAATCTAAAATAGTTACAAACTTCAATGCCCGAAAGCGGAACTACAACGAACCGCCATCGGTGCTAACTCCAATCCTACAAGTCATGGATTTGTTTTTTAACTTTCATGAGGAATCTGTAGTCAGCCTACAAGTCATCATGTACCTTTATCTTTGGTGGAACCCACAAAGTACTTAGAATACAAGATTAATGATGCAATTAACTTTTATAGAGGGATAATCATACGCGCAATTAACTCATATGGATTGAAGTAGACTCTATTATTCTCCAACGCACAGCAACAAATTTCCTCCCGCCGGGCCGAGTAGGTTTCTCGGTTTGCATGCGGGTTTAATCGGAGGGGTTTGATGGAGGCGATGAGGCATGTTCACGGGCAAGTGGTGGGCCAGCAAAGTACTATTCGATTCGACAACTACAACTAGTATATTATAAAAAACAAAGAAGAGTAGTAGAGATAGAGATAAGAATAGATACTAGGGAGGAGCACCATCTCTTCGCTTCTGGGCTACTCCTGCGCTCCATTCTGGCGGCGCAACATCCCCTCACGCCCACCCTCCTCAAGGCTCCATTCGGTGGTATTGTTGAAATTTGGAGGCGCGACTTCGCGATCGCTAGCAGCGACTACTTCACCGACGCATTTACTTCTTCCCCGACCTCGGCAACCTCTTCCTCAACGACATGGGCGATAACCTCAACGCCAATGGTGCTGCTTCCCATTGCAACCGTATGTTTACTGTCCTTCCCGCTTGAAATCGTGGTAGAATTCATGTTTCTAGTGTCAGGTCCTAGATTCGATCTGTTCATCTACTATGCTAGTCTGCATGATTAGTTTAATCTCTGTTAGCGCAGCTATGATTTATTTTGTGCTTATTAGCACTAAATCTCGTAGTAACTTGCTCATATATTCAACTAGCGGAATGTCCCTCACAGCCCACCCCGTTTCATGGGCGGCCTGTCGCTGACTCCAAGGCCCTTCGTCTCTGCGCTATGAGTGCCCGATGCCATTTGGGGGCTCGCCAGGCGGACATCGTGGCATCACTTGACCTTGGTGCGGTAATCACCATCGGCCCTCGGGCGAAGAACATCAAGCACGAGACGTGCTACCCGTTCACCGTCTCGGGGTCGGCTGGAGGATCAGCGTCGCTTTGCTAGTCTCGGAGTGGGGCGGCAGCGTCTTCCTCTTGATCGTGGCTACTGGCGAGGAGCCCGGGCCGCCGCCACATCTCCGTAGTGGGTGTCGGGCGACCCTACCAGCGTGACAACGACATCGAGGCCGATGTACGGGTGCGTGCTCACTATTACTACCCCTTAGAGGTCCGGTGGCGGGCGGCAGCTACGCCTAATCATACTTGGACTCACGTGTTGGGACTTCCCGCCGATGTGGACAAGGAAGGCGCCGCGGTGTTATTTGACCCCAACAATGTGCACGGGACTCCAAGGAGGTTCACTGGACATCCGTGATATTCAATTTAAATGTTGATCATTAGTCTTAGCGTCAATGTAATCCAGCTGTCTAAGCATGTGGAGACTTCCATGCATGATCTTTCTCTATTGGAGTATCACGCTTGAATAAAAGTGTATCCATTTATGGTTTAGTCTAGAATCTTCCATGTATGAATTTTTACTACTGATCTTGGTGAAAGACTTATGATGAACTATTCTTACATATCCTCTGCCGCCTTCCAAGGCATCTGATTTAATCCCTCCATCTAGGTGTATAAGGGCATGGTTAATACTTAAATAGTATAGCCAATAGCTGACTATAAGAAAGTGCCATGTCATCTCAGAGCCAACATGTATAACAATGGATACTCAAAAACTAATTCTTGAAGATCATTTCCTGCGCAGCACAATAAGAGTTATTTCTTCACAAGTTTTGGATGCAAGGTTGAGCAGTTGAACACTTTTGTTTGCAAAGATACTTTTTATCTATTTCACCCGGATGTTTGTGAGCTCTAGAGATGAAATAATATCCGAACAACCTATCGATACCCGTTACACATGAGATGACCCCCACATCCTTTGTCAAAATAAACAACTCCCCATCAATGCATTTCAACTTTCTCGCAGCGAGACAGGCACCTTACTATAGAGTTGTACGACCAAAAATTGAACTAACATTATATATAGTACGATAAATGATGATGCATGTCACCTAAAATTATATCATTGAAAACTATGTTCAAATCTGAATCCAACGATATTGTTTTTGTTGACATGCACTAACATTTTGTCGATTAAATCTTGACCAAATTCAATGGGGATAAACCACGACCGATGTAGTAGTACTAGTGTAGAGGGCGCACGCACAGGAGTCTCACCCGCTTGGTGGTGGCTGGCAGTAGAGCCATCATATCACAAAACCCAACCACTCCAAAGAATAAGTGGCCTGGTAAAATAAGCGGACAAGCAACCATCACATCCCTCCGCTTTTTTGCATTTCATTTCTCTCAGATTTACTTTCTCCGGTTCATCTCAAGACTTTTCGATCCCTAGCTACTACTGCTAGTATCCCTAGCTACTACTCCTAGGGCCCGTTCTTTTGGCGGCTTCCCGGCTTTTCCCATAAGACTAGTCACAGTGGAGAGTAACATTACATGCCTCACTCATTTATTTGGGCTTCTAAACTACTATTAGTAGTATTTTCAGCCCTGGTTTATTCCTCACCATTGTAATTTATGCTAAATTTTGACCAAAGATTTAAGCGATAAAATGTTAGTGCATGTGACATGCACTAACATTTCATTAATTAAATTTATGATCAAAATTTGACACGAGACACAATGGGGACCAATAAACCAGGGCGGAGGAAGTAGTTATGGGATTACTAATCTAGAAGCCTAAAAGAATTGGCTCTGGTACTCCTACTAGTAGTAGTACTCAAGTTGGAATTCCAATTGCACGCACAACTTGTTAGGCAAAAATTTGATCTGAGGTGTAGGAAGTGGTTTGGGAATTTGTATGCCTTTCCAACCGATTGAGATACTCCGCACAAAAATCTGACTGAGAAATAACCACGAGAAGGAAGGCTAAAAGTAAACAATCAAACGTGCATTTTGCATTTGTTTTGCATTGAATCGCTTTGACAAGCTTGACTAGTGTTGTTTTTCTACTTTTACAAAAACCGCATCGTAATGTTAAACGCGTGCATTTGTACATAAGTAATAGTAGTACTCCATCTGCTCTAAGTGTATAAGTCTTCCCTCCTTCTTGGTCACGGTGCACAACCAAAGATGACTTATTGACACGGGCGGAGGAAGTAGCGATACCGCAAGCATATATAGAGAGAGACGTGTAGTGCGATAGTATATAGTAAAGTTTGTGCTATATGCGTGCTTATTTGCAAAATGCATACGAATACACAAGGTTTCCAAACTTTCCTTTTACATACTTAATTGGGGCGCTAATAATTCTTGAACATTCGGATTTATCATTTGGGCCCCAAAACTAATGAGATTGCCTTATTGAACAAAAATTATACTCCTCCTAAAAGCCACATCGCTCACAGAGGCGCTTGCGGCCCGCATACGAGTGCCACTGTGCGGGTTTTTTCCCTCAAATACCGCCGACAACGCTTCTTCCTCAACTTAACTTCGCGAGGTGCTGATTAGCGGCTTGCCGCATGGACGAGTACGATCTCACCGGTGTGGTGATCTCGCGCCAGCAGTACTCCTCCTCGCTAGAAGCGCACACGGTCCACGCACCGCCAAGCGTAGATGAGGCGCTTGGGCCCGACCGCACTCGTGGCGTCGGCACGGGCGCCCTCCGCCACCCTCACAGCCCTCGCACGAACCTTACGCCAAAGAGCCAACTGCCTGACTCTCGGATGCGCTATAGGCCTCCCGGGCAGCTTGTTACGTAGTGCGCTTCTCTTCCTCACCTACTTCTCCGCCTCTATTTTAGGCCGCTCTCCTGGAGGCAAAGCCTCCAAAAGAGGCGACATCCTTTTCCAAAGCTCCTCAAGGCTCGGGGAGGGGCTCGGTGGGGCCGCGGCGTTCTCCCCTCGTAGCTGGGAGCCGGCGTCCTCGTCTGTAGCTGCGGCCCCAAGATTGGGAGCACGCCCGGCAGGTCCCTCTCGACACGTCATGGGCGGGAGCGGAGCGCCGGCGCGTCCTCCTTGACTAGTGGCGGTGAGAGCGGAACAAAGGCGCTTCGCGTTGTGGCTAGAGGCCAGGCAGCCGGCCGCGTCCTCCTCGACTAGTGGCGGCGAGGCAGGCAGCGGCGACGCGTGACCGTCCCTGCAGTGTAGCGAGGCGCCTAGGGCTTGGGAGGCGATGCCATGGTGGTCGGCGTGAGAGGGGCCAGGAGGGAGATAGCAATGAGCGTGAACATGAGGGAGGAGATAGAGATGTCGTGGAGGCGTATATTTATAGCGAGCAATGGCACACCCACATAAGATATGGACTAAGCTGCACTAACAATCTGCAGGTCGGTTGCATCAGCGACATGTGGGCGGACCCTGTTGGGCCCGTGTGTCGATGACCTAATCACCTTCCGGTTAAGTAACAGCTACGTGGGCATATTTGTTGGAGTAAATTACGGGGAGGAAGGGGTGGAAATATTGCTGGTCTGTGGATTGGACGAAAAGTGGGGAGGAGAGTCATGCATGCAGATTTTTCCACACGGGGTGGAGTGGTGGGACCACGGAGGGAGAAGGAGAGTCTGGCAGGCATATTGTTTCCACACATGGAGAGGAAAAGATTTGGAGACGAACGGGCTTCCTGCAGGTATGGGGAACGGTGCATAGTAAATCTCATCTTGCTTGCCGGGCTAGGTATAGTCTCAAGTCATTAAAAACATACACGCCCCACACATGTTCATATTTCAAGGTGCACTAAATTATTGCATGCGATGATTAAGGCTGGCCATAATGATGGTATCTTAGCTGGTATCATGCACACGGGAATAGCAAACATGCTGATGTGGCAAAGAATTAAAGAAGAGAGGGGGGTTAGAGTAACTAGTGTTCATGCATGCATTGGAAAACACATTTTTTTGTGAAGAACTACAAAACCTATTCCACCGCCTCTATCTTGCTAAGAGTAGGTCAAAATTTTGAATCGAGCCCTTTAAACTAGAAGGGAGGTAGTAGTACTCTAATAGCTAACCTTGGCCTGTTTGGATCCATGTGTTAGAGTTAGTTTGGGTTAGTTTGAACTCAACTAACCCAAAAAATCTAACCCACCCAAGAGGTGCTTTATACTCCTCCGTCTAGGTGAGTAAGTCATCTTAGGTTGTGCAACCGTGACCAAGGAGGAGGGAAAGCGCAAACGGTTGACGGGAGTAAAAAGGACCAGAGGGAGTATCATGCATGCGGAGTAGGCAAAAAATTGCTCATTTATAGCCGGTCGAAGTCTCAAAGGGCGAACTGCCTGCGAGGAGGCGAAGGTCGGGAGGCACGACGGTTGACGGAATTAAGTGAAGTTACATCCATGTGCCGCATGGCGTGTGAACAAGTGTAAGCTATACCGTCAGCCTACGATATGGGTCTAGTAGACATGACATCTAGTGGGTCCCGTGATAGTTCTTGAGAACTCTTTGGGGCTTGCAGCCGCTTATCCACCGGCAAGCCAGCAACCCCATGCCATTCGCACGCCTCTACTCGCCCCCGCCTTCTACCTCACAAAAGTTCGCTTCCCAATCGTCCGCCCTTTCACATTAGTTTGCTCCCGCTTTTATGGGTACAACAGTTCAACTTCTCCTAACCCTCCTCCAAAATCCATGGCCTCCCAAATCTCCATGGTCGCCGCTGAGTACTGTGTTAGAGCCATCACCGCGATCAGTTCATCGTCATCTACACATGTGGATCCGCGACGGTGAAAGCATGGCTTGCTCGCTTCTCACGCATGTTCAACTGCTCAACGGATGAGGGGTCGCTGGGCTAGATGTTGAGTACACCATGTCCCCGGACGAGAGAAGGATCTAAAGGACTAAGAGAGGAAGAAGCCCGCCGTGATCCAGGTTTTGCGACATAACATTTGCTTGGTCTACCACATATGCCATGCCGACGTTGAGTGCCAGGATTTTAAGAACTTCCTCAAGGACAAAAGAGTGAAATTCACATCAGAGGCTTTAAGAACGACAGAGATGTCCTCAAGGTCGGATAGGTCTCGCTGTAGGCCAGCCCTTCGATCTCCGTAGGCAAGCTGGTGTCCTCCTCTCAACCTTCAATGCTGACCTCGGCAGCAGCCATGATTGATCCTTCAGACGCTAAATCAAGAAACCTCATCACGAAGTTTCATCATGCATGGGAGTCAAGACATTAGATGAAGATCACATCCTGTGACGCAGCAATGGATGCCTACCTTTGTTTAAATATCTACATGGGTTGGATGAAGAAGCGGAGCCCAAAGGTCCGTTCAAGCAAAGAAGGCCGCCAAGAGGAAGAGGAAGAGGGACGAGGACGAAGTCGAGGACGTGGACTCGGACCGAGTAGGTGGCAGTGCCGCCGCCATGCTGGTTCTACTGCAGTGTCAAGCGGACTAGTTGCTTAGTTTATTTTCAAGGGTGTGTTGTGCCGAGGCCCCAGCAGAACTATGTTTATGTTCTTTCTCGTTATTTGAACTCTTTAGTACGAGAGTAGTACTAGTACTATGTCTTACTACTATTCTTCTTGCAGCTTGGTACTATCGCTGTATCTTCGTGTTCCTACTGTATTTTAATACGCTCGCATTAGTAGTATAATTTGGGTCAGACGATTTGTGAAAGAAGTTCGATGGAGCGAAGGAAGAAGACGGCAAAAGAGGTGGAAGAAGCCCTTCTAGCCATCCATGTTGCATCAAACAGCTCACATGAGTTGACTGACCCAAATTGCTCCTTCAGATTGTAGGATCCACGTGGCATTCAAGGTCTCGAAGGTAGATTCTGCGTCTGCACCCGGTTTGCGGCCTCGACGCGCGCGCGCCCGGCTTCCTCCGCGACAGCCACCATGCGCGCCTCCTCCGCGCGGGCGGAGACAACAATGACACGCTAGTTCCTCCTCGCCGGCGTGCTGGAGCACGCGCTCGTCCTCCTCTTCGTACGCTTCATGCATAGACGCGGCTCCACCAGCTGCTCGCGTGCTTGGCAACGCGGCGACATGGCGAGGAGGGACTGCAGACGACGTGAGCGGGCGAGCCTTCGCTTCATGGCATGTGGATGGCGGCGACACGACGGTGATGGGCGAGAAATTGTTGGCCGAGAGAGCGGGCGCCGCATGCGCAATGGCGGCGGCGGCATATTGATGAGTGCGCGATGGGAGCTTACTTTAGTTTTATATAAGGTTGGTCAAACTTAAATAAAGGGTTTGTTTATGTCACATCTAGATGTGAGATATTAGTCACATCTAACTCCCTCACCCTTAAAATCCATGGGAGACTTAAAAAACATGGGTGAGTGAGTGGAAGACTTTAAAAATCAAGGTGAGTGAGTTAGATGAGATAATATTTCACATCTAGATGTGAAATAGCAAACACGTAAAAGAAAACCGCATTAGTACACGTAAACATTAGACTTAGGCAGCGCTTTTATTAAAAAATTAAGTTAGTACCACAGCCACGACACGGAATCCGTAAGCGCTGTGAACTGTGGGTCGCTGGTCGATCGAATCAAGGCCACCGTGTCGCTACCAAGGACATCCCCTCAACCTTTTTGTGTGTGAAAACAATCCCTAATATTACTCAAGTTTTTTTCATGGAAAGTTCTTGACGCTGCAATATTTCCATATATTTGAATTTAGCTCCAGTTTGTGTTTATTTGGATTTGGACGCTTTAGGTGCGCCTAGTTTTTTTAATACTTATTTTGTGTGTGTGACTGAGAGAGAACGTGTATGTGTCCATATGTGTGTTGTATGAAGGGCAATGTGGAGACGGTGTGGTGATACAGATATAGAGAGGTGTGAATGTGCAAATGATCATGCATGAGTGAGACATAGACAGATGCCGATACGCTTGTGTATACATGAGAGAACGGTCTTCTAGTTTACTTGTGTGTGTGTGTGTGAGAGAGAGAGAGAGAGAGAGAGAGAGAGAGAGGAGCATCCGTAACACAACAACCATCTCTCTCGATTCGTCTGCCCTCAGACGATCGTGATGCAACACATGCATCAATGCGCACATTTTGACACCTCACTGGCCCCGCCCACCTCAAGGCCCGCACAATCTCTTCGTGAATACCCATTCTCTTCTTAGGTTTGTTTTTACCAATATCCATCACACACACACACACACGTTTTCACACACACGCACACACACACACACACACGCAGCACAACACACACGCACACTCCCCGAGCACACAATTCATCCCCATCCAAGGTTATACGGCGACCACTCGCTTGTGCTTCTTTGCACCCCAACATGCACAACACCTCAATCTTCAAAGAGGGCATCGAGCAGATCAAAGACGGCGACCACACCGCTTAGAGAATGCGGGTCATTTGGAAGGTGGTGATGTGACGACGGCTGACCGACTCCTCCCCCTCTCTCTCTCTTGCACAAAATTACCAATCCTCTCTCCCCGCACAAAATTGTCAACCCTCAACCCATGAGATCCTTCCCTCTCGCCCATGTTTTTCCAGCTCTCTCATCAAACATGTTGTCTCTTCTCCTTCCATGTATACAGAATCCGGATGCACACGCATCTCACGATATTACATGTATCCATCTTTCTCATGCACTCTAACTTCTTCCTCTCTCTCTCTCTCTCTCTCTCTCTATCTATCTCATTAGGTTTGTCTCCTACTCTCTCGTCCACATACATACAATCTTTCCCGCCCTATCTGCTCCATCTTCAAAAGCTCTCTCGCACGCTTCATTCACACAATGGGATATGTCAAAATGTTGCTTCTATAATGGCTGATGTAGAGTTTTGTTGTTTTGTTGCATCCTACAAAGTAATAACTATGAAATGCATTTAGATTATCATTTGACTGGGATTATGTGAGTTTGAGCATGTTGTGAAGTACTATAGACCTTTTATACATCTTGGGATTCACAATGATTAACTATTGAATTGTATAGACCATTACATTCAAGTCAATAGCCTAATATATTTATTTCACAATTTCAACAAATGATTAGTTCAATACAAACTAAGAAAACAAATGTGTACTCCTCCATTTTTATTTAAGTCCGTATTAGCATTGGTCAAAGTCAAGTTTTGTAAACTCTCGAAAGCTTTTATAATCTTGTTTTTTTACATTTAGTTTTGCCCACTTTGCTTATGCCAATTTAGATTTGACATTCATTTTTTGTTACTCTTAGCTTTTGACAATATATCACTTTTGCCCTTCCGTGGCAAAAAACAAAATTTTCCAAGTGGCAATTGTGATACATGTCAAATGCTAAGAGTGGAAAAGTGAAATGAAAATTATCTTTTTGCCACGGAATGGCATTTGTGATGTATTATCAAAAGCTAACAAAGGGCAAAAGTGAGATGTCAAATTCTAGAGTGGCATAAGCAAAGTTGGTAAAAACTAGAGTGGCAAAACAAAGTTTTCTTATCAAAAATATTAACATATACAATAACAAATAAATACCATTAGATTCATTATTGAATGTACTTCCACATCATACATATTTGTTATGGTAAATGTTCATATTTTTATATAAACTTCATCAACTTTAGGAAGTTTGACTTTGGTCAAACCTAATATGCAGAGTTTACTACTACTACTCGCTAGTTGCTTAGCCGAATCACTCAACACGCCACACGGGAGTCCAAAGGTCACAAAATTTTGAGGTCGGCGGAAAATCTCCCACATGACCCTGATTTGAGCAAAGGGAAGTTACCATCATAGCCATCGAACAGGCCTACGGACGACGCTTGGTAGGGGATGTTTTCATAACTTCAGTTCACCCTACCCAGCCAACCCCACCCCGCACCCGAGTAGTACACCTGAATACTCCCCATTTTCTATCCCCACCGCAAAATAGACTTCTCCACGGCACCGCAGCCTTCGTGCTTCTCCCTTTACATCGGGCGACTTGTCCACCGCAGCAAGATCTGCCTCATCGACGACCTCAGACGCCAGACTGGAGCCGGGTCCACCGTCGTCGTCAGAGACGGAGCCTCTTCCCGCATCGCCTTCCACGGTCTCGGATCTGCTTCCTAAGCCGACGCTAAGCGCAGAAGTACCACCGTCGTGGACAATGAACCGACTCCCATTGCCGACCATGACTCACAGAGGCCGCCGAGACCATCGCTCTCCTCCTCGATTGGTAATGTGTATTGAATCACTTAGCAAGACATGTGCAGTTATAATTTTGTTCATACCTACCCTTCAATTTTCCTGGGTGCTATTGTTCCGTAAAAGTAATTGGTTATAGCCTCCATTGTCCAAATGAATATCACCGTAATTGTGCGCCGCCTCAGATCGTGGTTGTGCTTGGTAGGTTTTTCATCCGCAACCTGTAGTGTGGCAAATGATGGAAAGGTTTTTAGAAGTAGCAAGATGCCCATATGCTTCACGATCAAGATGCATTTGTATGAGTAGTTTATCTTGGGGAGAAAAGGATAAACGAGGGAAGGCCTTATTTGCAACTGAGAGGGGTATGGGTATCTTTTGCAAAATTCCATTTGTTTCCTACCTATCCGCCGATATAAATCGACGGCCTATATTGCAAGAAAAAAGTATAGACCAAAAAAGTAGATAGTAAAGGAAGTAGAGATAAATATTAAATATTAAATATAAAATAAATATTACCAGAGAGAAGAGAGTAGAGATAGCAGAGACGCGGGAAAGGATCGCGCTACAGGGAAAAGCGGCCGGGCGCGGCGCTTAGTTTTGGCGCAAGCGCGTCCGCGCGCTTTATAAAATCCAACGCCCAACCGCCTGCGTTTTGCCACCGCTCGCGCTCGCCACCGCCTTCTCCCGCGCTTTCGCCGCCAAGGCCACCATGCCGCCAGACGCTGAAACTTGGGGATACCAAGGCTGCTACGCTTCTCCGACGGCTTCCGCCGAGATCTGGTTCGCTGGATGCGCCGCCTCGAAATTTCGACACCGCTAACGAGGCCTCCCCAAGAAATGACGCGGGCAGCATGGCGCCCGTGGCCTCATAGAACATTGAACTTCCCCAACGTGCCGACGCGGGAGCGGGCGCAGGAGCTCGCGCCTCTGCCGCGACTTAGCACCGACGAGGATCGTCGCGACAACCGGAGGGGGGAGCACCGTCTCGGCATCGCCGAGATGGACGAGGAAGCCATGGAGTTGTGGCACCAACACTTCCCGCAGGACATCATCAACGAGCGCGAGTTCTACGCGCAAAGGAGGGCGGAGAGGGATAAGAGGAGGGCGGAGCGAGCCGCTGTCGGATTTTGGGTTCCGGCAGACCCTCTAGGTTCGAACTCTGGGGTGCGCGCGGAGATCTCGCCCCCTACCTACCTGCACCTCGTCGCCTCGCTAGGAACTAAACTACCAAAGGAACAACACAAGAGACACAAGTTTTATATCGTTCGGGCCACCATTGTGGTGTAACACCCTACCCAAAGGTGTGGTGTGGTGGATTGCCTCTTGGGATGATGATGAATAATACAAGGAAGAACAGCCTCATGAGGGTGAGGTGTTCTTGTGGCTAGGCTCTCGATCAGATTGATCAAGCTAAGATGAGGCGAGATGTCTCTCTCTCTCTAAGATATCTCTCGATTCCTGATCCCGGATCCCGTGGGTGGCTAGTCCTATTTATAGGCGTAAGCCCCGGCCTCTTCCCAAATATTGAGCGGAAGGGCGCCAACAATTGGCCATTTTGAAGGGGAACATCTAGTACACTTATCGTGACTAAAGTTGGTCCTCGCCGCCAAAGGCTCGTGGTGACGCCGCTTGGGCTCCACGATGACTTCCTTCCTGCCGCTATGACGGTCTTGGTCTTGTTGCAATCAAACGGGTGCCTTTGCTTGATGCTCTCGCAGCGCTTGCCCCTTTGCACCAAAGAGGAAATGAGGACACTGCTGGCTGGCGCCTCGCCGGGCGCCTCTTGGTCGCCATGGCTTGCGCCATGGGCACCTCGTGAGGTACCCCACCTTGATCTCTCCGCCTCGCGAGCCACCCGACGAGGCCGTGCTTAAGGAAGCTTCCTGTCAGCCCACCTCATGAGGCTTGCCCCCTCGCGAGGGTCTTGAGCTTGTGCCGATGAAGATGGGCCATACTGGCCACCCTTGAGCCACGCCGCAGCCGCAGTGCAAGTCTGGGTACCCCTGCTCCTGTAACGCCGACAAGAGCCCCTAGGCCCAAGGCGCGCCTGGACTTGGCCGAGGAGAGAAGGCAAGGGGCAGCGGGCATCACGGGCCCTAACAGCCTCAGGGTTTTGGGCGCCAAGGTATGTTGATTGACGTGGGCACCCTGCCCCCACGACGCCGGCAATCGCATCGAATTGACAAGTCCTCGCATGCAAAGCGGGTCATGATTACCGCGATCGTGGAGGCCGGGCGGTTGGCCTTCCCCGGCTATAAGTACGGAACGGAGCGTGCCCTTCCAGGTCATCTCCTCTTGCTTCTCCTTCTTCTCCATCCTTGCTCCACTTTGCGGCAATGGCTCCGATCCGCCGGTTCTCCGCGGAAGAGAAGGGAAAGGCTCCTCGAGAGGGTCCCGACCCGCTTCCGCCAAAGAAACGGCTAGCCCTATGCCGACGAGATGAGGGCGCCCGGCAGAGGTGTCGAGGCCCCGTGCGAGCGCCGCCGCCAGGTTCCCGCTGCCCTTGTACGCCCACATTGAGGGCCCCAAGGAGTTGACGCCGAGCGCATGGACGACGCCGCTGCCGGGCGCCGGCTGGTCATGACGGTGCGCGCCGCCCCTCCCCGGAGTCCATGCCGAGGGCTCCTCCCGAGAGTTTGTGCTCCACGCCGCCATGCTTCCTCGCCTTGATTCACCTTCCTCCTCCTTCGCCTTCGTGATGCCGCAGGGGATATTTGAGCTCGTTGCAAAGACGCCTGGCTGCAGCACCTCGCGATCAAGCGGAGGTTGCGGCCGCCGCCCGGCAAGGTCTTCATGACTCGAGGTCGGGCGAGATCGCCTGGTCTGCAGGGCGAGGGCGCCCTCGCGATCCACCTGGAGTATGACGGCGCTTCCATGATGCTCTTCAAGGTCTTCGACACGGAAGGTCACCGGCTGGAGTGCTGCCCAGAGAGGTGGTCGGGCCCGCCAGGCGAGGGCCGTGCTCGCCGATCACTCTCAAGAGCCTCAGCGGCGGAGGCGGCGGAGGATCCAGCGACTCCGTCGAGCTTTTCGCGACTCCGGAGACGAGCAACGAGCCCCCGAGCCTGCGCCGCTCTCGGAGAAGGGTGGGCTTGTCAGGCCGCCGCCGCCTCGATCCGATGAGGTTGACACCGGTGCCCGGGCGCCCACGCTGATGATGGCGCCTTCGCGAGGCGCGTAGTTAGCGTTTTAGGATTTGCTCCTCTGCTCCTCGCGAGGGATTGAAAAGCGCCTGTGGGGGCTTGTAAGGTGCCGTGGTTCTGCTTTGTTAATATAATCCTTGCCGTGAAGTAGTGTGAGGTGCTCATTCCGTCTTAGCTTAGTTCTTCCTTTCGAACCTTACGAGGGCTTGGTGCTCTGCACCGACAGGTCCCGGTCCCAAGGCAGGCTTCAGCCGTCGCTGGTATGCCAGGTCGCGATGCCGTGGTCAAGGCCAGGAGGTGAGCGGCCCGGGGTCCGATAAGAGCCCCTGAGTCGCGATGCTCAGGAGGTCCCCTTTAGCGCTCAAGAAGCCATCGTTCATTGAGAAAGGAGTGCGATGTTGCTAACACGGGATTGCATTAGGTGTGAGGTCGGTGCTGCGATAGCTAGTGTTTCCGGAGGGTGACTTATCTCGGGAGTTAGGAACTGCTTCCTGGTGTGACGTTAGGTCCGCGCATCGACAGGCGAGGGGTTGCCTGGCGAGGTCCCCGCGTGCCTCTTCCCTCTCGCCCGCTTCCCCTTTTCGCTTACGCCCTCGTGTCCTGCCTCGAGCGGTCTCACCGCCGCTGGTATGCTGTGTCGCGATGCCGTGGTCAAGGCTAAAAGGTGAGGGCTGGAGAGCCAGAGGAGCTCCGTGAGTCGCGATGCTCGTGTACCCCCTTTAACGTGCAAGCGTTCGCGAGGACGAGAGTGAAGAAGACGCCGTGAAGGCCTCGTCAAGCGCCGCTTCTTGAAGGGATCCTACAGTGCTCACCACAAAAGAACAAGAGTCCGCTATGACAAGCGACGGTCACCGCTGGTTGCTTTGAGAGGTGACGAGGCACCAAGGCCCGACGAGGTGGCGCCAGGCGGGCTGCCGCGCCGAGCTCAGCCATATAGGTCGGTCGGTGTTGCAGGGACGGACCCATGCGCAAGCGTCGTGCCGCTGGGGAGCAGCTCCATCGGTTGGTGTCAATTGAGCAGGTAACTAGGTCAAGCGTTAATCACGAAGGAGCAAGTTCATTTAGATAGGTGCAAGGAAGGAAGACGTCGCTGGGTCTGGCCCGAGCGACTTGGGGATGATGCAGCCCGAGGGGTGCCCCAACAAAGTAAGCTAGGAACATGAATTAAAAAGGGATACATGCCATAGGGATGGACCCACGTGGCCTGGGAATGATGCAGCCCTAGGGGCGCTCCCAGCTGGAAATGAAACTTGAAGGATGTCACCTGATAATGTTGAAGACGAAAGGATGTTCAAGTAGCGAACGCCGGGCTGCGGAAGCCGATCTTCATGAGCCCTGTGCCCCGGAGCCTCGGGAGGCTCCGGAGGCGCCTGGTGGCTCCTCGTGGACCATCTCCATCTCCGCCAGACTGCGGAATGTCTGGCCTCTTGAGCCTCTGTGATGCTTCCCATGAGGCGCCGGGCGCTGGCGGCCGAGTTCGCACGCCTGTAGGGCATGCGAACGTAGCTGTGGGTGGACTTCGCAGCGCCCACGCGTGAGGGCCAAGCGCCCCGAGAGGTAGCTCGGCTGAGCCTCGGTATGTCGATGCACGCTGAGCCCACCATCCTCGCCTAGATGGGGAGCTGCGCGGTAAGCGGCGCCTTCCACTCATGACTCTTGACTCGGAGCTCCCGAATGATCCGGCCGACGAACTCCCGAGGGTTTATCCTCCTGCCTCGCTTCCTTCCCGAGGGAAACGTGCTTTTAAACACGCCCAAGTGGTGCCCAAGCGCCCCCTCGTGACCTTACCAAGGTCGGTGGCCCTCCGTGAGAGAGCCCCGAGCCTTGCTTGAGGAGGGCGCCGGGCGCGCCTTCCTATGCGACTGAAGGAGGTGCCCCCTGAACAGGCACGGACCCCGAGGGGCCTGCCTCCCGAGGGGTCGGTCCTAGCGATGTCTTCTTCTTCTTGGGAGCAGTCTCGGGAGCCTCCCGCCTTGCGATCTGGTCTTCAAGTGACGCTGCTTGGAAAGCTCGCCTGTGGAGCACACTGCGCTCTCTCTTCACAAGGCACCGTGATGACTCCGCTTCCTCGGCATCTTGAGGACGCTTGTAGCCGTGATGAGTCACGGCCATGAACTTGGCTGAGCTGGGTACCCTGTGATGGCAGTGTATGGGAGGTGAATGTGGGCGACATCGGTCGATGAGCTCGGCGGCGGTAGTTGTCGCCGCCTCAAGGTTACAGGAGGAGGCGGACCTGCCGACTGGGACCGTGGAGCCATCGGTGACTCCTGAGAAAGGCTTGGTTGGCTCAAGCTGATTGTAAGGCACTTGGAGATTGTTGAATGTCTCTATGGACAAGACATTGAGCCCCGCTCCGCCACCGGATGAGGGTCCCGGTGACTTGCACGCTGTCGATGATCGTGGAACAAAGCATCGGAGGACTCCGGCCGTGGCCCGCACTTGAGCTGATCTCGCTGAGCTGAACGTGATGGCGCACGCCGACCACCTGAGAGGGCGCGTGGCCTCGAGCTTGGGGAGGACTGCATTCACTTCATGGGTGAACTGCTTGAAGATGCGCTGAGAGGTGGGGCTTGAGCTCCGCCCAGATGCAAGCGAGCGCTGCTGCCCGGAAGCCCCCAGCCCCTCATCCCGATGATGGTCCTCATTTATCCTTGGCTGCGGTGGTAGAGGAGGGAGGCTCTGCTTCTTGCGGGCGATCCTCGCGAGGCTGATCCTCCAGCCTCCTCGCGAGGCTGATCCCGCCACGATCCTCGCGAGGTCGGTCACGCCACCCTTGGCGAGGGCCACGGTCTTCCCAGGGCCCCTGCTTTTTCCTCCCCTCGGCCGTAGCCTCGATCAAGGCGGTCGGGCGCCGACCGATTCTCCCTTCTTGCACGGCTCAAGCTCTTGACATTCGCAGGTGTTGTGGGTGTGGAGGTCGTGGTACACACAAGATCGGGCTGCCCTTGGAAGACTCAGCTGATCTCGCCGCCTGCAGTGTCTGGTTTTGCCACAGCACGGCATCCCCTTGCGCTTCACGCCCTGGCCTTGGTATTCTTCTCGGGTCTACGGCCGGCAGCTCGAGGAGGGAAAGGCGCCCTCCTCAGCACCGGCGCACTTGGTCGCCAAGTTGAATAGCTCCAAGGATGTACATGATCTTCATGCATCGCCAGCTCCTCCTTCATCTTGACGCCACGCACACCGTCGGAGAAGGCAGAGATGATGGCCTCTCGGTCACCTAGGGAATCTTGAGGCGGCGTTGTTGAAGCGCTGGATGTACTTCGCAGGTCTCCCCGGCTGCTGCTTGATGCACCGCATGTCGCCATGGCAGGAGGCCGGTCACGAGTACCTTGAAGTTGGCGATGAAGGGTGCGCATCTCGCCCCTGTGAGGAGATCGTGCTGTGAGCCGTGTTCAGAGCTAGGTGTGGGCTCGCCCCTGAGTGCCATGGGAAACCAGTTCGCCATGACCTTTTCGCCCCTGCTGGCGGTTTTCGATGCCCAGCTCAGAGCTGGAGGAACTCCGCAGGGTCGGCCGTGCCGTCGTAGCGTGGAGGCAGGTCTGGCTTGAACTTGTCGGGCCACGCGATGTTGCGCAGCTCGGTGGTGAAGGCCTGGAAGTCTGCTGTGGCCACAGGAGGCCTTTGGTGACAAAGAGCCTGGTCTTGCGGGTCCCCATGGGCTGCCGCTGGGAGCAGCGCGGGGTCTTGGCGTGCTGGAGCAGGAGCGCGATCGTGATGAGCCGGTGCAGGGAGCACTCGGGCAGCTACTTGGGGGCGAGGGACCTCTTGACAGCTCGCTTGTTGGCCGGGCGCCGGACGGAGTGGGTTCCGCCTGGGCCACGCGCTTTGGGGACAAGGCGCTTTCTTGAGGGGGAGGCGGCTGAGGCGACCTCGAGCTTCATCGCACAGGCGGGCGCGTGCAGCGAGAAGGACGGCGTGGGGAGCTCGCGGGCGCGGACGAAGCTTCGGCGACGCGGCCGAGCCACTCTACGAGACGCTGCCGACAGGGCAGTAGTGGAGGAGCTCGCTTGCCGCGATGAGCGCAGCTCGAGTTTCCATGGGCGCCGCCGGAGCGCGAGACGAAGAACCACCTGGGCGAAAGCAAAGGGTGGCGGTACGGCCGCCTCGCTCACGGACGGATGCCGGACGATGTTGTTGCTCGTTTCGCCAGCCGGTGGCGGGCGTTGACGGCAAAGCGACGGGAACGGCGAGGGCGCCGCCGACGGGGCCGTCTGGGCGACGCGGGTAGCGAGAGCGGCTCGGTGCTCGGCGCGAGCCCGACGAGCGTTTGACATGGATGCGGTGGGCGGCGAAGAATAGGGCGGCGGAAGACGAATTCCGCCACACCCATACCTGGCGCGCCAAATGTCGGATTTCGGGTTCCGGCAGACCCTCTAGGTTCGAACTCTGGGGTGCGCGCGGAGATCTCGCCCCCTACCTACCTGCACCTCGTCTCCATGCTAGGAACTAAACTACCAAAGGAACAACACAAGAGACACAAGGTTTATACTGGTTTGGGCCACCATTGTGGTGTAACACCCTACCCAAAGTTTGTGGTGTGGTGGATTGCCTCTTGGGCTGATGATGATGAACAATACAAGGAAGAACAGCCTCGCGAGGGTGAGGTGTTCTGTGGCTAGGCTCTCGATCGGATTGATCAAGCTAAGATGAGGCGAGATGTCTCTATCTCTCTCTAAGATATCTCTCGATTCTCGATCCCGGATCTTGTGGGTGGCTAGTCCTATTTATAGGCAGGGGCCCGGCCTCTTCCCAAATATTGAGCGGAAGGGCGCCAACAATTGGCCATTTTGAAGGGGAACATCTAGTACACTTATCCCGACTAAAGTTGGTCCTCGCATGTCAAAGGCTCGTGGTGACGCCGCTTGGGCTCCACGATGACTTCCTTCCCGCCGCTATGATGGTCTTGGTCTTGTTGCACCAAACGGGTGCCTTTGCTTGATGCTCTTGCTCAAGCGCTTGCCCCTTTGCACCAAAGAGGAAATGAGGACATCATGCTGGGCTGGCGCCTCACCGGGCGCCCTTGGTCGTCATGGCTTGCGCCATGGGCACCTCGTGAGGTACCCCGCCTTGATCTCTCCCGCCTCGCGAGCCAACCCGACGAGGCCATGCCTAAGGAAGCTCCTGTTGCCCGCCTCATGAGGCTTGGCCTCGCGAGGGTATTGAGCTTGTGCCGATGAAGATGGGCAGCCACCCTTGTCCACCCTTGAGCCACGCCAGCAGTGCTGGGCCGCAGGAAGGCAAGTCTAGGTACTACCTGCAAAGGAGGGCCGAGAGGGATAAGAGGAACGCCGCCAGCCGCCTATCGCGAGGACAAGCGCGAGGTGAAAAGCGGATGCTCAATTCAACATGAGGCTAGGAGCAGCGCCGCTCGAACTGGACGATGATGGGTATCTTCACGCCTATAGTCGACGCCGAGGAGGACATCACCGAGGAGGAGTCGGACGACGAGGAGTAGTTGAATTATCTTTTTTTATCTATCTATGCCGAGAACTATCCTCTACTCTCTAGTATCTACTTCTTGATCTCAAGATGTAAACGCTTTTTAAAGCGCCGCTGCTATGATTCTGTTGGAGATGCTCTAACATGGCGCATTTAGTGCTTTAATGTTGCCCACAAGATGCGCGAGTATTACTAGTAGTATTTTTCTTGCCATGTTGAGATTTTAAAACCACGAGTGTGAACATGCAGAGGAGCAATGAAGACCAAACACGGATATTGGGGACATCTTCAAGGAGCGTGGCAAGTTAAAGAGGAGCTGCACCGAACCTGTAAAACGAGCTTTGGTAAGTAACACCCTTTCAATTACTTTCGCTTAGCCTCGTGTTCTTCGATGTGTATATGTTGTAGTTTCGCTTTCTTAAGCTTGGTGTTCTTCGATGTGTAATAAGAAGAGTCTTAATCGCCCTAATGCTTTCGTTTTTAGCTTGATGTAGGAAGTGGGTGTTCTCACCTTGTAGTCTGTTTTTATATTTTTTTCCTTTTGAATTCACTTCTCCGAGTTCTGTTTATCTGGCTTCTACTAAATGGATCTAGGTTGCTCTGAGTATTGATCTAAAAAAGAAGTAACTTCATGTCGATGCGCCTCGCGAGGAGGGAAGTATGGTCAACCTCGAGATCATGTTTCCAAAATGAGGCTGGATTACACACAAGGTGCCGCTTCCCTAATGATGCTGGATTAGACACAAGGTGCAAATTCCTAGATGATGTTGGATTACACACAAGCCACGTGGAGTCGCCACTGTTCGTGTCCTCGTGGCATTAGTAAAGGCTGAAAGAAAGCATGCAACAGCCCTTGAGAATGTAGCTGAGTTCTCAAGAAGCTTAAAAGAGCAATCGATGCTCTTCACCCAAGCCAAAGAAGAGATGGAAGAAGCCGAAATAAGCTAGCAGAGGCAGAGCATGCTAGGCATCTCCTGCTATCTAAAACTGTTGTCAATACAAAATTTCCTTCATAATAGCTAGGTTCAAATGTTTATCCAACAAGATGCTCTGTTAGATGTCCGTGCATCTACCGATGTGGCACAAAATATTTTTTTTGGGTCATGTAATAACAGCAATTACTTTCCAAACAATAATGTATTTAAGCATTGACATGGTATAGTTCACGCGCAAGCCCGACATTCCAAGTTCAACTTCCACATCAAACTCATGTTCACAGATATCTCCACATTCATACATAATGTCCACAACCATGATTCACTTCAAAGCCAAAAAAATTGAGGAGAGTTATAAATAAAGAAAACCCTACTAGTTCCTCGCTACCAAGGCGAGCACAACAAGTCAAGACCATGTAATTAATTATATTTTAGTCATGTTTTGTGTTCTAAAATGCCCGCCGCTCGTGAAGGATGTGTTGCCGCCACACGCGGATTCAATGAAGGCAAGGGCAGTCTTAAGCTGGTTGCATGCGAGCGAGGAGGTGTTCACCGGGCTCGCAGCCGAGTGGGGCCTCTTGGCCGGCGCGCCGGTTCAATGCCTGCGCTATGAGAGGTCGCATCCGTGTCAGAGCAATCACTCCCTCCAGTTCTTTTTTGTTTGGGTATAACAAAATCTCCTTTTCCATTCACATTTTACAAGTAAAATTCATGGACAAACTTTGACCCAAAGTACGATGGGGACTAGTAAACCGTAATGGAGGTAGTAGTTTTTTAATCAAAGAAGGGTTTCCTTCCGATTTTCATTATCGAAAACCAACATCTAAATCTAAACCATAGTATTTGCCCTAGAACTACCAAGTTCAACATCTCGCAACATAAACCCATACAACCATACGCCAAGGAGGTACGTAGTACTATGAATTCCATTTTCGCCCATACCAATCGCTCTAAAAACTACTTACTACTTATAACGCGCCATTGAAAATCGGAACTCTTAACCCCGCTTAAAAACGATATTTTAAACGTGGCTACTCGATCTCGTGGCAATCGGCGAGCCACCGCGCCCAAGTCGCTCACCGTGGTCCCGACCATCAACTCCTACGGATCAAATTAAAGGTGACTATTCCACAAAGGTGCGCTTCCACCACGCACTGTACCCGCGAATGCAGCAATCGTGCACCTAGGGTTTTAGGGTTTATTTGTTAACGTTGCCTTTACGTAACACTCATGTGTGTAGAGACAGAGAGGACGATCAATTGTGTGCGGCGCCTCTTCTCTTCGTGATATGTACTCCACCGCTTGTCCGTGTCCAAAAATTATAATAACTACTAGCAATGTGCCAATGCGCTGCCACACGATCAAAGTAGATTAATACATATTCACCGATTTGATAGAAAAAAGTCTAGTTTTGAAATACGATATCACTAAAAAATGTTATGTTTCACTCAAAATATATTCCTTTGGCGGTTTTGATGAGATAATGGAGGAATGTTGTTGGTTTCAAGATTCGAGAAGTGGTATATGTCTAATTTCTACTCTTACTAGCAAGATGCCCGTGTTGCACGGAACATCAAGATCTTGTGGGAGAAAAGGATGAACGAGGGAAGGCCTTATCTCGCAAATGTGGTGAGGAGTGCGGTAATTGCCATAGTTTCTTCCTATCCGTCGATATAAATCGATGACCTATATTGTAGATGGCAGGCCCACCATCATCACCAACTCTGTTTTTTATCCCTACTCTTATAAAAAGCATAGTCGGTGATGATCGTGTGCCTGCCATCCTGCAATATAGGCCGTCCGATCTATATCTGATGGATAGGAAGGAAACTATGGCAATTTTGCAAAAAGATACCCACACCCTCTCCACATTTGCAAATAAGGCCTTCCCTTGTTCATCCTTTTCTCCCACAAGATAAACTACTCATACAAATGCATCTTGATGTTCCAGGTAACGCATGGGCATCTTGCTAGTTGTTGCAAAAAGCCCATGTGTGTGAGAGAGAGAGGGAGAGAGGAGGAGGATGGAGTGCATGTGTGACAAAGACACAAAGAGTGTGTGTGTGAGAGGTATCACTTAAAATGAGGCGATAGTGTGTGTGTGCACGATCGAGAGGGCGGTCTCAAGAAGGGAAGAAAATCTACATAGATACAAGGAGCGGAGAGAGACATGTATGCGATAGTGGAAGCACGAAAAGGGTGTATAAACCTATCTAGAGGCTAGTCGATAAATGTTTGTGAGAGAAATACGAATCGGGTGTGAAAGCGAGAGTTTTGTGTGTGAGAGAGAGAGACGGTAGTCGGGAAGGGGAGGAAGCAGGAGTTGTGTGTGTGTGTGAGAGAGAGAGAGAGGAGGGGGAGTTTGTCCGATCGGTAAACAAATGAATAATGTCACTGGGATGGAGATTGAAAAGGAGACCGCAACAAATGTTGTGTCTACAGAGAGAGAGAGAGAGAGAGTAATTTTAGTGGTATGAGTCATATCTAGAGACATATAGGTGTGTGAGAGAATCCCATAGAGAGAAAGACAAAGTGAAAGACGAGTGGAGACTGTGTGTGTGGTGAAAAGAAAGCTTAGGTACCTAGTGATACTAGAGAACAGTAGAGACGTGAGAGATAATGAAAACCGTGTAATGTATAATGATAGGGAGAGTGTGACACTTCTCAAGGAGACGCCGAGAGACCATGTTTGTGAGGATAGGAGAAACATGAAGTGAGCGCATGGGTGAGCTGGAGAAAAGAGAGTGATAGCTACATGAAGGAGCATGCATGCGAGAGAGATGGGCATGAAAGGAGTGAACATAAAAGGATTCAAATATTTGAATTGAGATGATGATACATGTAATCCATACTGAACCAAAATTGATCTATCAAACATGCATACTCATATGAATTCACGCACATCTATGTTATTTAATATGTAGATATTACTGATCCATACATTTTAGTAGAACATAATTTGGTTTAATTTTTGAATTCAACCTTATGATTTTGAGATCATTGTATTTGTAAATCATATTATACATATAAAGGAGCAGAATTCTTTGTTGTGCTTTTGAAAGTATATATAAAAATGATGTATATAGAATTTATTCCAATTGAAAATGGATCCCGCCTCAAAAAAAAAATAGAATACAAACGGGATTCAATTGAGTTGGCACGGTAAACGTGCACTCGCAAAATTTGAACGAAGGGAAAGTCGCAAGAAATCACCAAACCAAAATCTGAGATGGAAATCACTACGCCTATCCTCGCCACGCAAAGCCTATCTCGCCGATTTCTATAGGTTTCGATAGGGTAGGTTTGTAATTTCACCCAAACGTGACATAACCGCCTCTCACCCGGATTCATACACGGTGGGCGCCAAAACACAAGGTGTCCTCGGCCGAAATCGACTCCTCCCGATTCATACACGGTGGGCGCCTAAAACAAACTCTCGTCGGCAAATATTCGTGTATGCGAGATTACCTTCCTATCCCCAACCGACTAATATTGCTGTGATGTAGGAAATTTGAAACGGGGCTAAGTTTGTAAATTTCCTCGATTTGAGACAAGCGCCTCAAGACATGGTTCCCCTTCCTCTCCACCTCCATTTCCCCATTCAGATCTGTGGGCGCCAAAACACCCTCTCCACCCCACCTCCTCCGTCTCGCCACCCCATCCACCGCCGCCCTCCTCCACCATGCCGGAGTCGATACCCCGACGCCGCCGTCCATTACAAGAGATCGACTCTCTCATCCACGCTTCGACCGGATCCTTGCATCCCATCCTCTCGCTTCATCCCCATTGCCGTCCACCTTGCCGGCGCCGCCTCCCACGACTGCCTCGCCCACGCGCCCGCCGCCACCGCCTACCCTCCTAGATCTGCTTCCACGCCGCCGACAGCCATCGCTACCGCAGCACCATCAAATTCTCAGCAGATGCATACACGGCGCCGCACTGCAGGCGGTACTTTTCAGATTCGCTCAACTTATTTATCGCAGCAAGAAAATAGATCGCCACCGATTTCTTGTCCATCACTTACTTGCTAGTTGAGAGCAAACATTGGTTGCGGTTGCCTTTGTCCGGTTTGCACCTTCAGATCCGCCATGGCACGCTCAACACTATACTCCCAATGCTTATGGTTTTCCCTTTATATTCCACACTAGTTAAATCACAGAGACTAAATTTCAAAATTGGGTCACGATTTTTCAGAGCTCACGGAGTTCGCCAAGGCGATCCAAGGGCTCGGTGGGGACTTTGGTTGTTGGGGGGGGTGGGGCCTCACGAACAAAGAAAACTCGACACTGGTGGGGTGGGGGGGGGGGTGGTGGAGGAACAAAGGTGGTGGGGGCCGATGGTCCGCCGACGGTCTGCAAGCGGTGTTCTATGGGAAGAATCGAGACGAGGAAGAAGAAGGGTTAGGAGAAGGATCTTCATCCAACCGCCTGAAATGGTCGACCCAAATGGAATGCCTTTATAAGTACCATCATCGGGTTAGAATCCATCAAGCTAAACAACGAGGCCATCATAATTCAAACTTGTTGCTCAAGTACGAATCTGATATGATGCTGATATTACTAAACAGATAACATTTAATTGGTCTAATGAGAAAAAACAGCACCACATATGGGAGTTGCTTTCTTAATGCGCCTCGTTCATCATGTGTGGGCACTGCACGCAACCAACATTTTATTATCCAAAATCTGCTTGCTCTTCTTTACCATGTTCCTCTTCCGTTTTTCTTTAATAGTATTTCTCCATTCCTAAATACAAGTCTTTGTATAGATTCCACCATGGACTACATATGGAGCAAAATGAGTGAATCTACACTCTAAAATGTATCTGGATACATCTCGTATGTGATCCATAGTGGAAATCTCTACCAAGACTTATATTTTGGAACGGAGGGAGTATGATAGTAGTACAGTATGTTCCTTGTAGTGAATATGAGCAGGGACATTTGCAGTGTAGAGGTCTATACGGTCGGTTGGTATGGACACTTTGAACTTGTCGGGCCTCTTTGATTCGTAGGATTTTGTAAACATGGGAATAGGATTTGTAGTGGCCTGCCCACTTGAATCCTATAAGAATAGCAAGGAAATGCGGGGAGCTGTGTCGCCTTTGAGAGTTACATCGATATTAATAAAGATCGCACCTTCACTTGAAGAGAGCTGGTATCCGAAGGCTTTCTAGCCGCATCGCAATACTAGCACATATATTCCAGCAAGTTCCACTTTGCTGATTTTACTCGATGCTTATGGTTTTCCCGTTATATCTACACTATGATCTGTGTAGCTGCTTTGTGTCGCACTAGCAGCAGTCCACTCTTGAAGCTAAACACCGCAATGACTTACAAAATTGGCACCAAGGCATTGAGTGCCATTCTGGATGCAATGAAACTCATACGCCACCACCTGCTGATTCTTGTTCGAATATGATCCTAATGACTATTCTAACCTCGAGGAGTCAAAGGCGATGGCCTGTCCTGTTCACCCATCAAGGTGCCTGTTCTAATTTGGCAAGGTTTTATTGATTATGGGTATCTTGCATATGTTGTCTTGCATTTCTTCTACTTTGTTGCACCGCCATCCGCTTAGTTTACTCATCATATATGTCGAGATGCCATGCCCATCCATTATCAATACATATTCCATCTGTCATCATACCATGTTTTTCCACTCAAATGTTGTTCTTGTGCATCGACATCAAAAGGAAGAGGGTGATTGCCGAACTCAAGGAGCACCAAGAAAGTCCTTGAAAACGTGGTTGTGCCGAGAAATCAGACATCACCCCACTTATATTGGCTGTACAACCAGTGACACAAAACGTAGGACCGACTCCAGCAGACTGCACTCCATACTTCATCGCCACACCACTAGCCCCACCACACAGGACCTGCACTCCAAGCAAAAGGTATACCGATTTCATTTGCCATAGCACCAGCTGTACCACGTAAAAATCCCACTCCAAAAAAAAGTATAGCAAGTCCACCGTCAAGACCTATCCCAATCGCAGAGACGGCCAATTCCTGCAGATTGGAACCCCATTCCATTTATTCCCATTTTAAAAGACAATGCTTTCAATGTTGTTAGGGACTACGTGCATATATTCCCATCATGGGAAGATTATAGTGAAGACAAACACCATTTTCACATCTTCCTGTCCCACTTACATGTAAGTGCTATTATTCATGGTGATTATTTTCCTGTTTTTTGCTGATTGAACACATCAATGATTTACATTACATTGTTGTAAGTAGGCGAGGGTCAATCTAGATAGTAATGAAGAGCAAAGCTTGCTTGCGCTTTTCAAGGAAGCATTGCAGCAGTACCGGTGTTACCTGAGGAAATCACACTTTGATGGCAAGTCTATAAACGAATTTCCGTGAAGTCTCCGTGCTAAATTTAGAAGACATTGAATGGAAAACCTTGTTATGCAATCACTCGCTCCTGTGATGAGGTATTGTCTATGATATCACATGACAATTTGAACTTCTACTTTTCCGCATGTGCCTTATGGATCTTTTTTGCAGGAAATCTGCTCAAGAAGAATTCGGTTTGAAAAGAACGATAGGATATCGCAAATATGCTGCCCGCTGCTTTGCTCTTGTTAGTACCGTTGTCCTGTATCACCGTATTTGCATACATACCGGTTCATTATGTGATAGCAGTATGCATGATAGCTTGCTTATCAATTGTTCGCCCAAATTATCTCGATCTGTATGAATGGTTACATTAGTGTAGAATATATCCAATGCCAATGTTTTTTAGCTCTGCATTGTTCTTGTAAGTACATGCTGTCCTTTATCGCTGTACTTATATTGACAGTAGTTGTTCATGTACCATCACTCTGCAGCTTATTTTCCTTTGCCCTCCATTTTCTACACATAAGATCTATATTTACTCTTACCATAAGGTTGGATAACACCGATGGTACTGAAGAAGTTTAGCTCTGCATTGCTCTTGGCTGTACCTTTTGCCTGTATCGCTGTACTTACATTTATAGCTACTTGGTTATGTAGCATCACTCTTCATCTTATCTTAAATATTCTCCATTTTTCTTATATTGTCACATCTATATTTACTCTTAACAAAATGTAGAATAAAGGCAATGCTTATGAAGAAGATTCTGTGGTAAACTTCTTGAATTGCCCCCCATCAGCATGGACAAGGGCTTTATAGAGCCTGCCTTCACCAATAATGTAAGTTTGTCCTTCTCAAGCCTTCAAACTTTGTTGTGTATATTTGGTTAGGCATGACTGCAATAACTATTTATTTTTGGTGTTTGCATCAAATTGCATGTTTAAAGTTTATTATGTAGTTCATAAACAAAAGTTTGTCCTTCTCAATTTAAGTTTTCAGTTGTACAACCAAGTTCCTTCTTCATACCATGTAAATTAAACTATACAGAGCAAGTGATCTTATGTTTTGCCAATCTGAAATGGGATAAATTGACAATGTCATAGCAACACTAACCATTGATACTTATGAGTTCTTGATAAATTGTAATCCTTATGAGTGGTGTAATCCAGGTTATCGTGAAGCTGCCAACTCCTTCACAATGTCATTTCCCGCCATGTCTTGACCTGAACAATACCATATTGTGTTAATGCTATTTTAAACTGTGTCACTTTATTCATCAAGAAGAAATGTGATGAATTGTCAAGACTGATACTTATATGTGCAAAACTTGTCATCCGTCTCGCTTGTTTATCTTTCAGAGTGAGGAGGATATAAGTGTCAAACAAGTGCAGCCTCATCATCTTGCTCACCGCTTACGCTGCAGCTTCCAAGCAGGGCTAACCTTTCTTGAACTCTATTGAAGTGTCACGGTTTTGTATATTATTTTGTCGGCGTGTTTAGTTGCAATCGGTGGCGATCTTTGATGCCCAAAGTATGTAATTTGTTGTCCGCTTGTGCTTTATTATCATAGTGGCGAACTTTGATGCCCAAGTGGATGTAATATGCCGTAATTTCTTTATTGTATAGTCTAGGTTTTTTCTTATTCATGATGCTGCAGTTATTTTATCGTATATATATCCTCTGATTCGCAAAGAACCGCCAAACCGTAAAATTACGGTACATAATCGGGCCATCATGCAAATCACCATGTATGATCCGCATCATGGGCCCCGTCATCTTGGTCCATTAACAGGCCTAAATGTAAACCGCCCACTAGTAGATTCGGCCTTTAATAGGCCGAGTAAACCGCCGCCCTATTTTCCCAAGAAAACTCAATGGGCCTTTAGGAGGCTGAAAAGTAGGTTGGGCCCAAACGTGTCGAACAGCTCACGGGCCGGCAAAGAGTCGAATAGAACCCGCCCATGATTGTGCCAATCAAATCATGGGCTTATAACAGCCAAAATTGTCTCGGTCCTTGTTTGGCCCAATCAGATTATCGCCATGAAAGGTGCCGGATGCAAACCGGCCGTAGTTAGGCCCAACTATATGACGGGCTTTTAACAGCCGAAATTAATATAGGGCGAAATGTTAAACGGCCCTTAACAGAGCCAAACTAATATCGTGTCAATTACTAAATGGGCCTTTAGCAAATGGGCCCAAAAGCGTAGCGTCCAGTTGACGGGCCGAATCTGATATGGGCCATAATTTAGCCCAAAGGCTCTTAAAGGGCCGGACCTGATCTAGGCCGTAATTTGGCCCAGAACGTGATAGGCTTTTAACGGGCCGGATCTCATATGGGCCATTATTAGGCCCGGAACGTGGCATGCCATTAATGGACCGGATCAAATATGGGTCGGCATTTGGCCCAAAACATGGAAGCCAATTAATGGGCAGGCCTACTAGGGTCCTCAAAATCTTGTGGG
The DNA here is from genome assembly GCA_021605205.1 of Aegilops longissima. Lineage (NCBI taxonomy): Eukaryota > Viridiplantae > Streptophyta > Magnoliopsida > Poales > Poaceae > Aegilops > Aegilops longissima. Next base: position 360,012,897 of record CM038678.1, on the reverse strand, counting down.
TTTACAAATGGGCCGCCCATTAATGTCGGCGAAATTGGGTTTTTAGTGGGCCCATTTAGAATCTTGTGGGTTTTACCTGGCCGCCCATTATAGTCCACAAAAATCTTGTGGGTTTTCAACTGGGCCGCCCATTATGGCTCGCAAAATCTTGTGGGTTTTTACCTAGGCCGCCCATTATGGTCCGCAAAATCTTGTGGGTTTTAGTCGGGCCGCCCATTATGGTCCGCCCATTATGGTCCGCAAAATCATTGTGGGCCTTTAGTTGGGCCGCCCATTTAAACTTTATGGGCCACTTTTGGGCTGGTCCACGTGTTAACATATCATAGGCGATCTCGCCCATTGATGAGTGACACGTGCCAACACGTGAGCCGACACATGTTTTCTCCAGCCAATGATGATTTTACACGTGGAAAATCCCCATTAGTCGGGTTGTTAACGGGTTATCGGATCCAAAACCGACCCGATAGCTTAACGGCGTTCGTTACGATGGATGCCACGGTCGGTCAACCTTGACGAAAGCACTTTTGTGACGCGCGATTTATCGTCATGGAAGTGGACACTTCCGTGATGATAATTTTGGTAATGTCATGGAACACTTCTACGACAGCACATGTATGACTATCTTGATTCTGTCATAAATTTTTCATGGATGTACATGCATGACAGAAGACGTGACCTACTGTGACAAACACGTTTCATCACAGAAGTGTCTTTTTTTGTAGTGTAGCCTCAAAACCCGTGCCAACACTAGGGTTTCCCCTAGTAGTGTTCATCTTCGCCTAGTGCATCTTGACACGAGCAAAGGCCAACCACGCACCCTCTATGCACGCCGAGCGCTTCATAGCTTCAACCCGGGGCAATGCGTCAGCGAGTCGTTTCACCAGGCCAAAGTAGCTGCTAGCAATGGGTTCGGTTGGCCATAGCCGGACTATGACGTCCTTCATGGCCAATCCGGACATCCTATGCAGCTCCGCCCACTGCATCATCTGGTTGTTCAATAGCACCGGACTCTCCGGCGCCAGGAACTATGACCAGAAGAGCTTCTCCATTGTGTGCCCCTCCTGGGCCCGGAAGAACTGTGCAGCGTCGGCAGCACTCTTCGGAGATCCGCAAATGCGTCTGGATAAATCCACAGCCAAGTGAGCAAGGCATATCTTTGACCGCCAAATATACTCTGCAAAAGAAAGGGCTTACCAGCCGCTATTTGTTCGGCCTGCCGGATCTCCTCACGAGCCGCCCGAGACTCGGCCCGCGCCTCCTTGGCCTCCTGGAGAGCCTTGTCGAGATCGACCACTTGGGTCGCACTCTTATCCTCCAAGGCTTTGCACTTGTTGATGGTGTCCTTGAGCTCTTGCTCCACCTCGGTCACCCTCTCCTCGTGCTGGCAGCGGGCGACTTGTTCGGTCTTTTAATCCACAGCTGCTTTATCAGTGGCCGCTTTGCTCGCTCTTGCCTGCTCCTTGGCTTGGGCAAGGGCACTCTTAAGGGTCTCGACCTCGGCCGCACTGCCTGCAATCATGATCATTGCCGCGCATGAGCTTAAACTCTGCATTTGCATATCACTTCAGGCGTGTGAACAATCTTTTAAAACATACCTTGCGCCTCATCGAATCGCTTGTTAATGCGGTCGATATCATCATCGGCCAACTTCAGCTTCCGCTTGAGTTCGGAAACTTCAGCGGCCTGGGCGGTCACCGCCAACAGGGAAGCCCGTTTATCCAATAGACAAGTACGTTACCTCCTACGATTATTACTTGATCCTCTGTTCGGCCTTTTTTTAAAACCGAACAGAGTCTCAGGGGCTACTATCTATATACAGGCATATTTGCTTCATATGAAAAGCGTCTAAGAGTATTACATCGCATACCTCGAAGCCTGTTAACAGGCCGGTGAAGGCTTCGTTCAGCTCGCTGTTGGCGGACTGAACCTTCTCAACCACCACACCCATTAGAGTGCGATGTTCTTCTACAATGGAAACACGTTGTAGTGCCTCCACCAGAGTGTTCGGCGCCTCCGGATTAGTGGAGGTCGCCACTGGATCCGGCACTCCCCCTCCTTTGAAGGGGGTTGCTCGCTCTATTTCGGAGCCACATGGGTCTCCGGAATAGTGTTCGGCTGGGGGCCGGACTGGTCAGGGCCCCCGTCGTCAGTATCCATGGGGGTTGCACCCCCCATGTTCTCGGCAGCTGAGGCATCACCCTCTGGTGCCGTCTTGGCAGCCTCCCTCACCTCTCTGTGGCCCGGAGAAGCCCTTCGGGCCAATACCTCAGTGTCATCCATGGTGGTTCACGAAGAGGCTCGCGGAGGCATTTCGCTCTCCACCATCTCTGGTGCCAGCGAGCTCCCCTCAGATATCGATGGATCGGGGAGGTCGCGGGCAGGACTGAAACATACATAACATAATATGTTATATAGAAAGCATAAAAGGCCAGACATATATGAAGTATCCTTGGATACTTACGATGTGGACAGGGGCTTCGCCCTGGGGCGCCGCTCGGGAATGGCTTCGGCATCTGAATCCGAACGTCCGAGAGGGATATCTTCCCCCTCTTGGACGCCTCTGCCTCCGGGTCTACGGAGGCCACCCTTTTCTTCTTCCTCCCCTTAAGGGGAGAATCGCTTTCTGCCTCCTCCTCCTCTTCGTCTTCATCTCCCTCGTGGGAGGAGAGAGCTTCGGTTTCTCTGGACACTGCGTCTGAAGTACCTTTACAGCGGAGGCCACCCTTGGCCTCCTTGCTCTTCTTCTTGGCCTTCTTCTCCGGCGCCTGATACGGCACCGGGACCAGCATCCTCGTTAGCAGAGGAGTGATTGGGTCTTCAGGTAGCGGAGCCGGACACTTGATCCGCTCCGCCTTCGCTATCCAACCCTGAATAAGGAATGGAAAACTCAGTATACCCTTTGATTTATGAACCGAAGTTATGTTCGGAAACAAAATACTTACCGGAGTGGCCGGATTTGCGCTGTCAAGGCCGATGTCGTCGATCTTCTTCAGCCACGTCTTCTGCGCCTTGAAAAGCAGCTTCTAGATCTCTTCGTGTGTTGTGCCGAAGAAGCGCTGCAGGGTCCGTGGAACTTCCGGATTGAACTCCCACACGTGGAGAGGCCGGAGTTGGCAGGGGAGTATCCGGCGGAAGAGCATCACCTGAATCATGTCAGTGAGACTGGTGTTCTTGCCTATCATGTTTTTGATGCGCTTTTGAAGCGTCATAACTTCCACGGTCAACCCCTAGTCCAGACCCTTGTTGGTCCAAGATGCGAGCCGCATAGGGGGGCCCGGATCTGAACTCAGGAGTGGCCGCCCATATGGCACCGCGGGGTTTGGTGATGTAGAACCACTCCTGCTGCCACACCTTGACGGTCTCCATGAAAGCCCCTTTAGGCCAAGTGGTGTTGGGGAGTTTGTTCACCATGGCGCTGCCGCAGTCCTCATGTTGCCCCTCGACCACCTTCGGCTTCACATTGAATGCTTTTAGCCATAGGCCGAAGTGTGGGGGGATGCGGAGTAGCACCTCACACACGACGATAAATGCCGAGATGTGGAGGAAAGAATTTGAGGCTAGATCATGGAAATCTAGCCCATAATACAACCTGAGGCCGCGAACAAAGGGGTGGAGGGGAACCCTAGTCCACGGAGAAAGTGGGGGATGAACACGACCCTTTCACCGGGCTTCAGAGTGGGTATGACTTGCTCCTTGGCAGGGAGCTTGTGCGCAACGTCCGCAGTCAGGTACCCCGCCTCCCGGAGCTCCTTGACGTCCTTCTCCGTGACGGAGGAGGCCACCCACTTGCCCTGTGAGCCAGATCCGGACATGGCGGAGAGGTTGGTGGCGGTGGGAAAAATTGAAGCTTGGGCGCTGGAGCTTGAGGATGGGAAACAAGAGAAGGAAGAAGGCGTGGGATGAAAAGAGGGATCTTTATCCACTTATATAGGCAGTGAATATCAAGCGCCCCCCCCCTCAAGCCTTAAAACTCGCCTGTTCCCAAGGGGTTATGCGAATGGCACGGTTGGATTAGCCAAACCCGTACTGATGAGGATCCCGCAATAAGTGGACACGATCTCTGCTTGGACAAGACGTGTCATTAGAGGCCGCGCCTCAAAACGCGAAGCGGGAGGCCAAAAAATGGTTCGAATGATAAAGAGGCCTGACGTGGCGTTTCGCCAAAAAAGTTGTCAATTGAAAGACCTTATTTTGATTAAGTAGTTTGCCTTCGTGGTTGAGGGTTGTGACTGTTATACAGATCCGGATACAACACTTCTATTCAGATGATTGCTTTGAAGTATTCGGATGAGGAACCTGCCTTGCAATGCTGAAGACAATCTGCGCACCGAACACATCGTCATTGAAGACTGGTTCAGGGGCTACTGAGGGAGTCCTGAATTAAGGGGTCCTCGGGTGTCCGGGCTGTATGTTATGGGCCGGACCGATGGGCCGTGAAGATACAAGGTAGAAGACCTTCCCCTGTGTCCGGATAGGACTCTCCTTTACGTGGATGGCAAGATTGGCGTCCGGATGTATAGTTTCCTTCTTCTGTAAACCGACTTTGTACAACTCTAGGCCCCTCTGGTATCTATATAAACTGGAGGGTTTAGTCCGTAGAGGCTATCAAAATTCATATAGGCTAGACATCTAGGGTTTAGCCATTACGATCTCGAGGTAGATCAACTCTTGTAACCCATATACTCATCAAAGTCAATCAAGCAGGAAGTAGGGTTTTACCTCCATTAAGAGGGCCCAAACCTGGGTAAACACCGTGTCCCCTTTGTCTCCTGTTACCTTTGATCCTCAGACACATAGTTCAGGACCCCCTACCCGAGATCGGCCGGTTTTGACACCGACAAAAGGCATCACGGGGCACCTATATTTTTTCAATCTTAAATCTATAGGCACTTGCCAAATTTTAATTCAAATAATGTAATCTCTCGAGTCAATGTTTGTGTCATGTAAGGTCTGTACTTGTTTGATCAGCATATTAATGAAAAAGATGAACCTTGACGGTGACTCGTGCATGTATATGTCCATGCAGAGGTAGAATGCCTCTATATTTTTAAATAAATGAGTTTCCCCCGGCAGGCTATCCTGCCGGTACCCTCTATCTTGTTGCCGGGGAACTAGGCCTATCGGGCACAAATTGTGAAGAGGGACCAGCCCCCCGCCAACCTTTTTTCATCAAAGGCGACTGCGACCATCCTGGCCGAAGCAACGTTTGAGTCAAGGGATGGGAGCACCTAAGTTTCAAAAAGTGGCGAGGTTCTCTTATGCACAAGTTTTTGCTCACAGAACACGTATGGACAAGAGATATAACTTATCTGTTTGGCTTGCCGGATATCACAGTGTTGGTTCATCTTTCCATCTTCCCTTAGAGGCCAAGTTCTTGGCAGGAACCTATAGTTTTATCCAGATGGAAATGATGCCATATGCGATCTTATCTATATGCACATGCAATGCTCATGAAATGCTTATGAATGCATGCAACTTGTCGGGGGCCCCCTAGCGCTTCATTTATTTTTCTGTTGCTCAGGGTCTGCGCCTGGCTTTGTACAAGGGGTTACATGCAACTAAGGCAAGGCCTGTACAAAAGGGTGGTTGTCGGGCAGGGCCCGACAGCCGCGCCTTACGGGTAGAACTTGCGGTGATGCTCAATATTCCATGAGTTTTGCAATTGAATGCCATCTTCGGTCTCCAGACGGACTGCGCCAGGTCTGGTGACTCGAACTACCCGGTAAGGGCCTTCCCACTTTGACGTCAACTTGTTTGTACCCTTGGCGGAATGAACGCGCCTAAGGACAAGGTCGCCTTCCTCAAAACATCGGGCATGAACCCTGCGGCTGTGATAGCAACGCAGGGCTTGTTGATAGCGTGCAGCACGCGTAATAGCCCGGAGACGGTTCTCCTCGAGAAGCACAACATCGTCATGCCGGTGATGATCCTGTGCTACTTCATCGTAGGCAAGCACTTGAGGTGACCTGTAAATGAGTTCCGTGGGGATAACTGCTTCTGCCCCATAAACTTGGGAGAAGGGAGTCTGCCCGGTAGCTCGATTTGGTGTCGTTCTGAGGGACCATAGAACTACCGGCAGCTCATCAATCCATATCCTGCCGCACTTCTGCAGTGTATCAAATGTTCTTGTCTTGAGTCCTCACAACACGTCAGTGTTCGCTCTCTTAGCTTGTCCATTACTTCTAGGATATGCAACAGAGGCAAATGAGATCTTGCTTCCGAGGGCATGAACATATTGCATGAAGGCGCGACTCATGAACTGGGTGCCTTTGTCGGTGATGATCCGGTCAGGGACCCCGAAGTGGCACACCAATCCTTTCAAAAACTTGATAGCTAACTGAGCAGTCACCTTTCTCACGGCATCTACTTCCGGCCACTTTGTAAACTTGTCGATGGAAACGAACAAGAATTCAAAGCCCCCGACAGCTCGGGGGAAATGGCCGAGGATATCGAGCCCCCACACCGGAAACGACCATGCCAAAGGGATTGTCTAAAGAGCTTGTGCAGGCAGATGGATGTTTTTGGAATGGAACTAGCAGGCTTCACACTCGGTGACTAGCTCGACCGCATCTTGGAGGGCTGTGGGCCAATAGAATCCTTGCCGGAATGCATTCCCAACTAATGCCCTTGATCCAATGTGGGAGCCGCACATGCCTTTGTGTATTTCCGCCAGCAGTTCCTTTCCTTCTTCCCGACAGATGCACTTCAATTTCACACCATTGGGCCTTCTTATGTACAGAGTGTCATCGACAAACTGATACATACTGGCCCTCCGGGCTACTCTTTAAGCTTCCTCTTGCTCATCGAGAAGTTCTCCAGTTTGGAGGAAATGGGCTATGTGCCTTGCCCAAGTTGGAGCGTGGGGCTCGGTAACGAGGACTAGCAGCACCTCCTCATCTGCGGGAGAGCGTACCTCAACCTCAGGGACCAGTGGCCCGGCAGGAGAGCGTAGCCTGACAATCGATGGGGAGTTGTTTCCGGCAGGGTCCCTACCAGGAGCTCCGGGAGGCTCTACCGGGAGAGGCTTACTGGAGTCCAACTTCCTCCTCTTTCTGGCCATTGTTGCCGGGGATACGGAGGGCTGAGTATGATGGAGAACAAAATTTCCTGGTTCCACAGGAAGTTTTTGCGCAACACACTTTGAGAGATGATCAATTATGCTGTTTTCCACACGGGGTACGTGCTCTGTTTGAAATCTGTCAAAGTGCTCCTCCAATCTTCTCACTTCCTCAATGTATGCCTCCATCAATGGACTTTGATAATCCTTGTTGAATTGTCTCATCACAAGTTATGAATCTCCTCGAATGATCAGCTTTTTGATTCCCAATTCTGTGGCAATCCTGAGCCCGGCAAGGAGCCCTTCATACTCTGTTGTATTGTTGGTCGACTCCTTCCGGGGAAAATGCATCTGGACGACGTACTTCAAGTGCTCCCCTATGGGAGAAATGAGAAGCATGCCAGCCCCTGCACCTTGCAGGGAGAAGGCACCATCGAAATACATGATCCATTCTTGAGGCGTTTCCTTGCCGGGGGTAACTGTTTCTAGTACTTCCTCATCAGGGGTTGGCATCCATCCTGCAATAAACTCTGCCGATGCCCTGCTTTGAATTGTTGATGTGCTCTCAAATTTTAGGCCAAAGCTGGATAACTCCAAAGCCCACTCCACTATTATGCTGGTAGCCTCAGGGTTTCAGAGCATCCTTTGCAACGGGAAGCGGGTGACAACCGTGATCTCATGGGCTTGGAAGTAGTGGCGCAGTTTCCTTGAGGCCATGATGAGGCCAAAAATCAACTTTTGCACACCAGATTACCTCGATCTAGCCCCCTGCAACAGGGAACTAATGAAGTACCTGGGCACTGCACCACTTTCTTCCTTACCACGTCCTTGGGGTTGCCCCTGCTTCCGTGCTCCTCTCTGTCCCGATCCTCATCTGGTCTTGCCGGGCTTTGCTCACTCTCTTTTTCCTCTACTTCCCGCTGTGCCACTAGGACTGCACTAAACACTTGATTAGTTGCCGCTAAGTACATCAGCAACGACTCTTGTGGTTTAGGGGCAACCAAAGTGGGCACAGAGGACAAGTAGGTCTTCAAATCTTGTAAAGTTGCGTCTGCTTTCGGGGTCCACTTCATGGGCCCTGCCTTCTTCAAAATTTTGAAGAACGACAGGGCGCGCTCGGCAGACTTGGAAATGAATCTGCTAAGTGCGACAATGCACCTTGTCAGACGCCTCACATCTTTGGCTGTCCTGGGTGCCTGGATTTGCTTGATAGCTTTGATCTTGTCGGGGTTGGCTTCGATCCCACAATGGGACACGAAGAACCCAAGTAGCTTGCCGGAGGGAACGCCAAACACACACTTCTTCAGATTTAGCTTCAAGTTGATCTTGCGCAGATTAGCAAATGTCTCCTCCAAATCCTAGATGAGGGTTGATCTATCCTTGGTCTTGACCACAATATCATCCATATAAGCCTCAATGTTTCTGTGCAACTATGCTTCAAAACCAATCTGGACTGAATGTGCAGTCAACAAAAGCATCCCCTCCTATGGCCCTATCGATCTATGACACGCATGATTTGATTTGATTTGACTTGACCGGTTTTGTTGTGTAGCTGTTGGGGATAAGTGGGAGAAAAGATCTGCACTGCGTGGCTGGTGTGCGATTCAAATAAGAAGACTCCAATCTCTCGTGCAGTGCAAAAGTATGTCTTTTGTGGTAGAAAATTAGACACGACAATCTTTAATCCAAAAGGCATGCGCACAAAGCAATACGTACCGCATGGGGTGATGAATGAGGTCTTCACCTCGTCTTCCTTGGACATGAAGATATGATGATACCCAGAGTATGCGTCCAGAAAGGAGAGCAAATCACAACTTGAAGTGGAGTCCACAATCTGGTTGATGCGCGGCAAAGGAAATGGGTCCTTCGGGCAAGCCTTGTTGAGATCTGTGAAATCTATGCAAAGCCTCCATTTCCCGTTAGCCTTGCGCACAACCACTGGGTTCACTAACCACGTCGGATGCAATACTCCTCTGACCAGACCAGCTGCCTCAAGCTTCTTAATCTCTTCGGCAATGAACTGCTGCCTCTCCAAGGCATGCTTTCGAACCTTTTGCTTGATGGACCGGGCATGTGGGTAGACATCAAGGTGTTGCTCGATTACCTCCCTGGAACGCTGAGGATATCAGATGGTTTCCAGGCAAACACATCGATATTCGCCCGCAGGAAGGCAACGAGCGCGCTTTCCTATTTGTCAACAAGGGTGGCGCTGATAGTGAAGGTACCATCAACACCAGCCAGCCTTGTCGGGACCTTCTTCACATGTGGTACAGCAACCTTGGATCTCTTGCTGTTGGAACTCTCTGGCAAGTCATCAACAGGCGCATCGCACTCTGGAGAGGTACGTTTCCCGGATTCCTTGCTGGTGTCCCTGCTATCCTTCTTCTTTCCTCGGTTTTCCTTGGCAGGGACTGTTGCTGGCATGGCCTCTGCCGCAACAGCGTCCCAGTACATCTTATCCATGCAAATGATTGCGCCCTTCGCGTCTGATGGAATTGAAATGACTCCTACCGGCCCTGGCATCTTCAAGGTGTTGCAGGCACAGTGGGATGCCGCCATGAATTTTGCCTGAGCTGGGCGTCCAAGGATCCCATTGTACGACAGGGGGAGGTCGACCACATCAAACACACCTTTCTCAGTCCGATAGTTCAATTCTCCCCCAAATGTCACTGGCAACGTGATCTTTCCCTTAGGATGACTCCTGTCAGGATTAACTCCTTGAAACGTGCCCGTGACCTTTAGTTCTTCCTCTACCATTTGGTGCTTACTGATAACCTTTGGGGAAATTAGATTCGACCCGACCCCACTGTCAACCAACATCTTTGTGACCTTGAGGTTGCAAATCATTGGAGAGACCAACAATGGCAAACACCCTACCGCGGTGGTGCGGTCAGGATGGTCCTCTTCGTCAAAGATGATGGGCGCGCGCGACCATTTGAGCGGCTTCCGAGACTCTGCCGCTGGCTCCACGGCATTGACCTCACGCACCCACCATTTAATTTGGCGGTGATAGGAGTGCAAATATGCACCCCCGTCAATGCACAGGGCGTCAATGGCCTTCTGGAATTCCTGCTCAGTGGTTTCTTCTTCATCCCCTCCATCACTCTCATCATTGCAAACTTCCTTCTCTCGGCCCCTTGCGGATTTTCCTTGGTTCCGAAAAGCCTTGCCAGGGCGATTTCCTTCACCGCCTCGACCCTTCCCGTCAATGCCATTCTAACCTTTTTCCTTATCACGCTTCTCATATTCAGCCCTCTACCTCTTGACGAGCTGCTCAACCTGATGACACTCTTGGAGATCGTGGCCCTTGGTCTGATGGATCTTGCAGTATGGCCCATCGCCTTTACCGGCCCTCTCGGCAGCTGCAGCCTCCCGACAGTCAGCGCACGTGGCAACTTCCTTGTCGGGGGCTTCGGCCTTAGCCTTCTTGCTGGTACTAAGCGTGCCCGATCCTTCGACGGTCATCACTGCCTTATCCTTGTGCCTCTTGTTGTGCTTCTTGCTCTTCTTCTTCTGACTGGTGGATTCATCATCATCCTCTGAGTCGATGTCGATGCAATATTCCTCTCCATGGAGTTTCCTTCCCTCCTCCATCCGGGTTCACTTGTCCACCAATGTGTAAAGCTCCTTCACAGTCTTGGGCAACCGCACATTCATCTTGGAACGTATCCTATAGTTGCACATTGGACTAGATGGAAACTATTATAGCCGCCGGATGGATATTTGGGATATTCTTGTGGACTCTGTTGAATCTCTGCAAATACTTACGAAGAGTCTCTCCTTCTTTCTGTTGGAGAAGCTGCAAGTCGCTGGGCCATCCTAGTTCTTGATGGCCGCCTGTGAAGGCACCAATGAACTCATGACATAGGTCAGCCCATGATGAAATGGAGTTCTCCGGTAGATGCATCAGCCAAGACCTCACATTGGACTTGAGTGCCAAAGGGTAGTAGTTGGCGAACACCTTCTCATCTCTTCCTCCGGCAGCTTGACCGACAATGGTGTAGATGCTCAAGAGCTCCGCCGGGTTCAGTCTCCCATCATACTTCTCGGGGTATCTCTGGCTTGAACGTGCGAGCGGATGGCCAATGGACTTGCCGCAGCTCACGAGTAAAGGCAGGGCATCCAACCTCGAAAGGCAAGCACCCGCTATCCTCGAGCGCAGGCTCATCGACCTCGGGACCATCACACCCATTGGTCTGGCGGTGGTCGTCGCGGCGTCGCTCGATGACGACGCGCCCGCCTCCCCTCCGCCTGAACTCCGGGGGTCGCCGTTTGCCTGGACGTGCTCGAGGGTCAAAAGAGGCCATCGAGACATCGTCGGATTCTTGATTCTGCAGCGCCCGCGCTGGTTGCCATGGTGGGGACTGCATAGTGGGGGCGGCCCCTCCCGTATGGCTAGCAGCGTGAGTCGTTGTCGTTGCTTGGGGAGGCCGCGATGGGCCAGCTCGCTGTGAGCCCCTAGCCTCGGCAAAGCAAATCAGACTCTGAATGGTGGCTCTCCATTCACCCATTTGACCGGCCACCGGTGGGAACCTCAATAGCAGCTGGGCCCGTGCCATGGCCTCCGTAGCGGTGCTTGGCATTGGTGATGATGATGTAGATCGCACCGTCGCCCGGCTCCTGATGGTGCCAATGGCGACTGCGTCACACCCTCGCTATTGCGAGCCGGCCACTCGGATGTCATGGTGGTGTGGTGAAGGCGCTTGAGGGCCAGTGGCTCCATTGGGCACAGTGGCTGGGTCAACACGCTCCGGGGGAGGCGCGCGTGCTGGGGTTGCGCCCATGGCAGGGGCGGCCGGAGGGCGGCGATTCGCCCCAAACCAAGCGCCACCACTGTGGCTATGCCCTTAGGTGAGGGGAAGAGGTATAGACGGTATAACCCCTTCACTCGTACCTCGTGGAGCATGACCACTAGGGTGTTGCTGATGCTGCTCTGCTCCGATGCCTCTTGCTCCGGCGCCGACCTCGTCCCCCGCAACACCCACATCCTCGTGTATGTCCGCATCCCCTGCGGCGTTGGTGGCCGCGGGCAGTAGAGCCTTCGAGGTGGACGGGTGAGCTGAAGCAACGGGTTTCTTCTTGGGAGCCATAGTCGATGGAGCCGTTGATGATGAAAATGGCGATGAAGACGACGCGCTGCTCACGCTTTCAGGTTCGTGCAAGTGATCCCGCTACTTGGTGCGCCAAAGATGTCACGGGAAACCACATCCACCTATGGGACTAAGGGTCCCTTTCTAGTTCGGCGAGGGGATGGCACGTTGCACAAAGAGCAGAGGAGCGTGGAACAGCACGACAGAGATCACATGGGCAGTTGATAACCCACAAGTATAGGGGATCAATTGTAGCCTCTTTCGATAAGTAAGAGTGTTGAACCCAATGAGGAGCTAAAGGTAGAACAAATATTCCCTCAAGTTCTATCGACCACTGATACAACTCTACGCATGCTTGACGTTCGCTTTACCTAGAACAAGTATAAAATTAGAAGTACTTTGTAGGTGTTTTCGGATAGATTTGCAAGATAGTAAAGAGCACGTAAATAAAAAGTAGGGGATGTATAGATAAAGACACAACTAAATTAGTTTTAGTAAAGAGAATTTTTTTCACGAGAAAGTTATTTGTCCCTAGGCAAACAACATATTTACTCGGGTATGTGCTTCTGGCACTCACGCCACCCACCATAAGCAAATCATGAACATATTGAAAACCCTACATCGGGGATCCCTCACGCTTGCGCGACACAGAGAGCACCATAGGACAGCACCAATAATAAAACAGCAACTCAAACCAATCACGATCATCAATTAACCCATAGGACAAAACGGATCTACTCAAACATCATAGGATAGCCATACATCATTGGGAAATAATATATAGCGTTGAGCACCATGTTTAAGTAGAGATTAAAACGGGTAAAAGAGGGGTTACAACGCTGCATAGAGGGGGGGGGGAGAGTTGGCGATGATGGCGGTGAAGTTGTTGGTAAAGATTGTGGTGATGATGGTGGCCCCCGGTGGCACTCCGGCGCCACCGGAAGCAAGGGGGAGAGAGTCCCACTCCTTCTTCTTCTTCCTTGACCTCCTCCCTAGATGGGAGAAGGGTTTCCCCTCTGGTCCTTGGTCTCCATGGCATGGGAGGGGCAAGAGCCCCTCCGAGATTGGATCTGTCTCTCTGTCTCTCTCTGTTTCTGCGTTCTCATATTCCGCCCTTTCACCGTTTCGTATATATCTGGAGATCCGTAACTCCGATTAGATTGAAACCTTCGCCAATTTTTTTCTTCCAAAAATTAGCTTTCTTGCGGCCAAAGAAGAGCAGCAACCGCCTTACGAGGTGCCCACGAGGGTCAGGGGCGCGCCCAGGGGGGCATGCGCGCCCTCTGCCTCGTGGCCCCCTCGGGCACCGTCTCATGTTGATTCTTCTTCCCATATTTCACAAATATTCCAAAAATATTCTCTGTCTGTTTTTATCCCGTTTGGAATCCGTTTGATATGGGGTTTCTGTGAAACATAAAACATGCAACAAAGAGGAACTGGCACTGGGCACTGGATCAATATGTTAGTCCCAAAAATAGTATAAAAAGTTGCAAAAATTATATGAAAGTTGAAGAATATTGGCATGGAACAATAAAAAATTATAGATACGACGGAGACGTATCAGCATCCCCAAGCTTAATTCCTGCTCGTCCTCGAGTAGGTAACTGATAAAAAAGATAATTTTTGATGTGGAATGCTACCTAGCATAATCTTGATCATATATCTAATCATGGCATGAATATTAAGACACGAGTGATTCAAAGCAATAGTCTATCATTTGACATTAAGACAATAATACTTCAAGCATACTAATAAAGTAATCATGTCTTTTTAAAATAACATGGCCAAAGAAAGTTATCCCTACAAATCATATAGTCTGGCTATGCTCCATCTTCACCACACAAAATATTCAAATCATGCACAACCCCGATGACAAGCCAAGAAATTGTTTCATACTTTTGATGTTCTCAAACCTTTTCAACTTTCACGCAATACATGAGCGTGAGCCATGGACATAGCACTATAGGTGGAATAGAATATGATGGCAGAGGTTGTGTGGAGAAGACGAAAAGGAGAAAGTCTCACATCGACGCGGCTAATCAACTGGCTATGGAGATGCCCATCAATTGATGTCAATGTGAGGAGTAGGGATTGCCATGCAACAGATGCACTAAGAGCTATAAGTGTATGAAAGCTCAAACTGAAAACTAAGTGGGTGTGCATCCGACTTGCTTGCTCACGAAGACCTCGGGCGTCTGAGGAAGCCCATCATCGGAACATACAAGCCAAGTTCTATAATGAAAATTCCCACTAGTATATGAAAGTGATAACTCAAGAGACTCTCTATATGATGAACATGGTGCTACTTTGAAGCACAAGTGTGGTAAAAGGATAGTAACATTGTCCCTTCTCTCTTTTCTCTCATTTTTTTATTTTTTATATATATTTTCTCTTTTTTTGGTGGGCTTCTTTGGCCTCTCTTTTTTTATTTGGGCTTCTTTGTCCTCTTTTATTTTGATAACCTCACCTGGGACAATGTTCTAATAATGATGATCATCACACTTTTATTTACTTACAACTCAATATTACAACTCGATACTAGAACAAAGATATGACTCTATATGAATGCCTCCTGCGGTGTACCGGGATGTGCAATGATCTAGCGTAGCAATGACATAAAAAAACGGACAAGCCATGAAAACATCATGCTAGCTATCTTACGATCATGCAAAGCAATATGACAATGAATGCTCAAGTCATGTATATGATGATGGAAGTTGCATGGCAATATATGTCGGAAATGGCTATGGAAATGCCATGATAGGTAGGTATGGTGGCTGTTTTGAGGAAGATATAAGGAGGTTTATGTGTGATAGAGCGTATCGTATTGTCAGGACCCCGATTCCAAGTCACATCGATCTAGCCGGTAACACCTCATGTCACTTTGCGGCCTCACGCACGGTATTCCCACGGGTGTCGCCTTACCATGGCCCGGGACCGTTTGCGTCTTTTGGCTCACGTATATGATAGTGTCGCTAGCATCCATATGACAAAGAACCCGGGCCGACATGGCTAGTCGTGAACCCAAAGCGGCACTAACCCATGGGGACAGACATACATGAATCATATCGAGCATGTCGGTCATCAACGTATGAATTTGGGCTGTACCTTTGGGCTAACAGGACTCCGGTATTCGGGCTGTAGCGAGCTAGGCAGGACTCGAATATCACGCGTGACATTTCCCGAAGGACGGACATAAGAGCGAAGTGAAACACATGCCGGCCAGTCAAGTGTCCAAGCGGTAGTGCGGGCTAGCAGGACTCGTGAACCGGGCTGTAGCGGACTACTATCGCTCGAAGCACGAGACTACATTTCCCCATATGAGAGGCTGCCAAGGATAAACAACTAGATTGTCGGATCCCACACATATCAAGCATTTCAAACATACACACAATATGCTCAATATGTGTAAATACAACATGGCATCACAACATAACTCTACGACTCAAATATTTATTCATTAGGCTCCGAGGAGCGAGATATTACAAACATGGGTCTGATGACCCAACACTCAGAGCATACAAGTCAAAGCACAAGCGGAAGCTAAACATGTCTGAGTACAGACAACTATAAATGAAAAAGACTGAGAAGCCTTACTATCTACCAGATCCTGCCGAGGGC
This sequence comes from Aegilops longissima, assembly GCA_021605205.1. Lineage (NCBI taxonomy): Eukaryota > Viridiplantae > Streptophyta > Magnoliopsida > Poales > Poaceae > Aegilops > Aegilops longissima. The sequence continues at coordinate 359,997,129 of CM038678.1, read as the reverse complement.
ACAAGATCGTAGCTGAGGTAACAAGCTAAACGTCGAAGGCCACGCGGAACTACTAGCGAGACTGACGTCTCTCTGCAAAACATAAAATAAGCAAACGTGAGTACAAACGTACTCAACAAGACTTACATCGAGAACTAACTACATATGAATCATTATCAACAAAGGGGTGGTGGAGTTTGACCGCAGCAAGCCAGCTTTGACTCGGTGGCTATCTGAACTACATTTGCAAGTAACTCTTTTGAGGTGGCGCACACGAGTCCACATATTCACCATATCAATACACCACTATGGACCCGCTCCCGTCTCCCTCACGAGAACGCCATCCATAGCACTCACACTTATCTTGCGCATTTTAGAGTATCCACTTTCACTTGTCTATGAACTGATATAGGCAACCCGAAGTCCTTCTCCGTGGACACGGCTATTGAATAGATCATATTAACCTGCAGGGTGTACTTCTTCACACACGCCTCACCACTTACCGCCATTTACACGACATGTACTCGGCAACCTTCAGCGGAAGCCCAGCGAGGGTGTCGGCCACGACCTACCTAAACACTCAAGTCCCTAGTCCGGTTTATCGCCTATTCAGGTTCCATCCCAGGAGTCGGCCGAGGTTTCCCATACAGCCCGAACGATGTGTGCAGGGTTCCCGAGATACCAAGCGGGCATTGCAGACACCCGCCAGTGTATCTACCGCATCATAGCCCACCCCTAGGGTCAGGCCACGCACGGCCTCCAACACATATCCTACAAACACGAAACTAGTTGCAACTCCCGGACAGAGGACAAGGGTGGTTAAGAAGCCGAGAGAGTCATTTAAGGATCCCAATGTGTGGTAGTAACTGTTTCATGGATCACAAACACAGAACTCAGTTCCTAAGGACGGTTTCAATGAGACAACCCACCATGTACTCCTACATGGCCTCTCACCGCTACCTTTACCAAATCGTGTTCACTTAGCTCACACACAGTAGGACATGTTCACACACCATTCCAATTCATTCCCGATGAATCGACCGACTCAACTCTAAGCGAAGGCAGGCATGACAAACAAGCATGAATGAGTAGGCACAACATGGCTCAAGCAACTCCTACTCATGCTAGTGGGTTTCATCTAATTCTTGTGGAATGACAGTCATGCAGAGGATAAAGGGTTCAGCTACCACAGCAAGTAACAGATGAAACGTTGTTGTCCTAATGCAGTAAAAGAGAGCAGGAGCGAGAGAGTGGGATTATATCGGAATGAACAAGGGGTTTTGCTTGCACAGCACTTCTGAAGATAATATAGTTCTTCAATAGTGTCATTGAACAATCGTCGGAACGTCATCTACTGAGAGGGGACAAACACCGGCAACTGAGAAAGAACACAATCAATGCAATGCACATTCACATGAATGACATGTCATGTTAAGGTACTGAATTGACCTAATGCAGATAAGCCAAGTTAATTGAAGTGGAATTCAAACAAGGTTAAACTCCAACTCCAAATGCTAGTTCATAAATTGCCCTAATCATGATTCATCCTATTCAGTGAGTTAACTTGTTCAAACATGCATGATCATGGCATAAACAGATTCTTCATATTTTTCTGATCATTTTTCATATATAACTTATTTCCATTGGAGTTACGGTTGAATTTCTATGAATTTTAGAAGTTTTGGATATATTCTGAATTTCTAAACCTTTCGATTTATTTTAATTCCAGAAAGGCTTTAATGCGTCAAGATGACCTCACGGTGACGTCGGCAAGTCAGCGGGCGCTGTCCAGTCAAATCGACCAGCGGGACCCGCTGGTCAGTCTCACTGTGACGGCTAGGGTCACTGACATGTGGGGCCAGGTCAACAGGTGACGTGGCCGGGTCAAACTGACCTGTGGGGCCTACGGGTTTAGTTTGATCTAAGCAAAACTAAAACAGGGTTAATTAGGAAGTGGGGCCCATATGTCAATGGGTGTGGGTTCATTAGTTGGATCATTAGCACTAATTAAGCGTGCCACATCATCACCACCGGCGTGTAAACGCCGGCGACCAAATCCGCGGCGGAGGCCGTCGGACTTTCTCTACGGGGCCCGGTTTGAAGAGCCACTTGCACCTACATGCTCCGGGGGACGCGCATCAATGGAGCAAACAATGAGGCGGGGTGGCGGAGTCGACGGCGGCGAGCTCCAAGGCGGCGGCCGGAGTTCGGGTGGTCGCGGGATCGGGGCTGCAGGGTGCAAGCGGGCAAGGGGAGGCGCTAGCGAGGCTCAGCGCTGGGCGGCAAACTCGGTGGACACGCACCCGGGACCAAATGGTCACCGGAGCGTCGTCGGCGGTGAGTACGGTGGCGGCGGGTTCCGGTCGTCGATGAAGCGACAATTGCGGCGTGCAAACGAGAGAACGGAGAGGAGGAGGAGGAGCAGTAGCTCACAACGGTTGCGGCGGCCATCGAAGCAGGCTCGGGGAAGGCCGGAGCCGAGCGAGGCGGCGAGGCCGATCTCCGGCGGCCGAGGAGGGGAAAAGCGTCGGGGCGGCGCTTTGGGGCTTCTCCGGTCGCGTGAGCCGTCGGGGAGGACGAGGGAGGCACGGCGGGTCTCTAGGGCATGTTGGATGGGCGAGGGAGGGCCTGTGGCCGTGGCTACGGCGAGCAGTGGCGACGGTGGCGCTCGGGTGTGTTTGGGAGAGAGCCAGGGAAGGGGAGAGAGTGCAGTGAGTGAGGGAGAGGCGAGAGGGGCTTCGAGGCGTCTCCAGGTGCGGGATTGGGTGACGGAGAGCGCGACACGGCGAAGCAGGAGGTGGCGCGGTGAAGCGCTGGCGCCACGCACCTGCCTGTCCTCCTGGCAGGAGGAAGAAGACAGGGCAGGCGGCCAGTGGGCTGGGCCGCGCAACGCTGGACCAGCACGGGGGGTGGGGAGCTGGGCCGGTTCGTGGCGCCAGGTAAGTGGCCCAGGTAGGCGTTCTCTCTCTCTCTCTTTTAATTGTTTTTGTTTTTCTATTATTCTGTAGTCTTTAGGGCTTTATTAAAAATACTAATACTATCCCAAAAATCATGAAACTTGCTCAAGCCCACTGTTTGGAAAATATCCAACAGCAAACATTTAAGTTTATGATTATTTGAGCATTTAAAATATTTTATAGTATTTAAATTCCCAAATGAAAATACCATATGATTTAATTCAGAGCCCAAATATGTCATGGAAAAATGTGCATCACCTCTGGTTACTGTTTCCAGCATATATCAAGAATGATGAACATTTTTGGAAGTCATTTGGATTTACTGGAAATATTCTGGTTGAACCTAGTGAATCCCTTTAATGCTAGGGTTTGAACATCCCCATTTCAAATTTCTTTAGAAATTTAAACATGATGACATGAATGCCTTAATGCAACTAATGACAAACAAATTCTAGGGCTGTGACACGTATCACGGCGTTTGGATGCACCGGCGAAGTTTGCACCAACTCTCGAGGTGAGAAAGGGCAATGCACGGTACCGAAGAGGCTAGCAAAGATGGAAAGGTGAGAGTGTGTACAATCCATGGACTCAACATTAGTCATAAAGAACTCACATACTTATTGCAAAAATCTATTTGTCATTGAAACAAAGTACTACGTGCATTCTCCTAGGGGGATAGATTGGTAGGAAAAGACCATCGCTCGTCCCCGACCGCCACTCATAAGGAAGACAATCAATAAATAAATCATGCTCCGACTTCATCACATAACGGTTCACCATACGTGCATGCTACGGGAATCACAAACTTCAACACAAGTATTTCTACAATCCACAACTACCCACTAGCACGACTCTAATATCACCATCTTTATATCGCAAAACTATTGCAAGGAATCAAACATATCATATTCAGTGATCTACAAGTTTTATGTAGGATTTTATGACTAACCATGTGAATGACCAATTCCTGTCATCTCTCTAAATAGATATAAGTGAAGCAAGAGAGTTTAATTCTTTCTACAAAAGATATGCCCACGCTCTAACAAATATAAGTGAAGCAAAAGAGCATTCTACAAATGGCGGTTTCCTATGTGAAGAGAAACATGCAATCCAAATTTCAAATGATATAAGTGAAGCACATGAAGCATTCTATAAAGCCATACTCAAAAGGTTTAAGTGAAGTTCAATGAGCATTCTATAAATCAACGAAGAACTATCTCATACCAGCATGGTGCATAAAAGAAAAATGAAAACTAAATGCAAAAGACGCTCCAAGATTTGCACATATCGCATGAACGAAACGAATCCGAAAACATACCGATACTTGTTGAAGAAAGAGGGGATGCCTTCCGGGGCATCCCCAAGCTTAGACGCTTGAGTCTCCTTGAATATTTACTTGGGGTGCCTTGGGAATCCCCAAGCTTTAGCTCTTGCCTCTCCTCCTTTTCCTCATATCGAGACCTTCTCGATCATCGAACACTTCATCCACACAAAACTTCAACAGAAAACTCGATAAGATCCATTAGTATAATAAAGCAAATCACTAATCTAAGTACTGTTTTAAACCAATTCATATTTTTTTTTTGCATTGCAGCTACTGTAATATAACTTTTCCATGGCTTAATCCACTGATAGAAATCGATAGTTTCATCAAAACAAGCAAACTATGCATCAAAAACAGAATCTGTCTTAAACAGGACAATCTGTAATAATCTGAACATTAACCATACCTATGGTACTCCACAAATTCTACCAAAATTAGGAAAAATAAAAAAAAAATTGTGTAAAAAGACAGTGCAAAAAGTTTCAGAACCGTTTGACGTTCCAGTAAAAAATGAAAAATCGCACACTACAGCCAAAGTTTCTGTCCTGCACCGTACAAACCGACAAGCATTGTAAACATCCTAAAGGCAAACCTTGGCACATTATTTTTATAATACAATGGAATTGTACAAGGGGATAATAATTTTTGTTGAGAAGTTTCTATAATCAAGATTCACAAAGTTTCCGTGAGCATGAACAAAGTTCAAGGAGCTCCCCCACTTCAACAATGCTTGTCTCTCTCACTTTAACTTTCCTTTTTGAAAAGTTTTGGGTTCCCCTATTTATTTATTTTGTTTTTAAACTTTATAAAAGCACACAACAGAAATAAATGACTCTCTAAAACTTCCGGGTTGTCTCCTTGGCAGCGCTTTCTTTAAAGCCATTAAGCTAGGCATATAGTGCTCAAGTAATGGATCCACCCGGATCCCAAGGTATATAAAAGCCAATTTTAATTAGAAATGATTTGGCATTTAGTGAGCACAAAGCAACATATATCAAGCAATGACGAAGTCTAACTCTCTTCCTATGCATCGGCATGTCATAAAATAACAATTCATGCACACATAGTAAAGGCCAATGCATAGTATAAACAGTTTCTTGCAATTTTATCATGTTGGAAACATAGAGAGGTGGAGATATAGTTCCTCTCTCATAATAATTGCAAGTAGGAGCAGCAAGCACATGCATATTATACCTATCAAAATCATCATGTGCAACGGTGAAAGGCAACCCATCAATATAATCCTTAATAAAGGCAAATTTCTCCGATATAGTGTAGTCGGGAGAATTCAAAAAGATAATAGGACTATCATGCGTGGGTGCAATAGCAACAATTTCATGTTTAACATAAGGAACTATAGCAAGTTCATCTCCATAAGCATAATTCATATTGGCATCTTGGCCACAAGCATAGCGGGCATCATAAAAAAGGGTTATTTCAAAAGAATCAACGGGGTCATAATAGTCATGATAGCAATCATCCTTCGGTAAGCACGAAGGGAAATTAAACAATGTATGAGTTGAAGAGTTACTCTCATTAGAAGGTGGGCACGGGTGATCAATCCGCTCTCCCTCCTTTTGTTCTTCGCTCTTCTCGTCATCTTTTTCATCCAATGAGCTCACAATGTCATTAATTTCTTCTTCCATAGACTCCTGCAAAATATTAGTCTCTTCTTGGACAGCGAAGACTTTCTCAATAAACGCATCAATATCGGCATTGTATTCATGATTCTCATAGCAATATTTAAGGATAGCTAAATTTTCAGCTCTATAAACTGAATCATCAAAATCTTCAAATTCTTTAAACAAAGATTCAATTTCACATGCACCCTTAAAAGCAACAAATTCTTCTATTCGTTCCACATCATAGTAATCATATATACCTGTGACGCGCGGATAATCAAGCTACAGTAAACCTCTGCTAATGATGCCAGGTCACCTCGGTTACTGTTGATAATCTCGGGATTCAGAATCGTTTCGGAATTCAAATTTAAAATAAAGTCAAACTAGAAAAGTTTTCAAAAGTCAAAACTAAAAAGTTCAAACGGTGACAAATAAATCATAAGTGATTATTGTAGAGAAACCACATTTTTATAAAATGTTTAACTGCTCTAAAATAATTACAACAGTAGGTAAAACAATTAACTAAATGCCGCTTGTATTTTATAAAAAACTAAACTATATTATTTGGGGGTTAAACCTTTTGTAGTAGAGGTATAATTAGTGATACTATTATAGGTACAACTTTTATGTTTTATGAAACAAAAAGAAACCAAAACAGTAAAAGGAAAGATAATAAAAGGGAAAATAAAACAAAAGACAAAAGAAATTAAAGCCCCCCCCCCCCCATGCTGGGCCAACCTGCCCAGCTAGCCAGCCGGCCACCTTGACCCTGGCCTATTAGGCCACTCCCCCTCCCCCCAACCAAACCCTAGAACCAACCCCACTCCCACCACGATCTCCACCTCTCCCTCCGCGCCATCACAGAGAGGGCGCTCGATCCTCGTCGCTCTCCCAGCTCGCCCGATCCCGCCCTCTCGCCCCATCACCAGATCTGGGGTGTGCTGCGTTCGAGGACCGCCACCTCGGCCGGCGAGCACCTCCCGCCTCCTCCCCCTCCTCGGCTGGATCTGGATCGGGAAAACCCCGATCCTGTCGCCCGTCGCCCATGACGACCTCGTCGCCCGGCGCCGGAGAACGCCGCCTCCGGAGCCCTCCCCGCCACTGCTTCCCCAGACGCGTCGTCCCGGCATCCACCCGAGCCCCGCTGCCCGACCCTACTTCCTCCCCGTGAGCAGCGCCCTCCTCTCCTTCCTCGTCCTGTCCAGCCGCGCGCCGGACATGCCTGCCATGATCGCGCGTCCGGCCCGTGTGCATGCGCTACTGGGCATCCATGCCCGCCCGCCGCGCCTCTTCTCCCCTCCCTAGCGCGCCTCCTCGACCGGCTCCTCCTGCCGGCGGATCCCGGCGAGCCCCACGCCCGGCCACGGCCCTGGCGCAAGCCGTCGCCCGCTTCAGACGCCCTCCGTGTAAATGCTGGCTGCTCGGCCGCACTTGTTTCCGCCGGACGCGGCCTCTCTCGGCGCCCTCCTCCGTGACCGTCGCTTTGCCACAGCCCGCCCAGCCGTGGCCTCGCCCATGACCATCTACGGCGCCCGTGCCGTCTGCATCCCCCCGCTCCTGCGGTTCGTCGCCCGGTCGGGCGCCTACAACGCCTGCACCCTGTACTCCAAGCACCGCTAGGCCCGAACCCATCGACTAGGGGCCCCGCCTAACGGTTTCTAAAAAAAATTTAATTAAAATAAATAAATAAATGGATAAATAAATAATAATGATATATAATAAGTAAATAATTAATATTAAAATTAATTAATTAACTAGATAATTAACTTAACTAATCTTGTTTAGCTGAACTAATTAAACTTGATTAACCTAATCACTTAGGTTAGTTAATTAATCGGATAGGTTAATTAGCACTATGGCGAGTGGGTCCCTTTGGACCCACACGTCCAGTTGACCAGTCAATGGTCAACGTTGATCGCTGACATCACTCGATGTCATCTCGACGTCATCATTTACTATTACGGATAATGTTGGATTTAAATAAATAATTAAATAAAATCAGAAAATGATTAAATATTTAGAAAATCATATCTTTTAATCCGTAACTCGGATGAACATACTTTCTACATGAAAGTTGCTCAGAACAATGAGACGATTCCGGATACGCAACCCGTTCGTCCGCCACACATCCCTAACATAGCAAACACGCAACTTTCCCCCTCTGGTTCATCTGTCCGAAAACGCGGAACACCGGGAATACTTTCCCGGATGCTTCCCCCTTCACCGGTATCACCTCATACCGCGTTAGGGCACCCCTAGCATAGTTACATGTCATGTCATGCATCGATATGCATCTGTTTGCATGGTATTCATTGTTTCTTCCCCTTCTTCTCTCTCGGTAGACTACGAGACCGACGCCGCTGCTGCTGCCAGTTCGACTACGGAGTTGACGACCCCTCTCTCTTGCCGAGCAACCAGGCAAGCCCCCTCGATCACCGGATATCGCCTATTCTACTCTATACTGCTTGCATTAGAGTAGTGTAGCATGTTCTTGCTTTCCGTTATACCTATCGATGCATAGCCTTTGTCCTTGCTACTCTGTTGTTACTTTTACCGCAATCCTACATGCTTAGTATAGGATGCTAGTATTTACATCTGTGGCCCTACATTCTTGTCCGTCTGCTGTGCTATATTATCGGGCCGTGATCACTCGGGAGGTGATCACGGGTATATACTTATACTTATACATGATACATGTGGTGACTAAAGTCGGTCGACTTGTGGAGCACCCGCAGTGATTCACAGATTGGGGCTGAAAGGACCCTTGTCCCGACAGCCCTCTGGATGGATCTTTGTGGCGGAGCGGCAGGCAGGTTGAGACCGCCTAGGAGAGAGGTGGGCCTGGCCTGCTTTCGGCGTTCGCGGATACTTAACACGCTTAACGAGATCTTGGTATTTGATCCGAGTCGGCCATTTGGTCTATACGCACTAACCAACTACGTGGGAAAGATATGGGCACTCGGCGTCGTGGTATCACCGGCACTTCGTGACGTCGGCGATCGAGCGGCGCTACCGGATTGGAGCGTAGGTGCGCTCTTGTATTAAGGGGCTAGTTACGCTTCCGGCACGTCACATAACGTGAGGTGTGCTAAGGCGATGGGCCTGGACCCACGTGTTTCAGAGGTTTAGACCGGCGTCTGGCCTCTGTTGTGCCTAGGTGGGGCTGCGGCGTGTTGATCTTCAGCGGCGGGCATGACCCGTAAAAGTGTGTCCGCCAAATGGGATCAAGCGTGTTGGGTTATGTGGTGCACCCTGCAGGAAGTTAATCTATTGAATAGCCGTGATCTTGATAACAGGGCGACTTGGAGTTGTACCTTGACCTTATGACAACTAGAACCGGATACTTAATAAAACACACCCTTCCAAGTGCGGATACAACCCGGTGGTCGCTCTCTCTCGGGGTTATGAGGAGGATCGCGGGTAGGATTATGCTATGCGATGCTACTTGGAGGACTTGATCTACTCTACTGCTACATCTTTGCAAAGGCGGAGGCTGCGAAGCGTAGTCTTGACGGGATTAGCTATCCCCTCTTATTACGGCATTCTGCAGTTCGGTCCACCGATATGGCCCTTTACACATATATCCATGCATATGTAGTGTAGCTCCTTGCTTGCGAGTACTTTGGATGAGTACTCACGGTTGCCTTGTTCCCCTTTTCCCTTTTTCTTTACCGGTTGCGCGACCCGGTCGATGGAGCCCAGAGCGAGCGCCACCGTCGATGGCGACTACTACACCGGAGGCGCCTACTACTACGTGCAGCCACCGACGGCGACCAGGAGTAGTTAGGAGGATCCCGAGCGGGAGGCCTGCGCCTCTTCGTCTGTATCAGTTTGTGCTAGCCATCTTATGGCACCTTGTTTAACTTATGTCGTACTCAGATATTGTTTCTTCCGCTGACTCGTCTATGATCGAGCACTTGTATTCGAGCCCTCGAGGCCCCGGCTTGTATTATGATGCTTGTATGACTTATTTTATTTTTAGAGTTGTGTTGTGATATCTTCCGTGAGTCCACGATCTTGATCATTACGCGTTTGCGTGTATGATTAGTGTCTGATTGAATCGGGGCGTCACAAGTTGGTATCGAGCCCATTGCTGTAGGAATCCCCTTCCCAACTCCTTGGCGAAGTCGAGTCTAGGCGTTGTAAAACTTTTACTAACATGGCTGTGTGTCTTACCGGCACACGTAGCCATTGGGTGGTAGTAGGATCTTTTATTCCTCGTCTATACTCTGGGATTCTGATCTCTCTTCTATTTGGGTTAAATGATTTTCTAAAATCTAACTTTAGGTTCTCGAAAACGCTTTCTCCCGGAGAGCCCCTTCAATCCAGATGATCGCCGACTACACATGAAGATTTCAAAGTTACTTTCCGATACTCTTTCAGGACTGCCCATTGCTTTTGCAATTCATTACCACCAGAATATCCCTATGAATAAATTCATACACCATTCTTACTTAGTTCCCAGTTACTCTTTTTATTACAAGATGCGCTGAAATATTCGTTGTTGTTCTTAGAATACTTATGCCTACTGCCTTGCAGTTCCTTACCACCTGAATACCCCTGCGGATAATTTCTCGCACTTACCGAGTATCCACTCATCCCCAGTTGATTCATGTATGTCACCAATCCTCGAAATATCATTCGATCTTCCGAAAATCCTGACCATCCTATTACTCTTGAAATTCTTGATTGCTTGCATTATGGTTAATCCCATAAGTCTAGTAATCTTGTTGACATCCATTGTCATTGTCATTTTGAGTCCGTTGATTCGATTTGTTGCGAATGCTCGCAATCCTCAAACAGATCCTAGAATTCATCCTTCCGGCTCAGACGTCGTTTTAATCATGAGACGGTTCTCGCCAATTAAATTGTCGTCGATTGTGCCCCTAAGTCTATTGAACTTATCCATCCTTGATCAGAGCGTCTGCTTCTGATCCTTCGCTTTGTAAATCATAATTCCTTAGCAATTGAGCTCTAAGTTATTCAGTTGTTTCTATAATCCAATGTCTTTGCCGTGCTTCTTCCTCTGGTTGTGTGCCGAGACTCACCCCAGATCCTTTGTTGGATTTTATCCGACAATATCCTTCATATTCAATAACCTTGAGCCTTTCCTAGGATATATACCGCCTTTGGTAAATTGTATCCTTTGCTTTGTCAACCATGCTCTACTTTGAGCTTGTGTTAATTACTCCTGAAGTTCGTTGTATATGTTCTAAGAAGCCCCGATGGCTTGAACATATGCCTTCCTTAATATGTGTGAACTAGAAAGTTTTCACGAGTCATATACTCCTGGTATTTTGCCAGATAAAATTTCAACACTACAACCTCCTCGAAAGTGAGAAGTGAATGAAAGGTTATGCATTGGAGAAGTGGGAGTCGACCTCGAACTTGTGTTCATGCCCATGGACACGATGTAGATCTTATCATTAAAGCTTCTCTTAAATTAATTATCCCTTTGGTATAAGTTCATCTTATATCTGGGATCTGGCCTTTTGTAATCGTGGTTCCGACCATGTTCTCTTTTAAATACCATTTCTCGTGCAAGTTTTAGCACTTGTCTTACAGAGAGAAATACCGGTCCAACCTCTACTTTGATCTCGTCATCGAGTATTACCCCACGGTATCTCGAGATTATCATGGAACTGCATAACTTCTTATGAGTTCTTCATCAAGTGCTACATTCCCACCGATTCCAATTTTTCACGGGCTCTGAGTTATTAAGCACTAAAAGACGCCAATAACTGAACCGAGTCCGCACTACGGTTCAACAACTCTTCGGTAAGCTTCTATAAGTACGAGTTTGTACCCGATCCCGTCATTCCTAGCCTGATCGGCTATATCATTATCATGCTAAATTTTAACTGTGCTACCGGGTCCTTCTTCTCGGAGCACAAATTTCGACGGTGAGCTAATCTTACAATCGATCTTCCTCGTCATACCGTTTGTCCTTGAACAACAAGCTTGATTTTGAGTTTGTGTCGTACCCATGGTTCCAATGACTTTTGGCTTCATCATTTCCGTTGACTTGATGTCATCGCCGATCAGTTACATCTTCTCGATACCTCTCGACAAATGTGTTGTGGTCATCATCAACATCCTGAGCTCTTCCAAGATATATATCGAATTCTTGATGAGAAATACCATCCTCGCCCCTCAATGGTTTGTGTTATCACCGACCACTTTATTGCCTTCCGTTCAACACAAACTTATTCGTGTTTTGTGTTATACCTTGAGATCCTTGCTATCCAGCATTTGTTCTTCTTTACCTTGGAATATTACCACCTTTTATGTCAAGAATGTCGTGGGAATTTCACCACCTCTTAAAAATTCTTGGTATGATGATACTTCTCACCATCACCATTCTTCCTTGGTCCCCGTGTTGTTTTTAACCAGCATACCAATAGATGTTGTTCGAGTTACGTACTTCTAGCAACCCTATTACATTGAAGTTAACGATCGATGAGTTCGTTCTTAGACCGTTGATTATTGAATCGTCACTCTAACATTGATCTTGCTGCCTAAGGTCATATTTGGGCACACCTTTCAACTAATGATTGATGGTGTATGTTTCCTAGAGCATACAACATTATATCATTTGAATTGACAAGTGTCATCTTCTTGTTCACATTATTGTGGAAATCCATCTTTTGAAAATCTCAATGAATTGTCATTTGAGTCAATCAGCCACCTCCTCACCTCTCCTTGGTTTAATGATGAACTATTGTTTGGGAACCCGCTCCCATAGTTCATTTCCGAGAATCTTGCAATGCCATTTCAGCGATTTGTGTTGCACCTTTTCTTCTCGGACATCCACGAGTCCGAGGTATCATGACACCAATTGGATCTGAATCTCGGTCGGATATGATGGTTGGGACAACTTTCCGGGAGTTATGTTGTTGGTCCTTTGATGACCCGGTAATATGATGTCATGCCTAGCACCCCCGGCTGGAGGACCTATCATTATAATTTCTTTTGCAAGGATAACCATTCCTCCGGAGGAAATTGTAGGACTTATTTTATAAGTTACTCTGATGGATCATTGGTGTATCCAAAGTCGGCCCTTGATTGAAACACCATATCATTGCTACTCAAGCATGTACGTGGTACTCGTTCATCACCAAGAACATTTGAAGCACAATGCTAAATTCTCTTTATCAATTATCCAAACACCGTTGTATGGGTAATGTCATGAAATTTTCTCCCTTACCTAAAGGGTTTTCTACATTATATCCTGTCATGGATATCATGCTCGCTTATCATTGGGAAGGATATACCCCGAAATATGTGTGTATACATTTTCTTTCCATTGTTCATTTAAATCTGATAATCACTTTTCCTTTCCATTGGTTTGTTTAAACCTTCTTATGATCTATATTATATAAGCAGTAATATTTGCACGCTTATGTAAACAGCTCGTTGTACCACTCTGTCGGTAAGACCACATTACTTTTGTTGATGACATTCCGGTAACCACCGATGGGCGAGAACTTTGCCTAATAGTGCGCCTCGTTCAACGGCGGGAAAATAGTTCTATCCGTCCCTCACCCTTAGTACCGATGTTGTTGCCGACATAAGCGATAGGCTGATCCTCGACATGCCTTGCTATCATGACCATGCAAGATGTCAACGCCCTTCCCTATTTTAACCCACATGGTGGGCCCATAACCATAGTTCCACAGTATCGAAACCTGACTCTCCTGTACACCCTGTTGTCAAAGTTATTCCTCGTGCTTGACTTTGTATGTAATTCACGGGCCACCGCCTGTTGATCTATTTCGGTATAAGGCGCAATACTTATTCCCGATTGCTTTGAACCGTTTTCACGCATACGTAACGAGCATCGAGCGATTGTCTATCCGCTTGAAACTTCTTATTGTCTTGTCTTACTTTGCTCTCGATGTGTTTCATTTGTTCAACTCGAGAGATAGCCATGTGTTCATTCAAGGGATAACCCCAGATGATTACCCCTTATAGCATCCTATTGTTATCAACCTGCCCCTTACCTATTCGTAAGTACGATGGAGTTCCCGAAGAAAGGATGCCGACTTCCTCATGATTACCCGAAGCAGAGAAATGAAGCATCAATGTAATGGATCAACCTCTTCGAGAAGAACAACCAAGACCAAGAACACTCCCTAGAATTTCGTAACCCGAACCTTCCCCCTTTACTTCCCTCTTAAATCTCGGGACGAGATTTCTTGTAGTGGAGGAGAATTGTGACGCCCGGATAATCAAGCTACAGTAAACCTCTGCTAATGATGCCAGGTCACCTCGGTTACTGTTGATAATCTCGGGATTCAGAATCGATTCGGAATTCAGATTTAAAATAAAGTCAAACTAGAAAAGTTTTCAAAAGTCAAAACTAAAAAGTTCAAACGGTGACAAATAAATCATAAGTGATTATTGTAGAGAAACCACATTTCTATAAAATGTTTAACTACTCTAAAATAATTACAACGAAGAGGTAAAACAATTAACTAAATGTCGCTTGTATTTTATAAAATACTAAACTGTATTATTTGGGGTTAAACCTTTTGTAGCAGAGGTATAATTAGTGATACTATTATAGGTACAAAATTTATGTTTTATGAAACAAAAGAAACCAAAATAGTAAAAGGAAAGATAAGAAAAGGAAAATAAAACAAAAGACAAAAGAAATTAAAAGCCCCCCCGTTGGGCCAACCTGCCCGGCCGGCCACCTTGACCCTGGCCTATTAGGCCCTCCCCCAACCAAACCCTAGAACCAACCCCCTCCCACCACGATCACCCTCTCCTCCAGCGTCACAGGGAGAGGCGCTCGATCCCGTCGCTCTCCCAACTCTCCCGATCACCTCCTCTCGCCCCATCACCGGATCTGGGGTGTGCCCGTGCCGAGGACCGCCACCTGGCGGCCAGCACCTCCGGCCTCCTCCCCTCCTCGGCTGGATCTGGATCGGGAAAACCCCGATCCTTCGCCCGTCGCCTTGACGACCTCGCTGCCCAGCGCCGGAGAACGCCGCCTCACCGGAGCCCTCCCCCTGCCTGCTTCCCGCCAGACATCGTCCCGGCATCCACCCGAGCCCGCTGCTGCGACCCTACTTCCTCCCCTGTGAGCGCGCCCTCCTCTCCTTCCTCTGTCCGTTCGGCCGGTGCCGGACATGCCCCTGCCATGATCGCGGCGTCCGGCCCGTGTGCTGTGGCGCCCTGGGCATCCATGCCCAGCGCCCGCCGCGCCTCTTCTCCCCTCCCTAGCGCTTCCTCGTGGCTCCTCCTGCTGGCGGATCGCGAGCCCAGCGCTCGGCCACGGCCACCGGCGCAAGCCGTCGCCCCGCCGACGCCCTCCGTAAATCGCCAGCGTCCGGCAAGACTTGTTGCCGCCAGACGCGGCCTCCTCTCGGCGCCTCCTCCGTGACCGTCGCCTTGCCATGGCCCCGCCCGCGTGTGGCCTCGGCCTGACCATCTCGGCGCCCGCGCCGTCTTTATCGCCTCGCCCCTCCGCTCCTGCGGTTCGTCGCCCGGTCGGGCGCCTACAACGCCCGCACCCTGTACCCAAGACCGCTAGGCCCCAGAACCATCGACTAGGGGCCCCGCTTGAAGCAGTTTCTAAAAAATTAATTTAAAAAATAAATAAATGGATAAAATAATAATAATAATATATAATAAGTAAATAATTAATATTAAAATTAATTAATTAACTAGACAATTAACTTAACTAATCTTGTTTAGTTGAACTAATTAAACTTGATTAACCTAATCACTTAGGTTAGTTAATTAATCTGATAGGTTAATTAGCACTCAATGACAGGTGGGTCCCACTGGACCCACACGTTAGGTTGACCAGGTCAATGGTCAACGTTGACTGCTGACATCACCCTGATGTCATGCCGACGTCATCATTTACTATTCTGGATAATGTTGGATTTAAATAAATAATTAAATAAAATCAGAAAATGATTAAATATTTAGAAAATCATATCTTTTAATCCGTAACTCGGATGAAAATACTTTCTACATGAAAGTTGCTCAGAACAACGAGACGATTCCGGATACGCAGCCCGTTCGTCCGCCACACATCCCTAACATAGCAAACACGCAACTTTCGCCCTCCGGTTCATCGTGCAAAGCGAAACAAGAATACTTTCCGGACAAGCCCCCTTCACGGTATCACCTCATACCGCGTTAGGGCACCCTAGCATAGTTACATGTCATGTCATGCATCGATATGCATCTGTTTGCATGGTATTCATTGTTTCTTCCCCTCTTCTCTACGGTAGACTACTGAGACCGACGCTGCTTTGCTGCTGCCGGTTCGACTACGGAGTTGTGAGCCCTCTCTCTTGCCGAGCAACCAGGCAAGCCCCCCCCTTGATCACGGATATCGCCTATTCTACTCTATCTGCTTGCATTAGAGTAGTGTAGCATATTCTTGCTTCGTTATACCTATCCGATGCATAGCCCGTCCTTGCTACTCTGTTGTTACTTTTACCTGCAATCCTACATGCTTAGTATAGGATGCTAGTATTTCCATCTGTGGCCCTACATTCTTGTCCATCTGCTGTGCTATACTATCGGGCCGTGATCACTCGGGAGGTGATCACGGGTATATACTATACTTATACATGATACATGTGGTGACTAAAGTCGGTCGACTTGTGGAGCACCATGAGTGATTCACGGATTGGGGGCTGAAAGGACCCTTGTCCCGACGGCCCTCTGGATGGATCTTTGTGGCGGAGCGACATGGCAGGTTGAGACCGCCTAGGAGAGAGGTGGGCCTGGCCCTGTTCGGCGTTCGCGGATACTTAACACGCTTAACGAGATCTTGGTATTTGATCTGAGTCTGGCCATTTGGTCTATACGCACTAACCAACTATGTGGGAAAGATATGGGCACTCGGCGTCGTGGTATCACCGGCACTTCGTGACGTCGATGGTCGAGTGGCGCTACCGGATTAGAACGTGGGCCTGCTCTTGTATTAAGGGGCTAGTTCTACTTCCGGCGACATAGCGTGCAGGTGTGCTAAGGCGATGGGCCGGACCCTGTCTGCGTGGGTTTAGACCGGCGTCTTTGGTCTCTCTGTTGTGCCTAGGTGGGGTTGCGATGTGTTGATCTTTCGCGGCGGGCATGACCCGAGAAAAGTGTGTCCGCCATATGGGATCGGCGTGTTGGGTTATGTGGTGCACCCTGCGGAAGTTAATCTATTGAATAGCCGTGATCTTGATGCAGGGCGACTTGGAGTTGGACCTTGACCTTATGACAACTAGAACCGGATACTTAATAAAACACACCCTTCCAAGTGCGGATACAACCCGGTGGTCGCGCTCTCTCGTGGTTACGAGGAGGATCGCGGGTAGGATTATGCTATGCGATGCTACTTGGAGGACTTGATCTACTCTACGCTACATCTTTGCAAAGCGGAGGCTGCGAGCGTAGTCTTGACGGATTAGCTATCCCCTCTTATTACGGCATTCTGCAGTTCAGTCCTTGATATGGCCCTTTACACATATATCCATGCATATGTAGTGTAGCTCCTTGCTTGCAGTACTTTGGATGAGTACTCACAGTTGCCTTGTTCCCCTTTTCCCCTATTTCTTTACCCGTTCTTTGTGACGGTCGATGGAGCCAGAGGCAGGCGCCACCGTCGATGGCGACTACTACCTTTGGGCGTCTCTGTAATTACTTCGGAACTTGAACCTGAGTCCATTTTTCTATTATGTGTAATTACTTCGGCTCGAACTAGAATACAAAGGAAAAGGATAGGTGCAGAGACTCAATGGATCTGAATTTGACAGAAATGCACGATCTTCACAGGTATGACTTTTCACACTTTCTTCGTTTTTTGATTCTCGTGAAGTGTCCTTCCTTCCTACAGCTGATAGGAAAAAATCGGTGCAGCCCGCTGACGACGTCCAGGAGTAGTTAGGAGGATCCCAGGCAGGAGGCTTGCGCCTCTTTCGATCTGTATCCCAGTTTGTGCTAGCCATCTTATGGCACCTTTTTTAACTTATGTCTGTACTCAGATATTGTTGCTTCCGCTGACTCGTCTATGATCGAGCACTTGTATTCGAGCCCTCGAGGCCCCTGGCTTGTATTATGATGCTTGTATGACTTATTTTATTTTTAGAGTTGTTTTGTGATATCTTCCCGTGAGTCCCTGATCTTGATCGTACATGTTTGCGTGTATGATTAGTGTACGATTGAATCGGGGGCGTCACAATACCTCTAGCATAAGAAGCCAAGGTTTCATTACCATTAAATTTGCATGAAAAGGGAAGGTGCGGAGCCTTCATCCTAGAGCAACAAGTATAATCATATCTCATGCATAGTTGCCTAGCATACCACTTCAACATATAAATTTGATCCCATAATTGTTTCCCTTTTTGAGTCAAGCGATAATCCCTAAAGTATTCACATTGATCCAACATGTCTCCCATTACAAAATTGAATGGGGTTTTCTCGGGATTATCAAAGTAGTACATAATATCTTTCACATAATGAGCATCGAGGGTTTTAGGAGGTTCCCCATCTCCATGAGTAGCAATAATCCTAATTTTTTTGGTATTTCGTGTTCCATATCCATAACTAAAGATAGAGAACAACTAAGAACAACAAATAAAAATTAATTAGTGATAAAGCAAACAAGTACACACGAGAATATTCACCCCACGCTATTGCTCCCCGGCAACGGCGCCAGAAAAATGTCTTGATAACCCACAAGTATAGGGGATCAATTGTAGACTCTTTCGATAAGTAAGAATGTCGAACCCAACGAGGAGCTAAAGGTAGAACAAATATTCCCTCAAGTTCTATCGACCACCGATACAACTCTACGCATGCTTGACGTTCGTTTTACCTAGAAAAGTATAAAACTAGAAGTACTTTGTAGGTGTTTTCGGATAGGTTTGCAAGATAGTAAAGAGCACGTCAACAAAAAGTAGGGGCTGTTTAGATAAAGACACAACTAAATTAGTTTTAGTAAAGAGATTTTTTGTCACGAGAAAGTTATTTGTCCCTAGGCAATCGATAACTAGACCGGTAATCATTATTGCAATTTTATATGAGGGAGAGGCATGAGCTAACATAATTTCTCTACTTGGATCATATGCACTTATGATTGGAACTCTTGCAAGCGTCCGCAACTACTAAAGATCATTAAGGTAAAACCCAACCATAGCATTAAAGTATCAAGTCCTCTTTATTCCCATACGCAAACAACCTACTTACTCGGGTATGTGCTTCTGGCACTCACGCCACCCACCATAAGCAAATCATGAACATATTGCCAACCCTATAGCGGGGATCCCTCACGCTTGCGCGACACGGAGAGCACCATAGGACAACACCAATAATAAAACATGCAACTCAAACCAATCATGATAATCAATTAACCCATAGGACAAAACGGATCTACTCAAACATCATAGGATAGCCATACATCATTGGGAAATAATATATAGCGTTGAGCACCATGTTTAAGTAGAGATTACAACGGGTAAAAGAGGGGTTACACCGCTGCATAGAGGGGGGGGGAGTTGGTGATGATGGCCGTGAAGTTGTTGGTGAAGATTGCGGTGATGATGGTGGCCCCCGGTGGCACTCTGGCGCCACCTGAAGCGAGGGGGAGAGAGCCCCCTTCCTTCTTCTTCTTCCTTGACCTCCTCCCTAGATGGGAGAAGGGTTTCCCCTCTGGTCCTTGGTCTCCATGGCATGGGAGGGGCGAGAGCCCCTCCGAGATTGGATCTATCTCTCTGTCTCTCTCTGTTTCCTCGTTCTCGTATTCTGCCCTTTCACCGTTTCGCATATATCCGGAGATCCGTAACGCCGATTGGATTGAAACCTTCGTCAAGATTTTTTTCCGAAAATTAGCTTTCTTGCGGCCAAAGAAGAGTAGTGACCACCTTACGGGGTGCCCATGAGGGTCAGGGGCGCGCCCCCTGCCTAGAGGTTCCCCGACCACAAGAGAACGCTCCTGCGCTCCCTGCGCCGCCACGACAAGGCCGTGAGCCGCGTGCTGCGGTGATGCATGGACATCAAGGGCAGGCTCCGCCTCTGCAAAGGGCCTCGGTGGCCACAACAGGCTGTGGCGCCTTCACTCCGGAGCTACGTAGCGTTGTCTGGCTGGGCAAGTTCAAGCCAGACCTGCCTCCTCGCTACGACGGGACCCCTGACCTTGCGGAGTTCTTGCAGCTCTACAAGCTGAGCATCGAGGTAGCCAGCGGCGATGAGAAAGTCATGGCGAACTGGTTCCCCATGGCTCTCAAGGACGGTGCTCGCTCGTGGCTCCTGAATCTGCCCCCGGGCTCGATCTCCACCTGGAGTGAGATGCACGACCGCTTCATCGCCAACTTCTAGGGCACTCGCGACCGCCCCTCAGCCGCGGGTGACCTACGCCGCATCAAGCAGTAGCAGGGGGAGACTCTGCAAAAGTACATCCAACGCTTCAGCGTTCGCCTCAATATCCCCAAGGTGACGGACGAGGCCATCATCTCAGCGTTTTCCGATGGCGTCTGTGACATCAAGATGAAGGAGGAGCTCGCCATCCACGAAGAGCTATGCACGGCTCTGGAGCTATTCAACATGGCGACCAAGTGCGCAAGAGCTGAGGAGGGGCGCCTTTCCCTCCTCGAGCTCCCTGCTATCGACCTAGAGGAGAAGAAAGCCAAGGCCAAGGATGTGAAGCGCAAGGGGGTGGATGTGCTCGCGGCGGAGCCGGACATGAAGCGCGGCCGGGACCACCCCAAGTCGTCCAAGAGCAGCCGTCCATTCTACGCCTTCCACAACGTGAACAACCACAACACCAACGACTGCCAATAGCTCAGGGCTATTCGAGACGGACGCTTCGGTCGACGCCCCGAGCGCAATGAACGGGGCTACGACCAAGGATGAGGTGGAGGACGCTGGGACGATCGCGACCCTCGCCAGGAGTGGCGCGACCGGCCTCGTGAGGACCGCTGGTAGGACCAGCCTCATGAGGGCGCATGGAGGGACCAGCCTCGCAAGGATCGCACTCAGGGCAATGTTGGTCTCCCTCCACTGCCGCCACCACCAAGGAGGAACGATGACCACCAGCCGGACGAGGGGGCTGGGGGCTTCCATGAACCACGCGCCATCGCCTGCATCTTGGGCGGAGCTCAGGCCCCAGCATCCCAGCGCGTCTTCAAGAAGTTTGCTCGCGAGGTGAACGCAGTTCTTCCCAGGCTCGAGGCCACACGCCCACTCATTTGGTCCAAGTGCGCCATCACCTTCAGCTCGTCAGACCAGCTCAAGTGCGTGGCGAACGCCGGCGCCCTTGCAATGATGTGCTCGCCCATCATCAGCAATGTCCAAGTCACCAAGACCCTCATCGACGGCGGCACGGGGCTCAATGTACTGTCCGTCGAGACATTCGACAGTATCCAAGTGCCATACGATCAGCTACATCCTACCAAGCCTTTCTCAGGAGTGACCGACGGCTCCACCACCCCGATAGGGCAGATCCGCCTCCCTGTCACATTTGGCCAGCGCAACAACTACCGCACCGAGCTCATCAACTTCGACGTCGCCCACATCTGCCTGCCATACAATGCCATCCTCGGGTACCCAGCCATGGCCAAGTTCATGGCAGTGACCCACCACGGTTACAATGTCCTCAAGATGCCAGGAAGCGGCGGAATCATCACAGTCCCCTGTGAAGAAAGAGATGCGGTGTGCTCCCTGGAGTGCGCCTTCCAAGCTGCAGCAATCGAAGACCCCGACAGCGAAGGCGTCCAGTACCCTCCTGAGGCCATCCCCAAGAAGAAGAAGCCACTACTCCGCGCAGGGCCTCAGGAGATCGGCGTCTCCAGCGGTGCCGCCTCAGGATCGGCGCCAGCGCCTGGGGCGCCTCCCTCTCTCGCATAGGAAGGCGTGCCCGGCGCCCTCCTCTGGCGAGGCCCGGGGGCTCTCTTCTGGAGGGCCTCGGACCCAGCCAACATCGTGAGGGAGGTGCTCGGGCACCACGTGGAGGCGTGCTTCGTGGAACGCTTCCCTCAAGAGGGTGTTGGGCGAGGAGCGCCCGGTGCTCAGGAGTTCATCACCAAGACCACTCAGGAGCTACAAGAATCAAGAGCCATTTGCGGAGACCGCCGCCCACCTGACGCAGCTCCCCATCCTAGCGAGGACGGCGGGCTGCGTGTCTGCCTCGACATTCCAGGGCTCAACAGGGCCGCGTCTCAGGAGCGCTTCTGGCCTTCACGCGTTGGGCACTGCGAGGTTTCCGCCTCACAGTTATGTTCGCATGCCATTTGGCCTGCCAAACGTGGCGGCTGCCTTCTAGCATCATCTACGGAGCGTCCTGGCAGCTTAGGAGGCCAGGCACCACGCAGTCCTGGCGGAGATGGCGACGGTCCTCAAGGAACCACCCAAGCCCCCAGAGCCTCCCGAGGCTCAAGGTCTTGGCGGCCCATGAGGAGCGACTTCTTCAAGCGCGTACCTTCAGCTACCCCAACAATCCTTCGACAACGGAACCAGGTGACACTTTCCAAGTTTATTCAGCTGGGAGCGCCCCTCGGGCTGCATTATTTCCAGGTCGCACGGGCCTGTCCCTGCGGCGTGTATCCTTTTGCATCTTTAGCTTACTCTGCTGGGGGCGCCCCTCGGGCTGCATCATCCCCAAGCCTCTCGGGTCCATCCCAGTGGCATGTATCGTTCGTGCATTTGTCCTAAGCTAGCTTGTTCTATCTCACGAGTAAACTATGGTTATCACTTGCTTGATTGTCACTTACCGTGGCCGCTCGCGTCGCCAATCGGCCCCTTGCTCATCCCGCAACGGGGGCTACTCATGCTGGCACGACGCTTGTGCTCGGGCCCGTCCCTGCAATTCTGACAAATCTGAGTGGTCGAGCTCTGCCTCGCAGCACACCCATGCATGTCACCTCACCGGGCCCTCAGTGCCTTCATCTTCTTGCGGAACGACCAGTGGCAGACCGGCAAGCGTGGTTGCAATTTTTACCCCTCCTTGCGCTAACCTGCAGGAACCTCCCGAGGGCGACAGCAGGCGGTACCGCGGGCTCCCTCTTTTTCTCATGTGATTCGCTTGCGCGTTAAAGGGAGGGGTCCTGAGCATCGCGACTCAGGAACTCTTACTGGATCTCCAGCCCTCACCCCCTGGCCTTGACCACGGCATCGCGACCTGGCATACCAGTGGCGACTGAGCTCGCTCGAGGGCCGGGACCCGAGGACGTAGAGCACATAGAAGAGCATGGAAAAGAGGGGGATGCTCGCACGGGCCTAATCTGGCTACACTACGGTCGCCGACGCACAAGAAGTCTGGCGCTACGTGTGGAATAAACTCTGGACCGCTAAGATAAGTCTCGCGCTCGGGCCGGCCAAGTGCTATGGCATAGGATTTCCATCTGTTGCAGCCTTGTTACAGCGACGTTGCCTCCCTTTCCTACCTTTAGGTAGCTACTTGCATGCTAAAGGGGGCCTCTTGAGCCTCGCGCCTCAGGAGCTCTTACTGGACCTCGGGCAGCTCCTCTCCTGGCCTTGACCACGGCATCGCGACCCAACATGCCAGCGACGGCTGCAGCCTGCCTCGGGATCGGGACCTGTCCGCGTAGAGCACCAAGTTGCCGTGAAGTAGGAAAGGGGAGACCGAACCAAAGCAGGACACACATTCGTAAATCTTCATGATAAGGATGAAATCAACAAAAGGTATTACAGACCCTTTACATGCCCCCCACCGGGTTCGACTCGGTTCCTCGCAGGGAACAAAATAAGAGGGTTACTAGGAGCCCTATCTACGCGCGCCGACGCCATCATCAACAGTGGGCCAAGGGAGGCCGGCACCAACTCCATCCAGATCAGTGAAGGCAGCGGCCGGACGCTGCAGCAGCACTCCGGGCGCGGTGAGAGCTCGGCGGCACGTAGCTATCGTCTCTCGTCTCTGGAGTCTCGTAGGGCTCGGGAGAGTCGCTGAGCTCCCAAGCGCCGCCTTCTTCTTTGGAGGAACATTGGCGAGGCCAGCAGCAGCAGGGCTCTGCCGCTTGACACCGTCCCGACGACCCTCTCCAGGGCAGCACTCCAAGCGGCGGCCTTCCTCGTCGAAGACCTTGAAGAACATCGTGGAGGCGCCATTGTACACGAAGTGGATGGCGAGGGCGCCCTCTGCACGGCAAGCTCGAGCGACCTCACCCCAGCCACGGGTCATGAAGATCTTGCCCGGGGAGACGGCCTCGACCTCCGCCCCTGTCGCTGGGGCATCGCACTCAGCATGCTGCAGCCAAACCTCGAGGGGACCCCTCAGCGGAGAAGAACTGTGGGAAGTCAATCCAAGTGCGCGGAGGCATCGCCGCCCACATCACGAATTCACGCGAGGAGCCCCCGGCATGGTTTCCAGGGGCGACAGCGCGCCACCACAGTGGGGCGACCATGGCCGCGGCATGGACAGCGTTGGTCGCCGCCTCTTCCTCTGGAGCCCCCGGCTTGGGCGTACAGAGGCAGCGGATACCTGGGGGAGGCCACTCATACCAAGGCCTCACGACTACGTCGCGGCGGCAGGCCAGCCTCTTCTTTGGTGGGAGCGGTCCCAGCTCATCGCGGGGAGCTTTTCCCTTTTCTGCAGCCGGGAATCTCCGAATCGGCGCCATGGGAGTCGCTGCGAGTGATGAAGCAAAGAAGAAGAAGCGAGCAAAGCAGGAAGAGATGGGCGACAGGGGCTCCGCCCCTCCCCCCATTTATAGCAGGAGAGGGCCAACCGGCGACCCCCACGATCGCGGGTAATGATGATTTTTCTGCATGCATCATGGACTCGTCAAATCGGGCAGTTGCCGAGGCAGCATGGGGAAGCGGAGACGCCCACGTCCCATCAGTCGCCACGCGTCAACCGTGGCCGCAAGGTGTCGGGGCCCGCGGCGCTCCGCACTTGCCCCTTGGCTTTGCCTCGAAGCCAAGCCAGAGCGCGCCTTGGGCCTGGGGGCTACTGTCGGCGTCCTAGGAACGGGGGTCCCCAGACTTGCCTGCCTGCGGCCCACGGCATGGCTCCGCCAGCGACCTGGTACAACCCATCTTCATCAGCAAACGCTCAAGACCCTCGCGAGGGTCCAAGCCTCGCGAGGTGGATGACGCAAGACCTCCTCAGGGGCGGCCTCACTAGGCTGTATCATGAGGGGCGGAGAGATCAAGGCAAGGGGCACCTCGTGAGGTTCCTGTGACGCTAGCCGTGACGACCAAGGCTAGGCGGGCGCCAGCGCATGCAGCGTATTCATTTCCTCTTTGGTGCTAAAGGGGCGAGCGCAGGCGCGGAGTCCCGAGGAATAAGGCAAAGGTTTCCATATCGGCGCAACAAGACAAGACCAGCAGGACAACAGGACGGAGGTCACCATGGAGCCCAGGACGGCGTCACCACCAGAGCCTTTGACAGGCGAAGACCACCTTTAGTCAGGATAACCTGTACTGGTTGTCTCCCTTCAAATTTGGCCATTGTGGGATCCCTTCCCGCCTAATATTTGGGAAGAGGACCCGGGCCTCTATAAATAGGACTAGCCACCACCGTAGGAGGGGATCTCGAACCGATCCCAGATCAGACCCATTCCACCCACACTCACAAGCTCACCGAGCTCAAGAACACCTCTCCTCAGGAGGCTATTCTTCCCTTGTACTAGTTCATCCTCAGTCCAAGAGGCAATCCACCACACCACACTTGAGTAGGGTATTACACCACATCGGTGGCCCGAACCAGTATAAACGTTGTGTCCCTTGTTCTACGAGTTTGACGCGCTGAGCCTTGGGATCGCGGGGAGTGGGTGAGCTAGGGAAGGGAGAGATCTTCGTGCGCACCCCAGAGTTTGAACCTTAAAGGTTTTGCCGGAACCCGAAATCTGACACATGCATCATGTTTAATTCCATTTAAATGTGAATTGGGGCTAGTGGAAAGCCTCAGAGATCATTTCTAAAAATGATCAACTTTAAAAAAATTGCTTCAAATAAACCCAAGAAAATGATCCTGTTAAGCTATAAAATATTGGCAAGAGGTAAAATTCACACCAATATTTTTGGAGTCTCGGGGATATTTATTTTGGGCCTTTGAAATTAAATCAATAAGTATTTGTCTTTTGGATTATATTCATTTTATATAGAATATATTTCAAAAGGCCCTGAAATTATTTATGTGCCTTTGGAAAGTCCATAATGGCAACATACAAATATTCAAAAAGGTTTAGCCCTATTTTGATTTACTTTTGAATTTGAATCAGTGGCAAAATGATTAAAAAAAAGAAAACAACACAGAAAATAAAACAGAGCAGAGGCTTACCGTGCAGCCCACTTACCTGGTCGGCCCACTGGCCCGGTGCCAGTCATCCCTCTCCTCAGGACAGAAGGACATCGTGCGTGTGGCCGGCGCGCGCGAGCAAGCGCCCGGACACCTCCTCTCTGCCTGCTAGCCCCGGCCTCCCCTGAGATGCCACGAGACCCCCTAGAGCCGTCTGGACCCCCTCGCTCTCTCCCTCTTCCCCGTTCCCCTCCTCTGTCTCGCTCTCTCATGCACACCCGAACGCGCCGTCGCCGCCGCTCGCCTCCATCGCAGCCACTGCCTCCCCCCTCGACCTTTTGAGCTGACCATGATGTCCGCCGCTCCGTCCTCGACTTCCTCTGCAAGCCAAGCATCGCCGGATGCCCTGCATCACTAGCATCTTCCTCGTCTTCAAGCTTCGGCAACCAGCGCGTCCTCGAGCCTGATGACCTACTCTGCTGCTTCCCTGTGAGCTCCTGATCTTCTCACTTTGCTCGCCCCTCCGTTCTCGTGCCCAGCTGCCTCCCGCCATGGCCGCAAGCTTGTGCCGCCGGCCATGACGCTGTCGTGGCTCCGCTAGCAGAGCTTGTGCCCGAGCACCTCAACGCGTTCCTGGAACTCCCAGGAAGCTAACCCACCCACCGGCATGTCCTGCAGTGCACCGCAACGCCGACCCCGAGCTTGACCGAACTCCGCCCCCGCGCTTCTCGCTGTCGGCGTTGTTTCCGTGCACCCCAGCCACCGCTGCTTGCTGCGTTGGAAGCGCGCGAGCGTGCGCTTCGCGTAGAGCCCCTTCGCCGCTCGAATGGTCGCCGGAGGAGGAATTCCGGTGACTTCCGCCGCGACTAGCCTTGCCGGCGGCCTTAACTCCGGCTAAACACCGGTTAGGCACTAACCAAATGACCTCCTGGTTCACTAACATGCGGGCCCGACCCTACTAATTAACCTAGGATTAGTGCTAATTAAACCAGGATAGTTTAGTTAGTAACTGCCATGCGGGACCCACTGGTCAGTTTGACCTGGGCTGCTCCGTTGACCGCCGACGTCAGCATGATGTCCTGCTGACGCAGTAAATCATTAACTGGATTTTATTTAATTCTAAATAACCCGAAAAATCCAGAAAATGATTTGATCTTCAAAAAATCATAGAAAATAATAAATAGCTCAGAATGAAATAATTTATATATGAAAAATGATCAGAAAAATCCAATCTATCCATATGTACCATTTTCAAGCATGTTAGAACAACTTACAGCTTCTGAATTGGACAAATCAAATGAATGACATTTGAATGATCACATATGGAGTTTGAATTTGAATTTAGTGTTCAAACCAACTCCATTTAAATCATTGCTAGCTGCATTAGCTCAAATCACATCATATTGCCATGTCACATTCATGCATCCTATTTTTGCATTGCATTGATTGTGTTCCCTCTTGTTTACCGGTGGTTCTTCCCCCTCAATAGACGCATGTTCCGACGATGAGTTCGATGACACCGATGAAGAGCTATATCATCTTCAGAAGTGGCGGAAAAGCAAACCCCCCTTGTTCATTCCGATACAATCCCACTATCTTGCTTCTGCTCTGTTTTACTGCATTAGGACAACAACGATTCAACCTTTACATGTTGCGGTAGTTGAACCCCTTTCCTCTGCATGACCCGTCATTGTCACAGTAAATAGATGAAACCCACTAGCATGAGTAGGAGTTGTTTGAGCCCTGATGTGCCTACTCATTCATGCTTGCTGTCATGCCTACTACTGCTTAGAGTTGAGTCAGGTCTGATTCATTGGGGATGAATTGGAATGTGGTGAACATGTCCTACTGTTGAGAGCTAAGTGTGTGAACACGATTTGGTAAAGGTAGCGGTGAGAAGCCATGTAGGAGTACATGGTGGGTTGTCTCATTGAAACCGTCCTCAGGAACTGAGTTCTGTGTTTGTGATCCATGAACAGTTACTACCACACATTGGGTTCCGGTAACTCAACCCCCCTCGTCTTATTAATCGCCTCGATCTTTGGCCAGGAGTTGCAACTAGTTTTTGGTGTTTGTAGGATATGTGTTGGGGGCCGTGCATAGCGCTGACCATAGGGGTGGGCTATGATGCGGTAGAAACACGAGGCATGGTGTACCGAGACGCCCGTTTGGTACCTCGGGAACCCTGCTCTCATCGTTTGGGACCGTGAGCGAAACCCCGGCCGGATCTCCTTGCGGATGGAACCCGAATAGGAAATAAACCTGGACTAGAGACTTGTGTGGTTAGTAAGATCATGCCGACTCCCTCGCCAGGCTTCCGCTTGAAGGTTGCCGAGATACACGACATGTACATGGTGGTAAGTGGCGAGAGCCTGTGTGAAGAAGACACCCCTGCAGGGTTATAAATGATCTATTCGAATAGCCGCGTCCGCAGTAAAGGACTTCTGGGTTGCCTATACAGTTCATTAACAAGTGAAAGTGGATCCCCTAAAATGCGCAAGATAAGCGTGAGTGCTATGGATGGCGTTCTCATAGGGAGACGGGAGCGGATCCATAGTGGTGTATTGATCGGTGAATATTGGACTCGTGTGCGCCACCTCAAAAGAGTTACTTGCCGTCGTAGTTCAGGGTAGCCATAGTCAAAGCTGGCTTGCTGCAGTTAAACTTCACCACCCCCTTTGTTCATACTGATGCATATGTAGCTAGTTCTGATGTAAGTCTTGCTGGGTACATTTGTACTCACGTTTGCTTAATTTATTTTTTTGCAGAGAGATTTCAGTCTCACTAGTAGTTTCGCGTGGACTTCGACGTTTAGCTTGTTACCTTAGCTACGATCTTGTACCCTTGGGAGGATCTTGATAGTCAGGCTTCTCAGCCTGTTTCATTTGTAGTTGTCTGTACTCAGACAAGTTAAGCTTCCGCATGTGCTTATTGCTTGTATGACTTGAATGCTGGGTCATCAGACCCATGTTTGTAATATCTGGCTCCCGGATCCTATGAATAAATACTTTGAGTCGTAGAGTTTTGTTGTGATGCCATGTTGTATTTGCACATATCGATCATATTGTGTGTATGTTATTGAAACGCTTGGTATGTGTGGGATCCGACAACCTAGTTGTTTATTCTTAGTAGCCTCTCTTACCGGGAAAGGTATCCTAGTGCTTCCATTGAGCCATGATAGCTTGCTACTGCTCCGGAACACTTAGGCTAGCCGGAATGTGTCCTTCTTCGTTCCTGTGTCTGTCCCTTTGGGGAAATGTCACACGTTGTTCCTTTAAGTCCTTGTAGCTTGCTACAACTTGGGTTCATACGTTGATGACCGACACGTTCGTTGCTAGGTCATGTATGCCTGTCCCTGTAAGTTAGTGCCACTTTGGATTCACGACTAGTCATGTGGGCCCGGGTTCTTTGTCATATGGATGCTAGCGACATTATCATATACGTGAGCCAAAAGGTGCAAACGATCCTGGGCCAGGTAAGGTGGCACCTGTGGGAATACCGTGCGTGAAGCCGCAAAGTGATATGATGTGTTACATGCTAGGTTGGTGTGACTTAGGATCGGGGTCCAGACAACTTTTGGTATCAGATCCTCACTGGCTGTAGGATTGCCAAGCCAAACTGGTCGAAGTTGAGTCTAGAAATGCTTTAGCTATATAAGGGAATTGATTGTGGATGGGAACGTAAGGCTCTTTTTACTCCTTTTCCTTTTGCCCTTCTGATCCAGTCATCCTATCTTTCCTACGGGGTTAAGGAACTAGGCTTTCTCTTCTTTCTATCAGGATCACGTGTTACTAATCCATACACTTATAGGAATGATGGATTCAAGTCTTAGTTCAGCTCCTACTACTTCCGTGTGTTCATAGTTGGTCTCAGAACCTTGATATTGTGATGTTGAGCGGGTTATGCCACCATTTTGCAGGATGTCTCTAATCTTTTTGAGAATTTACAGCCGCTATGCTGTCCGAGTCATCCCAGGTTTCTAAAAAGTCTGATGCATTTGCAAATCCCTTCTTTCCGTTCCCATTGTCCCTTTGGGCTAGTTCAACCACACTAATCGGTGAGTTGAGGTACTCTATTGCCTCGACGTATATGTTGGAGCTATTGTTATGACCCTAGGTGTCTTAGGGAGTCACCTAGTAATCTAGCAATGCTTTGTATCCCCAGTGTGATGATTGTGGCCATTATTCTTGAAAGCAACCCGTGATGCCATTTAGTTAGTAGGCATTCTATTTCTGGGTTCTTGAGCCCAAGATTCACTCTACTTACCTCGTGTTGATAATGTTGCTTGTTCATTTTGGATATTAGTAACTTTTGTGATAGTCCTTGAGGTTCGTGGTTTATCATTCTTCCAATACCATGAACCAATATGTAGAAGTTCTTTTGAACCAAAATATCACAACCAGAGTGCTCTTGATGAGTTCTCCATTATAATTGTGACTCTGCCAGTCCTACCTTTCTGTATGGGTTATCCGGAAGAAATAAGTTGAGCTCGCTCGACCTACTAACCTATGCATCCAGAACTCAGAAAGTTATATGTTCCTTTAAGTTGTCCCTCTTCACCTATATTCCGACCATTGTCTATCAATTGATAGTCAAGGGTATGTGTGCATTTGTGTTCATCAATGCCTATAATTCTTGTGGTCCGTCAAGTCATTCTATTCCAGATTGTCTAGGAGAAACAAACTCTAGTACCTCGTCCATATCTAGGATTGGGTCAAACCAGTTGTGTTCTTCAGATCAAGATGCAATCCAACTTTTATTCTGTTCTACCTCGGAGTATCACCCTATTTTATAACAAGAGTATCGTGAGAATTGCACTCCCTCTTATGAAATCTTGATGCAGTGATACTTCTAGCCATCGTTGTTCATTTCTCGGTCCCCGTGTTGTTGCAACCGGAATGCTGACAAGTGAACTGTGATGTGTGAAATCAATACTCCAAGCAACTCCGTTGCTTGGTAGTTAATGGACAATAATCTTATTCTTATGTGTTGGTTATTGAATCATCATCCTAAGATTTATCGTCCGACCTAGTCCATTTTCCCTGGTGCACTCTTCGATCAACGAGTTAGGATTGTTTCAATCCCTCGCTCCCTTGATCATATCGTCTTGCCTTGGAAAGCAAGATTGTTCTCGAGCTTAGTAATATATCGGTGGTTCGTGATTTTCCAGATATCCCCTCTGAAGTATTACCAGGTTGTCACTTGACTGCTATGTTGAGTTCGTGATCAAGTTGTTTTTTTCTATAAACCACCCTTTCTCCAAGGATCTGTGTTGGATACTCCTGAACTAGTCTGATAAGCTAAACAATAACTTGGAGAGTTGGAAGATAAAAGCTTTATCTGACTCAGTTCATTCCAAAGGGGTATCCTTGTGTGTGTGTGTGTTGAAGAAAGATGATATCTTCATCGATTGGTCCTCGTGATCAGTTATTGTATCTATTATCTTGTCCAAACTTTGATTTGGGTGTGGGCTATATCCTCAAATCAAATCAGAACCAATGATGTTCGTAATGTTGTCTTATTCGTGGTTGACCCCTCGAGCATGGACCATTATATCTTTAGTCTGACCAATGCTATCACTTTGTTCACAGAGTTGTGGAATTCCATCTTCATGGAAATCTGGATGACCTGTTGTTTAGCCCATCAGCAATATTTTCATCTTGTCCATGATTCATGTTGAACATTAAGCTAGCGTTGGAAACTTTGAAAGCATTTCTTCATGCTAGCTCATGAAGCATATGTTTGGATGAAAGAAGTGACTTCCTCTAATTCACATGTGTTTGATGTAAGTTGCCACCGTGAGTTCGAGAAAGCTTGTTTTTCTTCCTTTGGAATCATCCCAAGTCAATCATGCATGTGCGAAGTATTCTATGGTCTGATAGACTGATCATCTTCATTCCATATGCATCCCTAGCACACCAAGCCACTGATTGATTTTTTCAAGATAAAGGAGTCTGTTCTAAGGTGAATTCTTTGGACTTCCACGCGTGGAGACTTTGATGTCATTAATGATGGTTCCTACCAGAACTCGGTAGTGTTTTGTTGTAAGACTACTATGTGGTCATGCTTGTCTGGGATGGCGTGTTCACATGTGTGTAGCAGAACCAGCTCAGGTTTTGGAGCTTGCTATTGTAGTTCATTCCCCGAGAATCTCGCAACATCGTCTTGTCGATTTGTGTTGCAAACTTTCTTTTCCAGACATGCTGTATGAAATATCCCGTTACCAACCAGATCTGAATCTCAGGCAGACATGATGGTTGGAACATTCCCAATGTTTGCATTTTGTTCCCAGCTTGCACTGCCATTGTGCCAATTTCCCATGGGCCGCCCTTCTCAGTAATTGTTGTTTGGGATCATATTCAAAAGTTGTCCTACCATGGGTCCCATCCATTTCCGATGATAAGCAAAATCATCCATTAGGTTGTCTCCAACAAGGTAGTCCACATCGTCCATCGTAGTCCAAGTATGACATTCTTTCGAACTCCTTCAAACGATCCATTGTGAATTTCCTCAGGCTGGTATGAAGAGTTTCAATGATCTATGGATCAAAAGTAATTCTTTTGCCACTTTAGGGAATAATTTTATGAGTCACCTCCTCTAAGGTGCCCCGTTATGGTATGAAGGACAATTAACTCCTTGCTACTCTGAAACTAGTGCACCATCTTTTCAAGCGTGGAATTCTTGCCTACCAAATTAAACCTTCGTCATCAGATCCTTACCATCATCTATGATGTGTGTTTTGTGTCTCAATTCGAGAGTTGTTTCAATGTCTCATTCCATGAGTTGATCCCGAGTTGCTCGATCTTCACGAAGATCAATTTTTCTAGAGTTTTCCCTTTCTTCTCGTTGTCATGTTGGATGGAGTTCTCAAAGCAATACGTCGAGACAAAGTTGATGATCGAATCAACGATCTTATGAGGTGCAGTTGGATCGTGAAGATTGTGCTAGCTTTGTGTCCCTTCTTTCTTCTTACCTCACGTCTTGAATCTTGGGACGAGATTCTTGTTTAGTGGGGGTGAGTTGTCACAACCCTAGAATTCTGCTTTGTAATTAGTTGCATCAGTGAGTGGCATCCATGCATTAAGTTAAATTCCATTTAAATGTGAATTGGGGCATGTGGAAAGCCTCAGAGATCATTTCTAAAAATGATCAACTTTAAAAAAACTGCTTCAAATAAACCCAAGAAAATGATCCTGTTAAGCTATAAAATATTGGCAAGAGGTAAAATTCAAACCAATATTTTTGTAGTCTGAGGGATATTTATTTTGGGCCTTTGAAATTAAATCAATACATATTTGACTTTTGGATTATATTCATTTTATATAGAATATATTTCAAAAGGCCTAAAATTATTTATGTGCCTTTGGAAAAGTCCATAATGGCAACATAGAAATATCCAGAAGGTTTTGCCCTGTTTTGATTTACTTTTGAATTTGAATCAGTGGCAAAATGATTAAATAAAAAGAAAACAACACAGAAAATAAAACAGAGCAGAGGCTTACTGTGCAGCCCACTTACCTGGCCGGCCCACTAGCCCGGTGCCAGTCATCCCTCTCCTCGGGACAGAAGGACGTCGCGCGTGTGGCCGGCACGCGCGAGCACGCGCCCAGACACCTCCTCTCTGCCTGCTTGTGCCCGGCCTCCCATGAGATGCCACGAGACCCCCTAGAGCCTTCTAGACCCCCTCGCTCTCTCCCTCTCCCCCGTTCCCCTCCTCTGTCTCGCTCTCTCATGCACACCCGAATGCGCCGTCGCTGCCGCTAGCCACCATCGCAGCCACTGCCTCCCCCTTGACCTTTTGAGCTGACCATGAGGTCCGCCGCTCTGTCCTCGACCTCCTCACCAAGACAAGCATCGCAGGACGCCCTGCATCACTGGCATTTTCCTCGTCTTCAAGCTTCGGCAACACTGACCATCACCGTCGATTCGCGGCAACCATCGCGTCCCCAAGCTCGCAGACATACTGTGCTGCTTCCCTATGAGCTCCTGATCTTCTCCCTTTTCTCGCTCCCTCCGTTCCCGTGCCCAGCTGCCTCCCGTCATGGCTGGAAGCTTCTGCCGCCGGCCATGACGCTACCGTGGCTACCTCTAGCAGAGCTCATACCTAAGCACCTCAACGCGTTCCTGGAACTCCCAGGAAGCTAACCCACCCACCGGCATGTCCTGCAGTGCACCGCAATGCCGACCCCAAGCTTGACCGAACTCCGCCCCCGCGCTTCTCACTGTCGGTGTCGTTTCCGTGCATCCCATTCACCGTCGCTTGCTGTGTTGGAAGCGCGCGAGCGTGCGCTTCGCGTAGAGCCCCTCCGTCGCTCGAATGGTCGCCGGAGGAGGAATTCCGACGACTTCCGACGCGACTGGTCTTGCCGGCAGCCTTAACTCCGGCTAAACACTAGTTAGGCACTAACCCAATGACCCCTGGTTCACTGACACACGGGCCTGACCCTGCTAATTAACCTAGGATTAGTGCTAATTAAACCAGGATAGTTTAGTTAGTAACTGACACGCGGGACCCAATGGTTAGTTTGACCTGGGCCGCTCCGTTGACCGCAAACGTCAGTGTGATGTCATGTTGACGCAGTAAATAATATACTGGATTTTGTTTAATTCTAAATAACCATAAAAATCCAGAAAATGATTTCAACTTCAAAAAATCATAGAGAATAATCTATAGCTTAGAGTGAAATAATTTATATATGAAAAATGATCAGAAAAATCCAATCTATCCATCTATACCATTTTCATGCATGTTAGAACAACTTATAGCTACAGAATTGGACAAATCAAATGAATGACATCTGAATGATCACATATGGAGTTTGAATTTGAATTTAGTGTTCAAACCAACTCCATTTAATCATTGCTAGCTGCATTAGCTCAAATCACAACATATTGCCATGTCACATTCATGCATCATATTGTTGCATTGCATTGATTGTGTTCCCTCTTGTTTGCCGGTGATTGTTCCCCCTCAGTAGACGTATGTTCCGACGATGAGTTCGATGACACCGATGAAAAACTATATCATCTTCAGAAGTGGCAGGCAAGCAAAACCCCCTTGTTTATTCTGATACAATCCCACTCTCTCACTTCTACTCTCTTTTACTGCATTAGGACAACAACGATTCAACTGTTACATGCTGCGGTAGTTGAACCCCTTTCCTCTGCATGACCTGTCATTGCCATAGTAAATAGATGACACCCACTAGCATGAGTAGGAGTTGTTTGAGCCCTGATGTGCCTACTCATTCATGCTTCTTGTCATGCCTGCAACTATTAGAGTTGAGTCAGGTCTGATTCATCGGGGATGAATTGGAATGTGGTGAACATGTCCTACTGTTGAGAGCTAAGTGTGTGAACACGATTTGGTAAAGGTAGCGGTGAGAGGCCATGTAGGAGTACATGGTGGGTTGTCTCATTGAAACCATCCTCAGGAACTGAGTTCTGTGTTTGTGATCCATGAACAATTACTACCACACATTGGGTTCCGGTAACTCGACCCTTCTCGGCTTATTAATCGCCTCGATCTCTGTCCAGGAGTTGCAACTAGTTTCTGGTGTTTGTAGGATATTTGTTAGGGGCCGTGCGTAGCGCTGACCCTAGGGGTGGGCTATGATGCGGTAGAGACACAAGGCACGGTGTATCGAGACGCCCGTTTGGTGCCTCGGGAACCCTGCCCTCATCGTTTGGGGCCGTGAGAGAAACCCCGGCCGGATCTCCTTGCGGATGGAACCCGAAAAGGCGATAAACCTAGACTAGAGACTTGTGCGGTTAGTCATGTCGTGGCCGACTCCCTCGCCAGGCTTCCGCTTGAAGGTTGACGAGATACACGACGTGTACATGGTGGTAAGTGGCGAGAGGGTGTGTGAAGAAGTACACCCCTGCAGGGTTATAAATGATCTATTAGAATAGCCGCATCCGTGGTGAAGGACTTATGGGTTGCCTATATAGTTCATAGACAAGTGAAAGTGGATACACTAAAATGCGCAAGATAAGCATGAGTGCTATGGATGACATTCTCATAGGGAGACGGGAGCAGATCCATAGTGGTGTATTGATCGGTGAATATGTGGACTCGTGTGTGCCACCTGAAAAGAGTTACTTACAATCGTAGTTCAGG
Source organism: Aegilops longissima (assembly GCA_021605205.1). Taxonomy (NCBI): domain Eukaryota; kingdom Viridiplantae; phylum Streptophyta; class Magnoliopsida; order Poales; family Poaceae; genus Aegilops; species Aegilops longissima. The sequence goes on along the minus strand of CM038678.1, from coordinate 359,960,918 downwards.
GTAGCCACAGTCAAAGCTGGCTTGCTGCAGTTAAACTCCACCACCCCCTTTGTTGATACTGATGCATATGTAGCTAGTTCTGATGTAAGTCTTGCTGGGTACATTTGTACTCACGTTTGCTTAATTTATGTGTTTGAAGAGAGACTTCGGTCTCACTAGTAGTTCCACGTGGACTTCGATGTTTAGCTTGTTACCTCGGCTACAACCTTGTACCCTTGGGAGGATCTTGTAGATAGTTAGGCTTCTCAGCCTGTTTCATTTGTAGTTGTCTGTACTCAGACAAGTTAAGCTTCCGCATGTGCTTATTGCTTGTATGACTTGAATGCTGGGTCATCAGACCCATGTTTGTAATATCTGGCTCCCGGATCCTATGAATAAATACTTTGAGTCGTAGAGTTTTGTTGTGATGCCATGTTGTATTTGCACATATCGAGCATATTGTGTGTAGGTTGCTTGGTATGTGTGGGATCTGAGAACCTAGTTCTTTGTTATTAGTAGCCTCTCTTACAAGGAAATGTCTCCTAGTGCTTACATTGAGCCATGGTAGCTTGCTACTGCTCCGGAACACTTAGGCTGGCCGGCATGTGCCCTTCTTCGTTCCTGTATATGTCCCTTCGGGGGAATGTCACATGTTGTTCCTTTAAGTCCTTGTAGCTTCCTACGACTTGGGTTCATATGTTGATGACCGGCACGTTCGTTGCTGGGTCATGTATGCCTGTCCCTATAAGTTAGTGCCACTTTGGATTCACGACTAGTCATGTCGGCCCGGGTTCTTTGTCATATGGATGCTAGCGACACTATCATATACGTGAGCCAAAAGGCCCAAACGGTCCCGGGCCAGGTTAGGTGGCACCCGTGGGAATATCGTGCGTGAAGCCGCAAAGTGATATAATGTGTTACATGCTAGGTCGGTGTGACTTAGGATCGGGGTCCTGACATAGCGTATCATTGCACCTTACAAGGTTTAAAAGAGAGGAGTGATGTTCCTTTGATCTTGATCTGTAATCTAGTTCTATGCTGGACTTGCCCATAGAACGTTATAATTTCTTGTTTGTCTGTTCTTAGTTGTTTTGTTATATGAATGATGTCATACTATGCTTACTGTTTTATAAACTTTGTCTCTTAATTCTAGGCTGTCAATACAATGTGAAGAAATAGACAATACATTAGCCATGGTACATGGTCATATGTTTGGAACCTGGTTTTATTATGTACTTTGCAGTAAAATACAACTATTATTTTACACGAGTTCACCAGAATAAGTTCTATATATAGACCAAAGCTATTTTGTTTGGTTTTGCTGCCTCCTTAATATCTTCTGTTCTGGTACTACTAATGTAAAAAACTCAACTTTTCAGCAAGCAATGGAACAAATGGTGGAACAGTCACCTTTTGAAGGTGACGAGGCAATGATACGTATCCTACATATCTATAATTTTTTATTGTTCCATGCTATTATATTATCAATCTTAGATGTTTTATAATCATTTTATAGTCATTTTATATCATTTTTTGGTACTAACCTATTGACATAGTGCCAAGTGCCAGTTGTTGTTTTCTGCATGTTTTTTATATCGCAGGAAATCAATACCACACGGAGTACAAATGCAATGAAACTTCATGGAGATTTTTTATGGACCATAAGACACCCAATGGATCAAGGCAGCACCTAGGGTGGGTGCTCAGAGGGGAGCACAACTCACCAGGGCACACAAGGAGGCCCAGGCGCGCCCTGGTGGGTTGTGCCCACCTCGGGTGCCCCCAGACTGCCTCTTTGCTCTATAAATACCCCAATATTCCAGAAACCCTAGGGCAGTCGACGAAAATCAATTCCAGCCGCTGCAGAGTCCAGAACCACCAGATCCAATCTAGACACTATCACGGAGGGGTTCACCACTTCCATTGGTGCCTCACCGATGATGCGTGAGTAGTTCTTTGTAGACCTTCGGGTTCGTAGTTAGTAGCTAGATGGCTTCTTATCTCTCGCTTGATTCTCAATACAATGGTCTCTTGGAGATCCATATGATGTAACTCTTTTTGTGGTGTGTTTGTTGGGATCGGATGAACTTTGAGTTTATGATCAGATCTGTCTTTTTATATCCATGAAAGTTATTTGAGTTTCTTTGATCTCTTATATGCATGATTGCTTATAGCCTCGTATTTCTTCTCTAATATTGGGTTTTTTTGGCCAACTTGATCTATTTATCTTGCAATGGGATGAGGTGCTTTGTAGTGGGTTCGATCTTACGGTGCTTGATCCTAGTGACAGAAGGGGAGCCGACCCGTATGTATCGCTGCTACTAAGGATAAAGCTATGGGGTCTATATCTCTACATAGATAGATCTTGTCTACATCATGTCATCGTTCTTATTGCATTACTCCGTTTCCCCATGAACTTAATACACTAGATGCATGCTGGATAGCGGTTGATGTGTGGAGTAATAGTAGTAGATGCAGGAAGGAGTCGATCTACTAATCTTGGACGTGATGCCTATATAATGATCATTGCCTGGATATCGTCATGATTATTTGAAGTTCTATCAATTTCCCAACAGTAATTTGTTTACCCACCGTTTGCTATTTTTCTTGAGAGAAGCCACTAGTGAAACCTACGACCCCTTTGCGATCTATTTTCCTTTGCTTTTATTTTCAGATCTATTAAACCAAAAATACAAAAATACCTTGCTGCACTTTATTCTTATTTATTTTATTTGGCGTTCGATCTATCAATCTATTACAATTTATTTCACGTCCGTTTGTCTATCTTGGAGCGCCGCTACTCGAAAGGGATTGACAACCCCTTTTACGCGTCGGGTTGCGAGTATTTGTTATTTGTGTGCAGGGGTTGTTTACGTTGTGTTGCTTGGTTCTCCTACTGGTTTGATAACCTTGGTCTCATAACTGAGGGAAATACCTACCGCCACTGTGCTGCATCATCCCTTCCTCTTTGGGAAAATACCGACGTAGCTTCAAGCCGCATCAAAAGGAATTTCTGGCGCGTTGTCTGGGAGGATCTTCAACGTATACCAGGTTCCTAATCACAAATCTCATCTCCTCGTAATTTACATTATTTGCCATTTGCCTCTCATTTTCCTCTCCCCCACTTCACAAAAATTTGCCGTTTTATTCGCCCTCTTTTTTATTTGCCGTTTTCTTGCGAGATCTCATGTTGGATTATGTTGCCATGTGTCTTCTATTTTCTTGCATCTTCGCTTGCTAAAAATCAATTGTTATGGATCCTCATCCACTTGCTAATCTTTTTAAAAGATCCAATCATGATGAACCAATTCCTAGTGAATTGAGTGCACTTGATTATCTTTATGAAGTTTTGCTTAAGATTCGTGAATGTGAAAATTGTGATGAAGAAATTTATGAAGTGATTCATGATAGCTCCTTGAATGAAAAGAATGATTGCAATGACTTTACTATAAATTCTATGAATGTCAATTGTGCTAATAATATGCAAAACCCCAAGCTTGGGGGTGCTAATTTTGCTATGTCCAATACATGTTGCAATGATCATGATTGGGGTGATTCTTCTTAAGCCTCATGATAAATATGTTTGCAATAATATTGAAAGTGGGGTTGGAAGAGTGTCAACTTTAGGTAAAAATAATCCCACATATTTGGAGAGTGTTCAATCTTATGAATTTTTTGATAAAAGTGGGCTTGGAGGGTCATGGCTTTATTTGATGATAATCCCACTATATTGGAAGAGTGTCAACTTTGCATGCATGTGGATCATGAAGATAATATTTTATGTGCTAGTTATATTGTTGAATTTGATTATCATCCTACATGTAATTATTATGAGAGAGGAAAATATGGTTGTAGAAATCTTCATGTTACTAAATTACCTCTCGTTATGTTCAGATCGTCAATGTTTTATTCCTCTTCTTTGTATATGTTAGATGTTTCTTGTCTTGATAATTTGTTTGCTTATAAAATTCCTATGCATAGGAAATATGTTAGACTTAAATGTGTTTGTCATATGTTTCATGATGTTCTCTTTGCGTTTCAATTCTTATCTTTCGTGTGAGCATCGTTGAAATCTTATGCCTAGCTAAGGGCGTAAAACGATAGCGCTCGTTGGGAGGCAACCCAATGAATAAAATTTATTTTTGCTTTTTGCTTTCTATTCTCGAGTGTTAGAACAATTATGCTTCTATTATGATTGTGTTTTTTGTGTTTAATTAGTGTTTGTGCCAAGTAAAGCCTTTAGGATCTTCTTGGGTGATACTTGTTTGATCTTCCTGAAAAACACAAACTTTTGTGCTCATGAAAATAATTATCATTTTTAACCAGAGCGTGATAAAATACCAATTCTTTTTATAGAAGATTAATATTCAAATTTCTCAGGTTTTACTTATTTCTTAAGATTTTTGGAGTTTCAGAAGTATTCGAAATACCCAGATTGCTATAGACTATTCTGTTTTTTGACAGATTCTGTTTTCTTTGCGTTGTGTGCTTGTTTTGATGGCGCTATTGTTTCTTTGATGAGTTTTTGCCATAGAAAAGTTGGAATACAGTAGATATAATGCAAGAAAAAAAATATGAATTGGTTTGCTACAGTACTTATAGTAGTGATTTGCTTTCTTATACTAACGGATCTCACGAAGGTTTTGTTGAGTTTTGTGTGATTGAAGTTTTCAAGTTTTGGGTTATCTTACGATGGATGAAGGAATAAGGAGTATGAAGAGCCTAAGCTTGGGGATGCCCCGGCATCCCAAGCTATTATCCAAAAGAGAGCAAGCAACTAAGCTTGGGGATGCCCCGAGTGGCATCCCCTCTTTCTTCTAATGACCATCGGTATTTTACTCAAAGCTATATTTTTATTCGTCACATACTATGTGTTTTGCTTGGAGCGTCTTGTATGATAAGAGTCTTTGCTTGTTTTATTTTGTGTTCTAAGTCTTGATTCCTTGCTGGACACACCTAGTTGAGAGAGCCAAAATTATGTCATGACTTGTTAGAATTGCTCTCTATGCTTCACTTAAATTTTTATGAGCTATGGACTTGCTCTAGTGCTTCAATTATATCTTTTTTAGCACGGTGTGCTTTAGTATTTTTGAAGAAATGCTCTCTTGCTTCACTTAGATTTATTTGAGAGTTAGTAAAATTTTCAAGAAATTCTCTCTTGCTTCACTTAAATTAATTTGAGAGAAAGAAATAATATGCTCATGATCTTCACTTATATTTGTTTGAGCTTACCAAAAGCAACATATGAACATTAGTTCCAAAGTGATAGGTATCCAAGAAGGATATAATAAAAACTTTCATGAAGAACATTGGAAAAAATAAACTGATTCTTAGTAATAGTTTTGAGATATGATGATATGATATGTGAGTTAGGTTGATTAGTAATTATGCTTTAGTAAGAATATTGGTGTTAAGGTTTGTGATTCCCTATGCAAGAAGGAAAGTCAATAATTATGCAATGAAATAATATCCTACTTGTGGTGCATTATTCAGTGTTAATTATGCTTAATGCCCGCTTATGAGATTATTCGTTTCTTGGTTGGTCGCTTCTCAATCTTTTGCTAGCCTTCATTTTGCACTAAGTATGATCACTACTTGTGCATCCAAAAACCTTTAAACCAGTTTTGCCACATGAGTCCACTATACCTACCTATATGCGGCATTTTTTTGCTGTTCTAAGCAAATTTGTATGTGCCATCTCTAACATTCAAAATAAATTTCTCTTTTGTGTGCTTGTAACGCTAACAAGGCGGTGAGGGGTGGCTAATATTTTCCATGCTAGATGTGTTATTCTCACGATGAGTGTTTATTCACTTGTCATTGAACGAGAGTAAGGAAAAGGTATTAGGGATGCCCAAGTCCCGAAATGAAAAATTAATTTACTTTATGTTGTCAAATAATAAATTCCTTGGAAAGTGTTGGTATGGAGAGCAACCGTGGATACGGCTAGCCATGGGAAGTGAAAGTATGGTTGAAAAAAGAATAAACTTTAATTTACGTTTGGGAACCGCCTATGATATATCTAGCATGGAAAGTGTTGGGAACTCTAAGTCATTTTCGTTGGTGGGAAAAGTATGCCTCTCAAAATGTTTTTATCTCTCAATTTTTGCTTTGAGCTCTGGCACCTCTACAAATCCCTACTTCGCTCCGCGAAGGGCCTTTCTTTTTTACTTTATGCAATTTTTATTTTGAATTTGAGTCTCCGTCTTCTCTTATAAAGCACCAATTATGAGGCACTATGATTGTACTTGAGCATTGGGCGTAGTTAATATGCGAGTGTGTTTCATGAATGGATCAATGATTGAGCATAATGGGCTAGGGATAGCTTATTTTAGCGTTGATATTTTGATAGACATGGTTCCTTGTTGGTATGCTTGAGCATTTAAGTTATCATGACAAAACTAGAGAATTGCCTTGAATCACATAAAAGTCCAAATATCCATGCTATGAAGAAAAGAATATGAAATGACATGTTAGGCAGCATTCCACATCAAAAATTCTATTTTTATGACTTACCTACTCGAGGACGAGCAGGAGTTAAGCTTGGGGATGCTGATACGTCTCCAACATATCTATAATTTTTTATTGTTCCATGTTGTTATATTATCAAGCTTGGATGTTTTATAATCATTTTATATCATTTTTGGGTACTAACCTATTGACATAGTGCCAAGTGCCAGTTGCTGTTTTCTGCATGTTTTTTACGTCGCAGGAAATCAATACCAAACGGAGTCCAAATGCAATGAAACTTCACGAAGATTTTTTATTGACCAGAAGACACCCAATGGGCCAAGGCGTGCCCCTCGGACCGCCTCTTTGCTCTAAAAATACCCCAATATTCCAGAAACCCTAGGGGAGTCGACGAAAATCAATTCCAGCCACCACAGAGTCCGGAACCACCAGATCCAATCTAGACACCATCACGGAGGGGTTCACCACTTCCATTGGTGCCTCTCCGATGATGCGTGAGTAGTTCTTTGTAGACCTTCGGGTCCGTAGTTAGTAGCTAGATGGCTTCCTCTCTCTCGTTTGATTCCCAATACATGGTCTCTTGGAATCCATATGATGTAACTCTTTTGCGGTGTGTTTGTTGGGATCGGAAGAACTTTGAGTTTATGATCAGATCTATCTTTTTATATCCATGAAAGTTATTTGAGTTTCTTTGATCTATTATATGCATGATTGCTTATAGCCTCGTATTTCTTCTCTGATATTTGGGTTTTGTTTGGCCAACTTGATCTATTTATCTTGTAATGGGAAGAGGTGCCTTGTAGTGGTTCGATCTTACGGTGCTTGACCCCAGTGATAGAAGGGAACTTACACGTATGTATCGTTGCTACTAAGGATAAAATGATGCGGTCTATATCTACATAGATAGATCTTGTCTACATCATGTCATCGTCCTTATTGCATTACTCCGTTTCCCCATGAACTTAATACACTAGATGCATGCTGGATAGCGGTCGATGTGTGGAGTAATAGTAGTAGATGCAGGTAGGAGTCGGTCTACTAATCTTGGACGTTATGCCTATATAATGATCATTGCCTTGATATCATCATGATTATTCGAAGTTCTATCAATTGCCCAACAGTAATTTGTTTACCCATCGTCTGTATTTTTCTCCAGAGAAGCCACTAGTGAAACCTACGGCCCCCGGGTCTCTTTCTCAAATTATTTGCCTTTGCGATCTATTTTACTTTGCTTTTATTTTTAGATCTATTAAACCAAAAATTCAAAAATACCTTCCTACAGTTTATTCTTATTTATTTTATTTGGTGTTAGATCTATCAATCTACCTCAATTTATTTCACTTCCATTTGCCTATCTTGGGGTGCCGCTACGCGAAAGGGATTGACAACCCCTTTTACACGCCGGGTTGCGAGTATTTGTTATTTGTGTGCAGGGGCTGTTTACGTAGTGTTGCTTGGTTCTCCCACTGGTTCGATAACCTTGGTCTCATAACTGAGGGAAATACCTACCGCTGTTGTGCTGCATCATCCCTTTCTCTTTGGGGAAATACCGACGTAGCTTCAAGCCGCATCAGGCAACTATAACCGCAATGTCACCTCATGCTGTAGTGGGTCAGTACCTGTCCACTAACAGTGCCAAAAGAATGTTCCTGCGTATTACTGGGTTGGTTGTTAAGGCAATCTCGTCCAAACTGCCTCATGATCAAGATATGCAAGCTCAAAATAATGTTATATCTGCGCTCCAGACACAAGTCCATTCCCTAACAGAGACCCTTTGTGAAACAAGGACAGCCATTGTTCGATGTCGTCAAGATATACATGGTTTTGAAATCAGACTATCAGACATTTGCTATGTTGTTCAGGAGCCTAGGAGAAATGAAGGCGAATGTTATGGTGCTCCATCGGACAGTACAACATGAAAACATAACAGTTAGGTCAAATGAACTGAGCTTCTGAACTTCTGGTGGTGCATTTATCTGCAGGACTGTTAACTTTTATGCCAACCTTCCTTTTTTATAGTTGCAATTTTTTTTTTGCGATACAAAATTTGTTCTTAACGTGCAGCCACCGGCTGAAGAAAACAACAAGCCATTTTTGTATAGTGTAGGGTGTTCCCTATATTTGCACTGGTGGTGAAATTTGATGCCCAGTGGATGTAATCTATGCAATCGCCTTAATAGCCTAGCATTAGTTTCTGGCTTATTTATCTCCTAGTCTTCTTTTTCCTTGGTTTGCTAGTGGCCGCAACAACCATGGGCCATATACGGACCGTAGTAACCTTGAGCCTGCTACAGGCCGTAGGGCGTCCTACGGGCCGTCGGATAAATGGGCCTCCAACGGGCCGTCAGATAAATGTGCCTCCAATGGGCCGTAGAATCGGTGGGCCTCGGGCCGTCAGATAAATGGGCCCACATGGGCCGTAAACGGGTGTAATTGGTATCAGGCCTGCATGGCAACGGGCCATTAACAGGTCGAAAGACAGCAAAGGCTTAATTCTGTCACAGGCATAACGGGTCGTTAATGGGCCAGAATATAGGACGGGATGGAAACGGCGGAACGGGTTAACAGGCCACAAACGGGGCGATTCTAACCATGGGCCGAATATGGCCCATTAGGGCAACATGCCATTAACAGGCCAGAAGTAATCGAGGGCCAGAAAGGAGCCCAAGAACGTATGGGTCGTCAGTAGGCCGAAAGCTAACACGGGCTGGAAACGGCCCATATGAATCATGGGCCGTTAATGGGTACAAAGAAATTTACTTTTCATCATGGGCCAGAGTCACCGTGGGCCACTAAAGGGCCTAAAGATACGGAAGGCCTCATATGGGCCAAAAGACGTCGTGGGCCATACATGGGCCAAAACTGAAACGGACTGCTATTATATTTGACGGCCCACATGACATTGTTGGGCCGATTTCGGGAAGGCCCTAATGGGCCGTGAGTTACCGGGCCGTCAAATGGGCTATATGCGAACAGACCTGTCGGCGTTACAGGAGCGGGGTCCCAGACTTGCACACTGCGGCTGCGGCGTGGCTCAAGGGTGGCCCAAAGACGACCCATCTTCATCGGCACAAGCTCAAGACCCTCGCGGGGCCAAGCCTCATGAGGCGGACGACAGGAGCTTCCTCGCACGCCTCGTCGAGCTGGCTCACGAGGAGGCGGAGAGATCAAGGCAGGGTACCTCACGAGGTGCCCATGACGCAAGCCATGACGACCGAGGGCGCCAGGCGGGCGCCAGCCCGCGCAGTGTCCTCCTTTCCTCTTTGGTGCAAAGGGAGCAAGCGCAGGCGAGAGCATCAAGCAAAGGCATCCGTTTCGGTGCAACGAGACCAAGACCGTCACAATGGCGGTAAGGAAGTCATCGTGGAGCCCAAGCCGGTGTCACCACCAGAGCCTTTGACAGGCGAGGACCAACTTTAGTCAGGATAAGTGTACTGGATGTTCCCCTTCAAAATGGCCAATTGTTGGCGCCCTTCCCACTCAATATTTGGAGGAGGCCCAGGGCCCTTGCCTATAAATAGGACTAGCCACCCACAGGATAGGGGCAGCTTGATTCGGCATCTAGAAATCTTAGAGAGAGAGAGAGAGAGAGAGAGAGAGCGACTGAACTCCCCTAGCAGTTCATCGCACCAGCCAAGAACAGACCCTCACGAGGTTGTTCTTCCTTGTGTTGTTCATCATCAGCCCAAGAGGCAATCCACCACACCACAAACTAGAGTAGGGTATTACACCACAATGGTGGCCCGAACTAGTATAAACCATGTGTCTCTTGTGTTGTTCTTTTCATAGCTTAGATCCTAGCGAGGCGGCGAGGTGTGGGTAGGTAGAGGGCGAGATCTCCGCGCGCACCCCACTGTTCGAACCTAGAGGGTCTGCCGGAACCCGAAATCCGACATTTGGCGCGCCAGGTAGGGGTGTGCCAGAATTCGTCTTCCGCCGCCCTGTTCTTCGCCGACCATCGCATCCATGTCGAGGCTTCGTCGGGCCGCGGCTGCGGCGCTGGCCGCTCTCGCTTCGCGTCGCCCCAGACGGCCCCGTCGGCGGCCGTCCCCGCCGTTCCCCGTCGCCTGCCGTCAACGCCACCACCGGCCCGGCGGGGAACGAGCGGCAAGCGTCGTCCCAGCATCCGTCCGTGAGGCGAGACGGCCGCACCGCCACTCCTTCACTCGCCCCAGCTGGTTCTTCGTCTCGCGCACTCCGCGCGCACATGGAGGCTCAAGCTGCGCTCATCGCGGCAAATGAGCTCCTGCGCTACCGCCTTGTCGACGACGTCTACGAGGAGTGGCTCGACCGCGTCGCCGAGCTCGTCCGCGCCACAGGGTGCTCCCCCGCGCTGTCCTTCTCGCTGCACCGCGCCCCGCCCTGCGCGGGTGATGAAGCTCCGGGGGCGCCTCAGCCGCCTCCCCCTCAAGAAGGCGCCCTGGCCCCAAGGCGCGTGGCCCCTGGGCGGAACCCGCTCCGTCCGGCGCCAGCGCAGCAAGAGCAGAGCTGTCAAGAGGTCCCTCGCCCCCAAGAAGCTGCCCGAGTGCTCCCTGCACCGGCTCGTCACGACCACGCTCCTGCTCCAGCACGCCAAGACCCCGCGCTGCTCCCAGCTGCAGCGCATGGGGACCCGCAAGACCAGGCTCTTCGTCACCAAAGGCCTCCCATGGCCACGGCGGGCTACCGCGCCTTCACCACCGAGCTGCGCAGCGTCGCGTGGCCCGGCAAGTTCAAGCCAGACCTGCCTCCTCGCTACGACGGCACGGCCGACCCTGCGGAGTTCCTGCAGCTCTACGAGCTGGGCATCGAAGCCACCAACGGGGACGAGAAGGTCATGGCAAACTGGTTTCCCATGGCACTCAGGGCGAGCCCTTTGGCTCTTGAACACGGCTCTGGCACGATCTCCTCGTGGGGCGAGATGCGCTTTGCTTCATCGCCAACTTCTAAGGTACTCGCGACCGGCCTCCTGCCGTGGCGACATGCGCCGCATCAAGCAGCAACTGGGGAGACCCTGCGAAGTACATCCAGCGCTTCAACAACGCACGCCTCAAGATTCCCAAGGTGGTCGAGGAGGCCATCATCTCTGCCTTCTCCGGCGGTGTGCGTGGCGTCAAGATGAAGGAGGAGCGGCAATGCATGAAGATCTGCACTTCCTTGGAGCTGTTCAACTTGGCTACCAAGTGCGCCGAGGCTAAGGAAGGCGCCTTTCCTCCTCAAGCTGCCAGCCCGAGACCCGAGAAGAAAAAAAATCCAAGGCCAGGGCGTGAAGCGCAAAGGGGCTGCCGTGCTCGCGCGAGAACCAGACACCAAGCGGGCGAGATCAGCCGAGTCTTCCAAGGGCAGCCGGTCTGTGTGTACCACGACCTCCACACCCACAACACCAGCGAATGTCAAGAGCTCCGAGCCATGCGAGAAGGGAGGATCGGTCGGCGCCCGACCGCAACGATCGAGGCTACGGCCGAGGAGGAGGAAGGAACGCAGGGACGCTAGGAAGACCGTGGCCCTCGCCAAGGGTGGCGCGACCGACCTCGCGAGGATCGTGGCAGGATCAGCCTCGCGAGGAGACTGGAGGATCAGCCTCGCGAGGATCGCCTGCAAGGAAGCGTAGGCCTCCTCCCTCCGCCGCATCCAAGGAGAAAGCGAGGACCATCATCGGGGCGAGGGGCTGGGGCTTCGGGGCAGCGATCGCTTGCATCTGGGCGGAGCTCAAGCCCGACCTCTCAACGCATCTTCAAGCAGTTCGCCCGTGAAGTGAATGCAGTCCTCCCCAAGCTCGAAGCCACGCGCCCTCTCGGTGGTCAGCGTGCGCCATCATGTTCAGCTCAGTGGATCAGCTCAAGTCTTGCGCTGCCACGGCGAGTCCTCCGATGCTTTGTTCCCCAATCATCAACAGCGTGCAAGTCACCGGGACCCTCATCGACGGCGGAGCAGGGCTCAACGTCCTGTCCGTAGAGACATTCAACAATTTCCAAGTGCCTTACAATCAGCTTCAGCCAACCAAGCCTTTCACCGGAGTGACCGTTGGCTCCACGGTTCCGATTGGGCAGGTCCGCCTCCCTGTCACCTTCGGGGCGCGCAACAACTACCGCACCGAGCTCATCGACTTCGATGTCGCCCACATTCGCCTGCCATACAATGCCATCCTCGGGTACCCAGCTCTGGCCAAGTTCATGGCCGTGACTCATCACGGCTACAACGTACTCAAGATGCCAGGAAGCGGCTGAGTCATCACGGTGCCTTGTGAAGAAGGAGACGCGGTGTGCTCCCTCGAGCGAGCCTCTCAAGCCGCATCACTTGAAGACCCAGATCGCAAGAGCGTGAGGCTCCCTGAGACCGCTCCCAAGAAGAAGAAGACATCGCTAGGCCCGACCCCTCGAGAGGCAGGCCCCTCAGGGTCCGCGCCTGCTCAGGGGGCACCTCCTTCTGTCACATAGGAAGGCGCGCCCGGCGCCCTCCTCAAGCAAGGCTCGGGGGCTCTCTCTTGGAGGGCCACCGACCTTGCTAAAGACACGAGGGAGGCGCTTGGGCACCACTTGGAGGCATGTGCAACACCCGAATGATTAAGCAACAGTAATCACCTCGGTTACTGTGACTAACCTCACGTTGATTCGAACCCGGTCTAAAACAAATTCAAAACAAAAGCAAACGATAAAAAGTTTCAAAAACTAAAACTAAAATGTTCGGGGGTTGTCTAAAATAACAAACCTAATTATGGTGGGGTGCACAAAATTTTGTAAAATGCTTTGACAATTTAAAAAAGCTAAAAACAGAAAAGAAGAAAATAAGAAAAGAAAAAGAAAATGAAAAGAGAAAGGAATCCCCATCGCCCAACTGGGCCGCCTCCCCCCCACTGGCCCCTCACAACCTGGCCCAGCCCCTCCCTGGCCAGCCCAGCCGGCCGGCCACTTAACCCCCGGACCTCCCGTCGCCCCCGGCGACGCCGCGACGCTCACGCCCGGCGTCACGCCCGCATCACCTCCACTACTTCCGCCGCCTCGTGACCGGACCCATCTAGCCCCGCCAGACGCCAAGCCCCACTGGGACCGCCTCACCGGCTCTCGTCGGGCCCTCCGCCACGCCTGGTGGGATCGGCGCCACGCCCGCGCCCCTCAGGTCGCGCCCGAACGGGCCACCCCATGCGCTTGCAAGACTTGTTTGGCCCCCTAGGGCCTATGACATGGGGCCCCACCCCATTGAATGGTTTTAAAAATAAGCAGAAAATGAAAATTAAATAAAACTAATTAATTAATTAATTAATTAATTAAGTAATTAGTTAATCTAATTAATCTGATTAATTAAACCTAATAACTAATTAACCTAATTAAATCGTTAATTAAATTTGATTAGGGTAATTAGATAACAGTATGATGAACAGGACCCACTGCCGTGGTTGACTCGATCGACCCTTGTTGATCGCTTGACGTCAACATGACATCATCTTGACGTCATAAATACATTTTCGAATTAATTAAATAATTAATTAAATTCCAGAAATTATTAAAATCTTTTAAAAATCATATCTTTTAATCCGTAACTCGGATTAAAATATTTTCAACATGAAAGTTGCTTAGAACGAAGTGACGAATCCGGATACGCAGTCCGTTCGTCCGCCACACACCCCTAACCTATCGAACCTGCAACTTTTCCCCTCCGGCTCCTCTGCCCGAAAGCCCAAAACACCGGGAATACCTTCCCGGATGTTTCCCCCTTAACCAGTACCCCCACATACCACGTTAGGGCACGCCTAGCATCGCTTCTTGGCATGTCATGCATCGATATGCATCTGTTTACTTGGTATTCTTTGTTTCTTCCCCCTCTTCTCTCCGGTAGACTACGAGACCGACGCTGCGGTGGCCGGTTCGACTACGGTGTTGGCGACCCTCTCTCTTGCCGAGCAACCAGGCAAGCCCCCCTTTATCACCGGATATCGCCTACTCTTATCTACACTGCTTGCATTAGAGTAGTATAGCATATTCTGTTTTGAGATACTCCTATTTGCTGCATAGCCTGTCCTTGTAACTTCATTGTTACCTTACGCAATCCTATATGCTTAGTATAGGATGCTAGTACTTTCATCTGTGGCCCTACTTTCTTGTCCGTCTGCCGTGCTATACTATCGGGCCGTGATCACTCGGGAGTTGATCACGGTATATACTATATACTTATACATGATACATGTGGAGACTAAAGTCGGGTCGGTGATGGAGCACCATGAGTGGATCTTTGAGGCGGAGCGACAGGGCAGGTTGAGACCGCCAAGGAGAGAGGTGGGCTGGCCTGTTCGGCGTTCAGCGGTTACTTAACACGCTTAACGAGGTCTTGGTATTTGATCCGGGTTGGCTACGAGCTTATACGCACTAACCATCTATGCGGGAGTAGTTATGGGTATCCCGGCGTCGTGGTATCACCGGCATACTTCAGACGTCGACGAGGCGCGCTAGCGCCGGATTGACCTGGAACTTCATGGGCTAGGTCTGCTTCCGGCAGCGACGCATAACGTCTTGTGTGTGCTTTCAGGCGATGGGCCTGCACCCTGCGCTTAGGTTTAGACCGCGTGTTGGCCTCTCTGTTGTGCCTAGGTGGGGCTGCGGCGTGTTGATCTTCCCGCCGGGCATGACCTCGGAAAGTGTGTCCGCCAAATGGGATCAAGCGTCTTTGGGTAAGATGGTGCACCCTGCAGGAAGTTAATCTATTAGGATAGCCGTGATCTTGATAACAGGACGACTTGGAGTTGTACCTTGAGCTTATGACAACTAGAACCGGATACTTGATAAAACACACCCTTCCAAGTGCGGATACAACCGGTGGTCGCTCTCGCTCGGGGATATGAGCAGGGATTGCCGGGTAGGATTATTGCTATGTGATGTTACTTGGAGGACTTGATTGTCCCCTCCTACTGTTGCAAGGCAGTGTCCGAGCGTAGTCTTCGTTAAGACTAGCTACCCCCTCTTATTCGGCATTCTGCATTCAGTCCACCGATATGGCCCTTTACACGTATATCCATGCATATGTAGTGTAGCTCCTTGCTTGAGTACTTTGGATGAGTACTCACGGTTGCCTTGTTCCCCTTTTCCCCTACCTCTACTCGATTGCTGCAACCAGACTTTGGAGCCCGGAGCGACGCCACCGTCGATGGCGACTACTACTGCGAGGCGCCTACTACTACGTGCAGCCAGCCGACGACGACTGGGAGTGACCTAGGAGGATCGGGCAGGAGGCCTGCTCCTCTTCGATCTGTATCCCGGTTTGTGCTAGCCTTCTTAAGGCAAAACTTGTTTAACTTATGTACGTACTCAGATATTGTTGCTTCCGCTGACTCGTCTATGATCGAGCACTTGTATTCGAGCCCTCGAGGCCCCGGCTTGTATTATGATGCTTGTATGACTTATTTTATTTGTAGAGTTGTGTTGTGATATCTTCTCGTGAGTCCTCGATCTTGATCGCATACATTTGCGTGCATGATTAGTGTACGATTGAATCGGGGCGCCACAAAGATGCTTCAAAGCACGTTTCCCTCGGTAGGAGCAAGGCAAGGAGGGCCAAACCCTCGGGAGAGTTCGGTCCGATCACGCAGGAGTTGCAGGAGTCAAGAGTCATGAGTGGCAGCCGCCGCCACTCCGCCGTAGCTCCCCATCCAGGCGAGGATGGTGGGCTGCGCGTCTGCATCGACATCCCAGGGCTCAACCGAGCCGCCTCTCAGGAGCGCTTCTGGCCCACACACGCGTGGCGCTGCGAAGGTCAACCCCACAGCTACGTTCGCATGCCCTATGGCCTGCTGAACGCGGCCGCCACGTACCAGCGCCTCATGAGGAGCATCCTGGAGGCTCAAGAGGCCAGGCGTTCCGCAGTCCTGGTGGAGATGGAGATGGTCCACGAGGAGCCACCAGCGCCTTCGGAGCCTCCCGAGGCTCCTGGGCCTGGGGGCTCATGAAGATCGGCTTCCGCAGCCCATGACGTCTGCTACTTCAACATCCCTTCGTCTTCAACGTCATCAGGTGACATCCTTCAAGTTTCATTTCCAGCTGGGACCGCCCCCCAGGGCTGCATTATTCCCAGGCCGCGTGGGTCCGTCCCTGCGGCATGTATCCCCTTTACTTCATGTTCCTAGCTTACTTTCTTGGGGGCGCCCCTCGGGCTGCATCATCCCCAAGTCGCTCGGGCCAGACCCAGCGATGTCTGCCTTCCCTATATCTATCTAAATGAACTTGCTTCTTCGTGATTAACGTGCTTGACCAAGTTGCCCGCTCAACTGACACCAACTGATGGAGCTGCTCCCCAATGGCACGACGCTTGCGCATGGGTCCGTCCCTGCAACGCCGACAAACCTGAATGGCTGAGCTCTGGCCGCGGCAGCCCCGCACAGCGCCACCTCGTCGGGCCTTCAGTGCCTCGTCACCTCTCCAGAGCAACCAACGGCTGACCATCGCTTGTCAAAGCGGACTCTTGTTCTTTTTGTGGTGAGCCTGCAGGATCCCTTCAAGGCGCAGCGCCAAGCAAGGCCCTCGCAGCGTCTTCTTCGCTCTCGCCCTCGCGAACCGCTTGCACGTTAAAGGGGGGTACCTAAGCATCGCGACTCATGGGCTCCTACTGGCTCTCCAGCCCTCACCCTCTGGCCTTGTCCACGGCATCGCGACCTGGCATACCAGCGACGGCTGAGACAAGCTCGAGGGCCGGGACCGGAGGACGTAGAGCAGAAAGGGGAGCAAAGGCGAGAGGGAAGAGGTACGCGGGGACCTCGCCAGGCAACCCCTCGCCTTCCGATGCGCGAACCTAGCGTCGCACCAGGAAGCGGTTCCTGACTCTCGAGATAAGTCACCCTACGGAAACACTAGCTACCGCAGCACCGTCCCCGCACCCAGTGCAACCCCGTGTTAGCAACGTCGCGCTCCTTTCTCACCGAACGATGGCTGCTTGAGCGCTAAAGGGGACCTTTTGAGCATCGCGACTTAGGGGCTCTTACTGGACCCCGGGCCGCTCACCTCCTAGCCTTGACCACGGCATCACGACCTGGCATACCAGCGACGGCTGGAGCTGGGACCGGGACCTGTCGGCGCAGAGCACCAAGCCCTCATGAGGTTCGAAAGGAAGGACTAAGCTAAGACGGAATGAGCATCTCGCACTACTTCGTGACAAGGACTATATTAACAAAAAGAACCACATGCACCTTACAAGCCCCCACGGGGCGCGCTTTTCAATTCCTCGCAGGGAACAGAGGAAACAGATCCTAAAGAACGCTAACTACATGTGCCCTAGCAAGAGATGCCCTCATCAACAGTGGGCTGTCAAGCACCGGTGCCAACCTCATCCAGATCAGAGGCGGCGGCAGCCTGACGAGCCCGCCCTGCTCTGAGAGCGGCGCAGGCTCGGGGGCTCGTAGCTATCATTGCTCGTCTCCGGAGTCGCGAAGAGCTCGGGCGGAGTCGCTGGATCCTCCGACGCCCCGCCACCGAGAGCTGCTTGAGGAGCGGTCGGCAAGCTGGTCCTCGCCACAAGGGGCCCGACCACCTCTCTCGTGGCAGCACTCCAGCCGGCGTCCGTCCGCGTCGAAGACCTTGAAGAGCATCATGGAAGCACCATCGTACTCCAGGTGGATCGCGAGGGCGCCCCTCGTCCTGCAGACCCGGGCGATCTCGCCCCAGCCTCGGGTCATGAAGACCTTGCCCGGGGCAACGACAGCGACCTCCGCTTCGGTCGCGAGGGTGTTGCAGCCGGCGTGCTGCAACTAGAGCTCCAAGTATCCCCCCTGCGGCATCAAGAAGGCGAAGGAGGGAGGAAGGCGAATCCAAGACAGAGGAGGCATGGCGGCGTGGAGCACAAACTCTTGGGAGGAGCCCTCGGCATGAACTCCAGGAGGGACAACGCGCACCGCCGTGATTCCGCCCGCCGGGCGGGCGGCATCGTACATGGCCCTCGACATCAACTCCTGCAGGGCCCTCAAGGTGGGCGTACAAGGGCAGCAGGAACCCTGGCAGCGGCCGCTCGCACCAAGGCCTCGACACCTCCTGCCGGGCGCCCTCATCTCGGCAGCATAGGGATAGCCGTTTCTTGGTGAGCGGGTCAGACCCTCTCGGGAGCCTTTCCCTTCTCTTCCGCGGAGAACCGGCGGATCGGAGCCATTGCGGCAAGGTGGAGCAAGGATGGAGAAGAAGGAGAAGCAAGAAGAGATGGAATGGAAGGGCACGCGCCGTTCCGTACTTATAGCCGGGGAAGGCCAACCGCCGACCTCCACGATCACAGGTAATCATGACCCGCTATGCATGCAGGGACTTATCAATTCGTGCAGTTGCCGAGGCGTCGTGGGGAAGCAGGGTCGCCCATGTCCAATCAACTGCCACGCGGCGCCCAAGGCCACAGGCTGTTAGGGCCCGCGGCGCTTCGCACTTGCCCCTTCGCTTCTCTGCTCAGCCAAGTCCGGGCGCGCCTTGGGCCCGGGGCTCTGTCGGCGCTCGGGAACAGGGGTCCCAGACTTGCTCGCCTGTGGCTGCGGCGTGGCTCAAGGGGTGGCCCAAGACGCCCATCTTCATCAAGACAAGCTCAATACCTCGTGAGGGGCCAAGCCTGGGCGGACGGCGGGAGCTTCTCGAGCACGGCCTCGCCAGCCTGGCTCGCGAGGAGGCGGAGAGATCAAGGCAGGTACCTCACGAGGTGCCCATGACGCAAGCCATGACGACCGAGGGCGCCCGGTGGGCGCGCCAGCCAGCAGTGTCCTCCTTTCCTCTTTGGTGCAAAGGGAGCAAGCGCAGGCGAGAGCATCAAGCAAAGGCATCCGTTTCGGTGCAACGAGACCAAGACCGCCGAACGGCAGGAAGGAAGTCATCGTGGAGCCCAAGCCAAGCGCCACAACCAGAGCCTTTGACAGGCGAGGACCAACTTTAGTCAGGATAAGTGTACTGGATGTTCCCCTTCAAAATGGCAAATTGTTGGCACCCTTCCCACTCAATATTTGGGAGGAGGCCCACGGCCCTTGCCTATAAATAGGACTAGCCACCCATAGGATAGGGGCAGCTTGATCCGGCATCTAGAAATCTTAGAGAGAGAGAGCGACTGAACTCCCCTAGCAGTTCATCGCACCAGCCAAGAACAGACCCTCACGAGGCTGTTCTTCCTTGTGTTGTTCATCATCAGCCCAAGAGGCAATCCACCACACCACAAACTAGAGTAGGGTATTACACCACAATGGTGGCCCGAACTAGTATAAACCCTGTGTCTCTTGTGTTGTTCTTTTCATAGCTTAGATCCTAGCGAGGCGGCGAGGTGCAGGTAGGTAGAGGGCGAGATCTCCGCGTGCACCCCAGTGTTCGAACCTAGAGGGTCTGCTGGAATCCGAAATCCGACAAGACCGTTAACAGGATTTTCATGGGACGACCCGCTAACTTTTGACCAAGTCAAACGGGCCGGTCTTTGTAAGCTAAATGGGCCAGTGTTGGGCCGTCGCACGTGTTGACATATCATAGGCGCCTATCTGACCCAATGACAAGCTGACATGTGTTTCCTTCGGCCACTGAGAATTTTACACGTGGAAAATCCCCATTGGTCTAGGTTGTTAATGGGCTATCGGATCCAAAACCAGACCCGATAGCTTAAAGGCGACCCGTTACGTTGGATGCCACGTGTCTGTTACCCTTGACGATAGCACTTCCAAGATGCGTCATTTATCGTCATGGAAGCGAACACTTCAGTGATGATAGTTTTGGTATTGTCATGGAACACTTCTATGATAGCAGAGGTATGACTATCTTGATTCTGTCATAAAATCATCATGGATGTACATGCATGACTGAAAACGTGACCTACTATGACAAACACGTATCATCACGGAAGTGTATTTTTTTTTGTAGTGCATATCTCTTTTTAATTTCCACTTTAAATCAAAATTAAATTGGAAGTGAAATTAAGAAATTCAAAAACAAGAAAACTGAAAAGTTCATGTAATGGCAAATAATCCATAGTTAATTGTGGTGGAGAAAAACTATGTCACTTGTTTGCTTATTTAAAAGTTGTCACCCAAAAACAGTGACTAAAAGAACCACTTTAATCCATTTACTTTTAACCAAAAATCAAATGATTTTAAATATTACCCCGACCATTTTATAGCAGTGTCAAATATTGCATGGTATTTAATGGGCCAAGTCCCATATTTTTTGAAAACTATTTTACTACTAAAAGTAAAGGCAAAACTAGAAAAAATAAATAGAAGGAGTTAGGCAGACTGGCTCTAGTCCACAGTGGACGGCCCAGCCGGCCTAACCCAGCCTGCCCCTATCATCTTCCTCTTCCTGCTCATCGTGGCCTCGTGGACGCCGTGCGCACGTACAGTTCCTGGATCGCCGCACGCCATCCATTCGTCGTCTCCCCGCGCGGATAAGGAGCCCCATGACCCCCTGCAGACCCTACCGCTCTCCACTCGCCCCTCGCTCTCTCCGCCCCTCACCGAGCACTACCGCTGCTACCTACTCGTCGTGGTCATGGCCAACGGCCTCCCCGAGCCGCATCGAGCTGTCCTAAGGCTTCCCCGATGTCGTCCACGTCCTCTACGTGCCCGAGGCCGACCGGTGAGGCTGCCTAGCGATGCCTATGCCTTCGTCTTCCTCCTAGGGCACTGTCGCTGTCACCGTCGATTCTAGCATTCCTGAGCCTCCCTCGAGCCCACTGACATGCGCTCCATCCACACAGTGAACTGCTCGAAGCCCCTCTCTGCCCCGCTGATAACCCACAAGTATAGGGGGTCGCAACAGTTTTCGAGGGTAGAGTATTCAACCCAAATTTATAGATTCGACACAAGGGGAGCCAAAGAATATTTGCAAGTATTAGAAACTGAGTTGTCAATTCAATAACACCTGGAGATTAGTTAACTACAACAAAGTGATCAGTAGCATAGTAATATGATAGCTTTGATAGTAGTGGTAACAACAACAGTAACGGTAACAGTGATAGCAGTGATTTTGTAGCAAGTGTAATAGTAACAGCAATAGTAGTAACTTAGCAGAAACAATATGTAGGAAAATCGTAGGCATTGGATCGGTGATTCGTTGGATGATATTCATCATGTGACAGTTATAACCTAGGGCAATACGACACTAGCTCTAGTTCATAAATATAATGTAGGCATGTATTCCATAAATAGTCATACGTGCTTATGGAAAGAACTTGCATGACATCTTTTGTCATACCCTCCCGTGGCAGCGGGGTCCTATTGGAAACTAAGGGATATTAATGCCTCCTTTTAATAGAGAAACGGAACAAAGCATTAACACACGGTGAATACATGAACTCATCAAACTACGGTCATCACCGGGAAGTGTCCCGACTATTGTCACTCTGGGGTTGCCGGATCATAACACGTAGTAGCTGACTATAACTTGCAAGATCGGATCTAGAACATAGATATAATGGTGGTAACATAAACGGCTCAAATCTGAAATCATGGCACCCAGGCCCAAAGTGACAAGCATTAAGCATGGCAAAGTCATAGCAACATCAATCTCAGAACATAATGGATACTAGGGATCAAGCCCTAACAAAACTAACTCGATTACATGATGAATCTCATCCACCTCCTCACCGACCAACGAGCCTATGAAGGAATTACTCACTCCCGGTGGGTAGAATCATGGAATTGACGGCCGAGAAGGGTTGGTGATGATAAAGATCGAAGATCCCCCTCTCCGGAGCCCCAAACGGACTCCAGATCTGGCCTCCCGATGGAGAACAGGAGGTGGCGGCGGCTCCGCTTGTGAAACACAATAATTCTTTCTCCCTGATTTTTTCTGGAAATATGTGATTTTATAACGTCGATTTCAGGGTCTGCATGGCCACCAGGTGGGGACAACTCACCTGGGCGCGCCTGGAGGGAGGGGGCGCCCTGGTGGGTTGTGCCCACCCAGGTGCCCCCTCTGGTGGTTCTTGGCTCCAGAAATTATCTTTATTCATATAAAAATTCCTCGCAAAGATTCCTTCCAATCCGAGAACTTTTATTTTTGCACAAAAACAACACCATGGTAGTTTTGCTGAAAATAGCGTAGCCCGGGTTAGTTTCATTCAAATCATGCAAATTAGAGTGTGAAACAAGAGGAAAAGTGTTAGGAAAAGTAGATACGACAGAGACGTATCAACTCCCCCAAGCTTAAACCTTTGCTTGTCCTCAAGCAATTCAGTTGATAAAACTGAAAGTGAAAAAGAAAAACTTTTACGATCTCTTTTGCTCTTGTTTATGTTAATAAGCTTAAGTAGCACCCAGGTTTTCAGCCAAGATTATAACTAACCATGTCGACAATAACTCTTAAAAATTATATTAACTCATATCAATGACATAATCAGCTGGCGAGCAATAATAAGATATCTCAAACAACAACACATTGTCAAAACAACCATGATATAATATGACAATAGTGGTATCTCGCTAGCCCTTTCTGAAACCGCAAAACATAAATGCAGAGCACCTCCAAAGTTCAAGCAACGACTAAACATTGTAATTCATGGTAGAAAAGATCCAATCATGATGCACCCAACATTAGCTACACACAATGCATGAGGATGACAATAGTGCTCTCAGATTCTGGCGCTTATTTGAGAAGGTGATGACACAACATAAAAGTAAATAGATAGTCCCTTCGCAGAGGGAAGCAGTGAATTTGCAGCGGTGCCAAAGCTCAAGTTTTTAAAACAGAGGTAAATGAAATTTTCAGAAATGCGCCTTTCTTGTTTACTTCGCGACCATTAGTTATCGGTATCTTCAATGCTAAACACATTACTGGCGGTTCCCAAGTGATAAAAGTAAAGGTCTGCTCTCCCGCCGCCAACAATCACACTCCACGGCTTGTCCGAAACAACGGGTGTCGTCCATACCAACAATATTCCCAGGGGAGGTTTCTTTAATTATTTGCAATTTAAGTTTCGGGACTGGGAATCCCTATTACCGCCCCTCTCGTGCAAGGACGAGTGAATACACACTCATTATGAGAATAACCCGCTTAGCATGGAAGATACTGACTACCTCCTGTCGCTCTATGAACAATCCAGGCACAGAAAAAGGATATTAATTTGAAGTTTTTAGAGGTGGCACATGCAAATTTTCTTAGGACGGCAGGGTAATACCACATATAGGTAGATATAATGGACTCATCTGGAATGACTTGGGTTTAAGGTTTTTGATGCACAAGCAGAATTCTCACTTAGTACAGGCAAAGGCTAGAAAATAGGTTGAGAAGTGGCCAGCTAGAGAGCAAAGACGGTCATGAACCTGCATTATGCATAAGTAACATTGGATACTAGCATGAGTAGGATATTGAAAGGGATCGAGAAGAGGTGTCTAGAGGGGGGTGATTAGACACTAAGTACCAAAAGTTGCAGTTTTTAACTTCTTTAAGTTTAAGTGGAGTTTAGGCACAAGTTTAACACTCACAATACATATCAAGAAAGCATGCAAAGATTATATGAGCAGCGAAAAGTAAAGCATGCAACTTGCAAAAATGTAAAGGGAAGGGTTTGGAGGATTCAAACGCAATTGGAGACACGAATGTTTTTGTCATGGTTCCGATAGGTGGTGCTATCATACATCCACATTGATGGAGACTTCAACCCACGAAAGGTAACGGTTGCGCGAGTCCACAGAGGGCTCCACCCACGAAGGGTCCACGAAGAAGCAACCTTGTCTATCCCACCATGTCCGTCGCCCACGAAGGACTTGCCTCACTAGCGGTAGATCTTCACGAAGTAGGCGATCTCCTTGTCCTTACAAACTCCTTGGTTCAACTCCACAATCTTGTTGGAGGCTCCCAAGTGACACCTAGCCAATCTAGGAGACACCACTCTCCAAGAAGTAACAAATGGTGTGTTGATGATGAACTCCTTGCTCTTGTGCTTCAAATGATAGTCTCCCCAACACTCAACTCTCTCTCTCACAGGATTTGGATTTGGTGGAAAGAAGATTTGAGTGGAAAGCAACTTGGGGAAGGCTAGAGATCAAGATTCATATGGTAGGAATGGAATATCTTGGCCTCAACACAAGTGTAGGTGGTTCTCTCTCAGAAAATGTGTATTGGAAGTGTAGGTTCGTTCTGATGGCTCTCTCCATGAATGAAGAGTGGGTGGAGGGGTATTTATAGCCTCCACACAAAATATAACCGTTACACATAACTTGCCAAACTCGGTGGGACCGAATTGGTAAACTCGGTCGGACCGATTTAGCAAATCTAGTGACCGTTAGGATTTTCGGTGGGACCGACATGCAACTCGGTAGGACCGATATGGTTAGGGTTAGGGCATAACGTAATCTCGGTGAGACCGATTACACAAACTCGGTGAGACCGATTTTGGTAATAAGCTAACCAGAGAGTTGGTCAGGCAAACTCGGTGAGACCGATTACACAAACTCGGTGGGACCGATTTTGGTAATAAGTTAACCAGAGAGTTTGCATTGTAATCTCGGTAGTACCGATTACTTAAACTCGGTGAGACCGAATTTGGTAATGGACATACACAGAGAGATTACAATCCCATCTCGGTGAGACCGAGATCCCTATCGCTGAAACCGATTTGCCTAGGGTTTGTGGCAGTGGCTAAGACATCTGAACTCGGTGGCGCCGGATAGAAAGAATTTGTGGGGCCGAGTTTGACTTCTGGTTTAGGACATATGTGGATGTGAGAAAGTAGTTGAGGGCTTTGGAGCATATCACTAAGCACTGTAGAGCAAGAAACTCATTAAGCAACACCTCATCCCCTCTTGATAGTATTGGCTTTTCCTATAGACTCAATGTGATCTTGGATCACTAAAACAGAAAGTGTAGAGTCTTGAGCTTGGAGCTTGAGCCAATCCTTTGTTCTTAGCATCTTGAAGGGGTTCCACATCCTCTAGTCCATGCCACTCCATTGTTGAACTTGTCTGAAACATACTAGGTAAAAGTGTTAGTCCAACAAGAGATTATGTTGACATTAATTACCAAAATCATCCAGGGAGCACTTGTGCTTTCAATCTCCCCCTTTTTGGTAATTGATGACATCATACATCAAAGCTTTAGATAAAGATATAAAGAATAACGAGTAAAGCTTTGGAAAGACATGTAACATGCATAGGCTCCCCCTACATGTATGCAATCATGTGGATATGGAATATAGAAGCATGTGAGAGCATAACCATGACAGAGTAAGCAATGTGTTACATGTATCTTGGCTATATGCATCAGAGCAAATGATGTGAATATGGTAAATGTACCTTCATGCTCATGAGTCCTTGCAAACAGTATGTACATCAGCAAGAATTCCTCATACACATGACTGTGATGCATATACTTACCTTTTGGTCTTGAGTTGGCTTAGGATGGAATGAACCTGTGAAAATAGGGTCAGATAACACAGATACACCTATTGGCCAGAGCAAGCAAAAGAAGCCACAAGAGTACCAAGACTGGGATGACATGTAGAGAGTGAGTACTAAGTACCACATTGAATATAGACATGTCCCCAAAGGTAAAGATGTGAAATGAATTTAAAGAAATTCTTTCCCTTAGATGTCTTGCTCCCCCTGAATCTAGCATGGGATACTGGGAGAAGGTAGGGAACAGAAAATTAGAGCAAAATGCAGAATCAAAGCTCAAAGAAACAAATGAACAGAGCCAATGCAAATAAGCACATATGAATATGTCTTTCCCCTCAAGAAGACATGTGGCATCTATCCTCTTGAACACCAAGCATCTGGGATCCTTGAAGATTACTCTCTTCTTGAGTATTCTCTCCCCCTGGAGATATCTTTCTCCCCTGTTGAAGTGATAAGGCTTTGATGTGATCTCTCTCCCCTTTGACATCAATTTCCAAGAAGGGCCTTCGGAATTTGTCGTGAATGGGTTTGGTCCTTGAGCCACAGCATAAAGCACTCGATAAAATGTGATGCTTGTAGAGGACAAGATTCATGGAGTGGAGCTGGATCAAAAGTAATGCAGGAATAAGTGGCAAAATGTTTTTCCTGTAGTGAAATCGGTGGCACCGAGTGGTATGCTTGGTTGCACGAATGATTTCGTTAGACCGAAGACAAGAAACCGCGTGACCGAGTTCATCACAGAGAAAACACTTGTCACCTCAGCTCACTAGACAAGTAAGATCTCACAAGGATTTGCAAGGAATTAACTGAAAGATTTGCAGTGAATTGGATGCAGGGAATGCAGAACAAATAGAAAAGAAAAGAAATCTAGATGAAGTTTTTTTTAAAGAGGAAACAAATATGCATGAGACAAATGCAAAAGCACAAAAAAAGAACACAAGAGAACTTCATCTAGAGATGGTCGGCGACAAAGTCACCTGTGTTAGAGTATATTGACTTAGGAGTCAAGTGAGATCACTTGATCATAGGTCATACTCATCGTTTAAGCTCAAAATGGGGTTACCAATTTTCGTTTAAGCATCTTGATGTATTCACATCTTGTCGAGTTGCTTTCACTCATGTCTTGGAGTAAAGCTTCTCTAAGATGGAATAACATACCTTGGGTGGTGGTGTTGATCGTGATCATGTAGTTGAACTTGTGTGGGTTGCTCAAGGTTGATGTAGCTCATCAAGAGTTGGGAGCACCACTTGGAATTTGAGTTCATCTACCTACATGGGTTAGTTCTTGCAAGGAAGAGCACTTGTGTATCCAAAATGACAATCATGAAACTCAACATAGAATTTGTCAAAGGATATGTTTGAATGGTTTCGTGCTTCCTTGTCTTCAACCACCATTGTGTAGAGACTTGGTGATGTAGAGATTGCTCAAGATGTGAGTGAGTTGCAATCTCATAGACTTAGATTCATCCAAGTACCTACAAGGGTTAGATAACATGCAAGGTGCAAATATATCCAAGATATAAGATTACCATCATAAGAGAAATATCAAGGATTAGTCATAAGCTCATGTATTGCATGTATCCAATGGAGTTCCTACTCCAATTTTGAAGCATCAATGATGTTCAATTCACCTCTTAACCTGCAAAACACTTTCTCATCAAGTGGTTTAGTGAATATATCCGCTAATTGCTTTTCGGTGTAACATGCTTAAGATTAATGTCACCCTTAGCAACATGATCTCGAATGAAATGATGACGAACTTCAATATGCTTAGTTCGAGAGTGTTGCACGGGATTGTGAGCAATCTTGATAGCACTTTCATTGTCACAAAGTAATGGAACATGTTTCACATATATCCCATAATCTTTAAGAGTTTGGGTCATCCAAAGTAATTGAGCACAACATGAACTAGCGGCAATGTATTACGCTTCGGCGGTGGATAAGGATACCGAGTTTTGTTTCTTGGAAGACCAAGACACAAGAGATCTGCCAAGAAATTGACAAGTACCCGAAGTGGACTTTCTATCAACCTTGTCACCGCCATAGCCCGAGTCGGAGTAGCCAACAAGATCAAAAGAGGCCCTCTTAGGATACCAAATGCCAAAATTTGGTGTATGGATTAAGTATCTCACTATCCTTTTCACGGCCTTAAGATGACATTCTTTAGGAGCAGCTTGATATCGTGCACACATGCACACACTTAGCATGATGTCGGGACGTGAAGCACATAGATATAACAATGAACCAATCATAGAGCGATAAACCTTTTGATCGACCGGTTTACCATCTTTGGTCAAATCAAGATGTCCACTAGTAGGCATGGGTGTAGTCATACCTTTGCATTCTTGCATATTGAACTTCTTGAATAAGTCCTTGGTGTACTTTGTTTGAGAGACAAAGGTACCTTCCTTAGTTTGTTTGATTTGCAAACCAAGAAAGAATTTGAGTTCACTCATCATAGACATCTCAAACTTCTCCGACATTAGCTTTCCAAACTTTTCACTAAAATGAGGGTTAGTAGAACCAAATATAATATAATCAACATAGATTTGGCACACAAATAGTTCTCCGTTGACCCTTTTAGTAAAAAGAGTAGAATCAATTTTTCCGATTTCAAAGCCTTTTTCAATAAGGAACTTGGTCAAGCATTTATACCACGCTCTAGGAGCTTGTTTAAGACCATAAAGAGCTTTGTGAAGTTTGTAAACATGATCAGGTTTCTTAGGATTAACAAAGTCGGGAGGTTGTTTAACATAAACTTCCTCCTTTATTTCACCATTTAGAAAAGCACTTTTAATGTCCATTTGGTACAAGGTGATATCATGGTGATTAGCATAGGCAAGTAAGATGCAAATGGACTCAAGTCTAGCAACGGGAGCATAAGTCTCACCATAGTCCATACCTTCGACTTGTGTGTAGCCTTGGGCGACGAGATGTGCTTTGTTGCGAACTACTTGTCCATCTTCATCTTGCTTGTTGCGAAACACCCATTTGGTACCGATGATGTTGTGGTTGTTGTCGGGCTTCTCAACCAATGTCCAAACTTGATTTCTCTCAAAGTTGTGTAGCTCTTCGTGCATGGCGTTTATCCAATCCGGATCTTCCAGTGCTTCTTCAACCTTCATAGGTTCAAGGCTAGAGATGAATGAATAGTGTTCACAAAAGTTAGCTAAACGAGTTTTAGAGCGAGTGATTCTCCTGGTTTGGATATCATTGTAGATTTGCTCGAGGGGATGGTCTTTAGCGATTCTTGCTCGAACTCGTGAAAGCTTTTGCTTGGGTCTTGGTTGAACATCTTCTTCATCTTGTTCTTCTTCTTGGCCTTCTTCATTGTTTGCGTTGTCGTTCTCTTGTCGTGGTGGAGAAGGAGGTTGTTGACGTTCATCTTGGTGCAATTCCTCGTTTTCTTCATCTTGGTGTGTCCCACTCGTGGATGCTTCCATATCAACTCTTGGTTCACCTTGTCATGAGGTACAAGCTTCCACTTGGACGGACGAGGTACTCTCCTTCATCTCCGTTGGACGAATCTTGCCAATAGACAAGTCTTGAATTGCTTCTGAGGGGTCTTTGTCTCCTACATCAATTGGCAATTGCTCTACTTGCGAGCCGTTAGATTCATCAAACTTCACATCTACCGTTTCTTCAACCTTTCGGGTGAAATTGTTGTAGACATGGTATGTGTGAGAGTTTGAGCCATAACCAAGTAGGAAACCTTCATGAGACTTAGGAGCAAATTTAGAACGACGATGCTTATCAAGAATGTAGCACTTTGAGCCGAATACTAGAAAGTATCCAACTTGGGGTTTGTTACCGGTGAGAAGCTCGTATGCCGTCTTGCCAAGTAGCTTGTGAAGATACAAGCGATTTGTTGCATGACAAGCTGTCTCAACCGCTTCCACCCAAAAGTGCTTCGGCGTCTTGTACTCATCAAGCATCGTTCTCACCATTTCGATGAGCATCCGGTTCTTCCTCTCATCAACTCCATTTTGTTGAGGTGTGTACGTAGCCGAGAACTCGTGTGAAATCCCTTCTTCATCAAGAAAGGTGTCCACATTTGCATTCTTGAACTCCGTTCCGTTGTCGCTGCGAACCTTCTTGATCTTTACTTCAAATTGATTTTGGGCCTTCCTAGCAAAGTTTTTGAAGATCTTTTGGACCTGCGATTTATCATCGAGAAAGAACACCCACGTAAATCTTGAGAAATCATCAACTATAACTAGACCAAAAGAATTTCCACCAAGAATCTTGCAGGCGTTGGGACCAAAGAGATCCATGTGAAGTAGCTCGAGTGGCCTCCTTGTGGTCATGATGTTCTTCACGGGATGCCTTCCTCCAACCTGTTTACCTTCCTGACAAGCGCTGCAAAGTCTATCCTTATCAAATATGACATTGTTAACTCCAAGGATATGATTTCCTTTAATAAGCTTGTCAAGGTTTCGCATGCCAACATGACCTAATCGTCTATGACATAACCAACCTTTAGAGGATTTAGCAATAAAGCAAGTTCTAGGTTGAGCCTTTTTAGTGAAATCAACAATGTATAGATCACCTCTACGCACACCGGTAAAGACCATTTTATGATTATCTCTACGAAACACTGGGCAATCTACTTCAGTAAATAGGACATTGAAACCGAAATCAGCAAGTCTATATACTGAAAGTAAGTTGTATCCAAGAGATTCAACGAGCATGACATTTTGTATGGAGCTATCATGTGATATGGCCACCTTACCGAGGCCAACCACCTTACCCTTTGAGTTGTCACCGAAAGTGACATACTTTCGAGGACCATCGTTTTCAGCAAGCTCACGAAACATGTCTTTATCTCCGGTCATGTGATCGGTACATCCACTATCAAGAACCCATTCCTTTCCTCCTGCCATATATCCTCGAAGATTTGCCATAAGACCAAAGTGTCTCATTGCATCATCAAGATCAAAGCCACTATCATCATCCTCATCATAGTATCCATGTTCAACATCGTCATGTGGTGGATCAAATCCTAGAGAGGGTGATTCGTTAGAGTGAGTTTGACAATGATCTTGCTTATGAATTTTTATAGCTTCGGAAATAATATCACTAATAATTCCAACATCTCCTTTGGCACGCATAAGGTTTGTAAGCTCAAACAAACCAAACATAGGATCACTAGAATTCATCTTACTCAAGGCAATAGACTTATGGAGAATTTCATCTAGATTTTTCAAGGAATAATTTGGAAAATGTTCTTCAAGAAATTTCCATATGGTGTAGGCACACTTAAGAGTAGGCAAACAACCTATCAAGTTTCTAGGCAAGCCTCTAATGATAAGTTCGACAGCTCTAAGATTGCGGATCATGTCAATTGACTCATCAAGGGTGGGATGCATAGGATCAACATGAGGTGCACAAGGGCTAGCAATGTACTTGTTCAAATGATATTGATTGAAAATCACAAGCATCTCATTTTTCCACTCATGAAAATACTCTCCATCAAGTATAGGCACTCTATGTCTAAGACTCCCAATAGTAGACTCATCCATCTTCCTCCAATGGTGTTTAAACCAAAGCACTGGAGACCAAAGCTCTGATACCAATTGAAAGGGATCGAGAAGAGGTGTCTAGAGTGGGGTGATTAGACACTAAGTACCAAAAGTTGCAGTTTTTAACTTCTTTAAGTTTAAATGGAGTTTAGGCACAAGTTTAACACTCACAATACATATCAAGCAAGCATGCAAAGAGTATATGAGCAGCAGAAAGTAAATGCAACTTGCAAGAATGTAAAGGGAAGGGTTTGGAGGATTCAAATGCAATTGGAGACACGGATGTTTTTGTCGTGGTTCCGATAGGTGGTGCTATCATACATCCATGTTGATGGAGACTTCAACCCACGAAGGGTAATGGTTGCGTGAGTCCACGGAGGGCTCCACCCACGAAGGGTCCATGAAGAAGCAACCTTGTCTATCCCACCATGGCCGTCGCCCACGAAGGACTTGCCTCACTAGCGGTAGATCTTCACGAAGTAGGCGATCTCCTTGCCCTTACAAACTCCTTGGTTCAACTCCACAATCTTGTTGGAGGCTCCCAAGTGACACCTAGCCAATCTAAGAGACACCACTCTCCAAGAAGTAACAAATGGTGTGTTGATGATGAACTCCTTGCTCTTGTGCTTCAAATGATAGTCTCCCCAACACTCAACTCTCTCTCACAGGATTTGGATTTGGTGGAAAGAAGATTTGAGTGGAAAGCAACTTGGGGAAGGCTAGAGATCAAGATTCATATGGTAGGAATGGAATATCTTGGCCTCAACACAAGTGTAGGTGGTTCTCTCTCAGAAAATGTGTATTGGAAGTGTAGGTTCGTTCTGATGGCTCTCTCCATGAATGAAGAGTGGGTGGAGGGGTATTTATAGCCTCCACATAAAATCTAACCATTACACACAACTTGCCAAACTCGGTGGGACCGAATTGGTAAACTCGGTCGGACCGATTTAGCAAATCTAGTGACCATTAGGATTTTCGGTGGGACCGACATGCAACTCGGTAGGACCGATATGGTTAGGGTTAGGGCATAACGTAATCTCGGTGAGACCGATTATACAAACTCGGTGAGACCGATTTTGGTAATAAGCTAACCAGAGAGTTGGTCAGGCAAACTCGGTGAGACCGATTACACAAACTCGGTGGGACCGATTTTGGTAATAAGTTAACCAGAGAGTTTGCATTGTAATCTTGGTAGTACCGATTACTTAAACTTGGTGAGACCGAATTTGGTAATAGACATACACAGAGAGATTACAATCCCATCTCGATGAGACCGAGATCCCTATCGGTGAAACCGATTTGCCTAGGGTTTGTGGCAGTGGCTAAGACATCTGAACTCGGTGGTGCCGGATAGAAAGAATCGGTGGGGCCGAGTTTGACTTTTGGTTTAGGACATATGTGGATGTGAGAAAGTAGTTGAGGGCTTTGGAGCATATCACTAAGCACTGCAGAGCAAGAAACTCATTAAGAAACACCTCATCCCCTCTTGATAATATTGGCTTTTCCTATAGACTCAATGTGATCTTGGATCACTAAAATAGAAAGTGTAGAGTCTTGAGCTTGGAACTTGAGCCAATCCTTTGTTCTTAGCATCTTGAAGGGGTTCCACATCCTCTAGTACATGCCACTCCATTGTTGAACTTGTCTGAAATATACTAGGTAAAAGTGTTAGTCCAACAAGAGATATGTTGACATTAATTACCAAAATCACCCAGGGAGCACTTGTGCTTTAAGATATGAACACCATGAACATAAATATCATAAAGGCTATTTTGGTTTTGATTCAACTACATGCATGAACATGTGCCAAGTCAAGCCACTCGAACATTTAGAGGAGGATACCATATCATCATACTACATCACAATCATTTTAACGCAATGTTGACATCCAAGATAAATCATTACCCACTCTTAGCTACTTAAGCATGGCATGAGAAACTATAATATCTAATTGTCATTGCAAATATGTTTGATCATAATAGTCTGAATCATGGATACTAGGTTAAACATATTTACAAAATAGAACAATTTGAGTTCATACCCGCTTCTCTCTGCCACAACTAGTTCATCAAATATCGCCATTATTGCCTTTCACTTGCACGACCGAACGATATGAAAATAATAATAGCGCAAGAGTGCCGTGGACTAAGCTAGAATCTGCAAACATTTTATTCAAAAGTAGAAGACAAGGTAATATGGGCTCGTTCTTAGATTAACAATAATGCATATGAGAGCCACTCAACTTTTTCATCATGGTCTTCTCCTCGGTACGACTCAATAAAAAGAAAAAAAATAGTGAAACACACTGAAATATTTTTGGAGTTTTTGGTTTACTTGAACAAGCAAATAAAATGGAAAAGCAAAAACGAGAAAAACTATTTACACAGGAAAACTCCCAACAAGAAAAAGAAGAACAAAGGAAATCTTTTTGAGTTTTCTTTTTAGTGCTACAACAATTTAAACTAGGAATAAAAACCAAAAAGAAGCAGGAAATGTATTTTTGGATTTTCTCAAAGTTTTTCAAACACACAAGAAGAAAGCGAGAAAATAGATTTAGCATGGATAATACAATGAAAGAGTATGGACACCGACAACTGGAATGAAATGTGTGAACATGAATGTAATGTCGGTGGAAATACGTACTCCCCCAAGCTTAGGCTTTTGGCCTAATTTGGTAATCACCACTCGAAGAAACCATTGGGTCCTATGTTGAAGTGCTGGGGAGAGGGCACCTGAGGGTCCCACTCCCGAGGCTCCACCTGTGCCGCAGCCAGGTTGTTCCGGTAGGCAACAATGTCCTCAGGCATAATCATGTATCCGCCCCTGGCAATAGGATCGAACAAAGCAGGTGTAGGCAATGGAATAATATCACGAGTGTTCACACTGAAAACCAGGTTATAAGGAATAGAAATGTCACTATTCTCGCCAGCAATAAACTAGTGGTCTGCCATAGCCTGACGATCTAAGTAAACCTTGGGCAAAGGATAATCATGCTGGTGTATCTGAATGTTAAAGTGAGTAGCCAAGCGAGTAGCGTAAATACCACCGTGTATTTTGCCCTTGGATCTGTTAAGGTGGAGGAAACGTGCCACAATAGCCCCCAAGCTATAAGTGTTGTCGCCGTAAAGTGCATGGCGTAAAACAGCAAAGTCTGGGGCACTGAGTGCACCTACCTTCTCTCTAGCAAACAAACACTTCGCAATGAATAAAGCAAAATAATGCATAGCAGGAAAGTGTATGCTAGTGGCGGTGACACTTGACACCCCTCTCTCGTCCCCCACAGTCAGAGTGTGGTAAAAAACATCAAACTCTGTGGGCCTAGGCTCAACTAAATCCCCGTCAGAAGGGATCATGCATACATCACAAAATTCAGTAAGTGGTATCTGACGGGTTTCAGCATATAAATTAAACTGCACCTCAGGGTCATTATTCCTAGGAAGGAAATGAAAACTTTGCACAAAGGAATTTGTGAGGAGATGATACTGTTCACATTCAGCTGGTATGAAGTCGGTGAGTCCGGCATTAGCAACATATTGTGCAAACTCCTAAAGGACTCAGGCCCCTTCCATGAACGGGTTATGTGGCCATTCGCACGACCGTACCTCCGCCATTCTCCGGGTATGGAGATCACTGTTAGAGGACTCCCCAATAACTCCCTTAGAGTTCTTCTTGGAAGCAAATTTCCTAAAGATACTCATCTTTTTCATATGAACAAAATTCTGAAGAAAAAAAGTTAGTCCACAAAATTTTCTCAACAAAACTTTACAAGATTGATAGCAACTACTCATAGGTATGCATAGAGGCCATAGCAAGCATTCAATACTTAGAACACTTAAGAATTCAACATGCAAGCTCATCTACAGAAGCACCAAGAGTAGATAATTATTCAAAATATAAACCGCTAAAGCAAAAAACTAATTGGACCAACGGAGGAGTCACATACTAAGCAACAATCCCCTGAAACAGTTTCAGAAATGGAGCTTCGAGCAAAGAGATCGAAATCCACGGGTTTGAGAGCAAGAAAGAGAGAGAGAGAGAGAGAGAGAGAGAGAGAGCAATGGTGATTTTTTTCTAGAGGTAGGTGGTGATGCGGGATGAAGAGATAAGTGAGGGGGCCCACATGGGGACCACAACCCACCAGGGCGCGCCTGGGGGTCCTGGCACGCCCAGGTGGGTTGTTCCCACCTGGTGCACCTCCCTCTGATGTTATTTGCACCAAAAATTCTGAAATATTCGGAAAAAATCATATTAAATTTTCAGAGCATTATGAGAACTTCTATTTTTGGGTCATTTTTTATTGCACGAAAATTCAGAAAATAGACAAAACATGGCATTTTATTTTATTTTATTTAACTAATAAAAACAGAAAACAAAAGGTAGGGACAAAAAGTAGTGCTCACTAAATTCATCAACTTCATACCTCTCAAAAATGATCCATTAATAAGGTTGATCAGGTCTTATTAACAACCACTTTTGATTAGCTTGAAACCGAAGAACTTTCGTAAATCACTATTTTACCTCAACGGGGATATGAATGTCCCCAACAATAAGCATTTCATATTTCTTTTTAACGGTAGGTAGAGGTAGTTGAAAACTTCCAATAGTGATTGCCAGAGATTTTTCAATAACATTAATACCATTCACTTGGAATTATTTCTTCGGAAAGTGCACCGTATGCTCACCATTGATATGGAAAGTGACCTTGCTTTTATTGCAATCAATAATAGCCCCTGTAGTATTAAAGAAGGGTCTACCAAGGATAATTGACATGTTGTCGTCTTCGGGCATCTCAAGTATAACAAAGTCAGTCAAAATAGTAACATTAGCAACAACAACGGGCACATCCTCACAAATACCAATATGTATGGCAGTTGATTTGTTAGCCATTTGCAAAGATATTTCAGTAGGTTTGAGTTTATTCAAATCAAGACTTTTATATAAATAGAAAGGCATAACACTAAGACCAGCTCCCAAATCACATAAAGCAGTTTTCACATAATTTCTTTTGATGGAGCAAGGTATAGTTGGTATTCCCGGATCTCCAATTTTTTAGGTACTCCATATTTAAAAGTATAATTAGCAAGCATGGTGGAGATTTCAGCTTTTGGTATTTTTCTCTTGTTGGTGATGATGTCTTTCATGTACTTTGCATAAGGAGGCATTTTTAAGATATCAGTCAAGCGAGTACGCAAAAAGACTGGCCTCGTCATTTCAGCAAAGCGTTCAAATTCTTCATCATCTTTCTTTTTAGTTGACTTAGGTGGAAAGGGCATAGGTTTTTGAACCCATGGTTCTCTTTCATTACCGTGTTTTCTAGCAACAAAGTCTCTTTTATCATATCTTCTATTCTTGGGTTGTGGGTTATCAAGATCAAATGTTGGTTCTATATCAACATCATTGTTTGGTTCTTTATTATTTGTTTGAGTATCTTCCCGAACCTCATCATTATCTTTTTCATTATCAGAAGGTGAGTATTCACTACCAGATTGAGTTTCAGCATCATAGATAAAAACTTCATTATCATTATTAGGAGGTTTTTCTTCTTCTTTTTCTTTTTATAGGGACTATGTGCATCAGTGTTAACCCTTTGAGAGTCTTGTTCAATTCTTTTTGGGTGTCCTTAAGGATAAAGTGGTTCCTGAGTCATCCTACCTCCCCTAGTCATTACTCCAACCGAGTGATCATTGATATTATTATTCATTTCATCTAACAACACTCTTTGAGATTTAGCAACTTTTTCTAACTGAGTTTGAACCATAGAAGCATGCTTCCCCATGATACGTCCATTTTGCATCATGCTTTTATATCGATATTTATTGCATTATGGGTTGTTATTACACGTTATGTCACGATACTTATGCCTATTCTCTCTTATTTTACAAGGTTTACATGAAGAAGGAGAATGCCGGCAGCTGGAATTCTGGGCTAGAAAAGGAGCAAATATTAGAGACCTATTCTGCACAGCTCCAAAAGTCCTGAAACTTCATGGAGGCAGTTTTTGGAATTAATAAAAATGCTAGAGAAAGAATCAACCAGATGGGTCCCACACCCTGGCCACGAGGGTGGGGGGGCGCCCTACCCCCTTGGGCGCACCCCCCTGCCTCGTGGGCCCCCTGGTAGGCCTCCGATGCCTCTTCTGCTATATGAAGTCTTTTACCCTGGAAAAAATCATAAGCAAGCTTTCGGGATGAAACACCGCCGCCACGAGGCAGAACCTTGGCGGAACCAATCTAGGGCTCCGGCGAAGCTGTTCTGCCGGGGAAACTGTTGGGGAACGTAGTAATTTCAAAAACATTCCTACGCACACGCAAGATCATGGTGATGACATAGCAACGAGAGGGAAGAGTGTTTGTCCACGCCCTCGTGAGACCGTAAGCGAAGCGTTATAACAACGCTGTTGATGTAGTCGACGCCTTCACGATCCGACCGATCCAAGTACCGAACGTCACGGCACCTCCGTGTTCAGACACGCTCAGCTCGATGACGATCCCCGGCTCCGATCCAGAACGCGTCGGGATGAGTTCCACAAGATGACGGCGTGGGACGATGATGATGCTCCACCGACGCAGGGCTTCGCCTAAGCTCCGCGACGATATGACTTCACCGGCGCAGGCTTCGCCTAAGCTCGCGACGATATGACCGGAGTGGAATATGGTGGAGGGGCACCGCACACGGCTAAGGAACGATCCGTAGATCAACTTGTGTGTCATGGGGTGCCCCCGCCTCAGATATAAAGGAGCAAGGGGTGCGGCCAGCCCTAGGGGAGGCGCTGCCGAGGAGTCCTACTCCCACCGAGTAGGACTCCCCTTCCTAGTTGGATTAGATTGGGGAAGGGGAAGAGGGAAGGGCGCCGCCCTCTCCTTGTCCTATT
Organism: Aegilops longissima; assembly: GCA_021605205.1. Classification (NCBI taxonomy): domain Eukaryota; kingdom Viridiplantae; phylum Streptophyta; class Magnoliopsida; order Poales; family Poaceae; genus Aegilops; species Aegilops longissima. The sequence goes on along the minus strand of CM038678.1, from coordinate 359,922,781 downwards.
CGGACTAGAGGGGAGGGGGCGCGCCTGCCTGGCCGGCCCTTTCCTCTTCTCCCTATGGCCCATCAAGGCCCATAGACCCCCGGGGTTCCAGTAACCTCCTGTTCCAGAACTTCCTGTTTTCATCCGAACCTTCCAAGTCCAAACATAGGCTTCCAATATATCAATCTTTATGTCTCGACCATTTCGAGACTCCTCGTCATGTCCGTGATCACATCCGGACTCAACAACCTTCGTACATCAATACTTATAAACTCATAATGAACTGTCATCGAACGTTAAGCGTGCGGACCCTACGGGTTCGAGAACTATGTAGACATGACCTAGAACCATTCTCGGTCAATAACCAATAGCGGAACCTGGATGCCCATATTGGTTCCTACATATTCTACGAAGATCTTTATCGGTCAAACCGCATAACGACATACGTTGTTCCTTTGTCATCGGTATGTTACTTACCCGAGATTCGATCGTCGGTATCCAATACCTAGTTCAATCTCGTTACGGTAAGTCTCTTTACTCGTTCCGTAATACATCATCTCACAACTAACTCATTAGTTGCAATGCTTGCAAGGCTTATGTGATGTGTATTACCGAGAAGGCCCAGAGATACCTCTCCGACAATCGGAGTGACAAAACCTAATCTCGATTCATGCCAACTCAACATATACTTTTGGAGACACCAGAGAGTACCTTTATAATCACCCAGCCACGTTGTGACGTTAGGTAGCACACAAAGTGTTCCTCCGGTAAACGGGAGTTGCATAATCTCATAGTTGCAGGAACTTTGTATAAGTCATGAAGAAAGCATAAGCAACATACTAAACGATCAAGTGCTAAGCTAACGGAATGGGTCAAGTCAATCACATCATTCTCCTAATGATGTGATCCCGTTAATCAAATGACAACTCATGTCTATGGTTAGGAAACATAACCATCTTTGATTTAACGAGCTAGTAAAGTAGAGGCATACTAGTGACACTCTGTTTGTCTACGTATTCACACATGTATTATGTTTCCGGTTAATACAATTCCAGCATGAATAATAAACATTTATCATGATATAAGGAAATAAATAATAACTTTATTATTGCCTCTAGGGCATATTTCCTTGCCTCCCACTTGCACTAGAGTCAATAATCTAGATTACACAAGAATGATTCTAACACCCATGGAGTCTTGGTGCTGATCATGTTTTGCTCGTGGAAGAGGCTTAGTCAACGGGTCGCAACATTCAGATCCGTATGTATCTTGCAAATCTCTATGTCTCCCACTTGGACTTGGTCCCGAATGGAATTGAAGCGTCTCTTGATATGCTTGGTCCTCTTGTGAAATCTGGATTCCTTTGCCAAGGCAATTGCACCAAGATTGTCATAGAAGATCTTCATTGGTCCCGATGCACTAGGTATGACACCTAGATCGAAATGAACTCTTTCATCCGCACTCCTTCATTTGCTGCTTCAAGCAGCTATGTACTCCGCTTCACATGTAGATCCCGCCACGACGCTTTGTTTAGAACTGCACCAACCGACAGCTCCACCGCTTAATAAAAATACGTATCCGGTTTGCGATTTAGAATCGTCCGGATCAGTGTCAAAGCTTGCATCGACGTAACCATTTACGATTAGCTCTTTGTCACCTCCATATCGAGAAACATATCCTTAGTCCTTTTCGTATTTTAGGATGTTCTTGATCGCTGTCCGATGATCCACTGGATTACTTTGGTACCTTCCTGCCAAGCTTATTGCTAAGCATACGTCGGTCTGGTACACAGCATTGCATACATGATAGAGCCTATGGCTGAAGCATAGGAACATTTTCATTTCTCTCTATCTTCTGCTGTGGTCGGCATTGAGTCCGACTCAATTTCACACCTTGTAACACAGGTAAAAGACCTTTCTTTGCTCGATCCATTTTGAACTTTTTCAAAACTTTATCAAGGTATGTGCTTTGTGAAAGTCCAATCAAGCGCCTTGATCTATCTCTATAGATCTTGATGCCCAATATGTAAGCAGCTTCATCGAGGTCTTTCATTGATAAACTTTTATTCAAGTATCCTTTTATGCTATCCAGAAATTCTATATCATTTCCAATTAACAATATGTCGTCCACATATAATATTAGAAATGCTACTGAGCTCCCACTCACTTTCTTGTAAATACAGGCTTCTCCAAAAGTCTCAGATAAAACCATATGCTTTGATCACACTATCAAAGCGCTTATTCCAACTCCGAGAGGCTTGCACTGCACCATAAATTGATCGCTGGAGCTTGCACACTTTGTTAGCACCTTTTGGATCAACAAAACCTTCGGTTGCATCATATACAACTCTTCTTCTAGAAATCCATTCAAGAATGCAGTTTTACATCCATTTGCCAAATTTCATAATCATAAAATGCAGCAATTGCTAACATGATTCGACAGACTTAAGCATCGCTACGGGTGAGAAAGTCTCATCGTAGTCAACCCTTGAACTTGTCGAAAACCTTTCGCAACAAGTCGAGCTTTATAGACAGTTATATTACCATCGCGTCGGTCTTCTTCTTAAAGATCCATTTATTCTCAATGGCTTGCCGATCATCGGGCAAGTCAACCAAAGTCCATACTTTGTTCTCATACATGGATCCCATCTCGATTTCATGGCTTCAAGCCATTTTGTGGAATCTGGGCTCACCATCGCTTCTTCATAGTTCGTAGGTTCACCATGATCTAGTAGCATGACTTCCGAATAGGATTACCGTACCACTCAGTGCGGATTTTATTCTGGTTGATCTCTGAGTTCAGTGACAACTTGATCTGAAGTTTCATGATCATTATCATTATCTTCCTCGCTAATCTGGTGTAGGTGTTACGTAAACTGATTTCGTGATGAACTACTTTCCAATAAGGGAGCTGGTACTATTACCTCATCAAGTTCCACTTTCCTCCCACTCACTTCTTTCGAGAGAAACTCCTTCTCTAGAAAGGATCCATTCTTAGCAACGAATGTCTTGCCTTCGGATCTGTGATAGAAGGTATACCCAATTGTCTCCTTTGGGTATCCTATGAAGACACATTTTCCGATTTGGGTTCAAGCTTATCAGGTTGAAGTTTTTCACATAAGCATCGCAACCCCAAACTTTTAGAACGACAACTTTGGTTTCTTGCTAAACCATAGTTCATAAGGTGTCGTCTCAACGGATTTTGACGGTGTCCTATTTAACGTGAATGCGGCCGTCTCTAAAGCATAACCCCAAAACGATAGCGGTAAATCGAAATAGACATCATAGATCGCACCATATCTAGTAAAGTACGATTATAACGCTCGGACACACCATTACGCTGTGGTGTTCCGGTGGCGTGAGTTGCGAAACTATTCCGCATTGCTTCAAATGTAGACCAAACTCGTAACTCAAATATTCTCCTCCACGATCAGATCGTAGAAACTTTATTTTCTTGTTACGATGATTTTCAACTTCACTCTGAAATTCTTTGAACTTTTCAAATGTTTCAGATTTATGCTTCATCAAGTAGATATACCCATATCTGCTTAAATCATCTGTGAAGGTGAGAAAATAACGATATCCGCCACGAGCTTCAACATTCATCGGACCACATACATCTGTATGTATGATTTCCAATAAGTCTGTTGCTCTCTCCATACAACCGGAGAACGGTGTTTTAGTCATCTTGCCCATGAGGCACGGTTCATAAGTACCAAGTGATTCATAATCAAGTGATTCCAAAAGTCCATCGTATGGAGTTTCTTCATGCGCTTTTACACCGATATGACCTAAACGGCAAGTGCCACAAATAAGTTGCACTATCATTATTAACTCTGCATCTTTTGGCTTCGACATTATGAATATGTGTAACACTACCGTCGAGATTCAACAAGAATAGACCATTCTTCAAGGGTGCATGACCATAAAAGATATTACTCATATAAATAGAACAACCATTATTCTCTGATTTAAATGAATAACCGTCTCGCATCAAACAAGATCCAGATATAATGTTCATGCTCAACGCGGCACCAAATAACAATTATTTAGGTCTAAAACTAATCCCGAAGGTAGATGTAGAGGTAGCGTGTCGACCGCGATCACATTGACTTTGGAACCGCTTCCCACGCGCATCGTCACCTCGCCCTTTGCCGGTGCTCGCTTATTCCGTAGTCCTGCTTTGAGTTGCAAATATTAGCAAGAACCAGATCAAATACCAGTGCTACTACGAGCTCTAGTAAGGTACACATCAATAACATGTATATCACATATACCTTTGTTCACCTTGCCATCCTTCTTATCCGCAAAATACTTGGGACAGTTCCGCTTCAAAGGTCCACCGCTTGCAAGAAAACACTCATTTCAGGCTTAGGTCCAGACTTGGGTTTCTTCTCTTGATCAGCAACTTTCTTGCTGTTCTTTTGAAGTTTCCTTCTTCTTTCCTTTGCCCTTTTCTTGAAACTAGTGGTCTTGTTGACCATCAACACTTGATGCTCTTTCTTGATTTCTACCTCCGCTGCTTTTAGCATTGCGAAGAGCTCAGAATTGTCTTAGTCATCCCTTGCATATTATAGTTCATCACGAAGCTCTTGTAGCTTGGTGGCGTGATTGGAGAATTCTGTCAATGACACTATCATCCGGAAGATTAACTCCCGGTTGAATTAAGTGATTATTATACCCGGACATTTTGAGTATGTGCTCACCGATGTAACTATTCTCCTCCATCTTGCAGCTATAGAACTTATTGGAGACTTCATATCTCTCAATCCGGGCATTTGCTTGAAATATTAACTTCAACTCTTGGAACATCTCATATGCTCCATGACGCTCAAAACGCCGTTGAAGACCCGGTTCTAAGCCGTAAAGCATGGCACATCGAACTATAGAGTAGTCATCACTTTGCTCGCCAGACGCTCACAACTTCGGCGTTGCTCGCAAAGAGCCTGGCACCCAGCGGTGCTTCCAGGCGTAATTCTTACATGCAGCAATGAGGATAATCCTCAAGTTACGGACCCAGTCCGTGTAATTGCTACCATCATCTTTCAACTTTGCTTTCTCAAGGAACGCATTAAAATTCAACGGAACAACAAAGACGAGCCATCTATCTACAGAAACATAGACAAGCAAAATACTATCGGTACTAAGTTCATGATAAATTTAAGTTCAATTAATCATATTAAAAACTCCCACTTAGACAGATATCTCTCTAGTCATCTAAGTGATTACGTGATCCAAATCAACTAAACCATAACCGATCATCACGTGAGATGGAGTAGTTTTCAATGGTGAACATCACTATGTTGATCATATCTACTATATGATTCACGCCGACCTTTCGGTCTCCGTGTTCCGAGGCCATATCTGCATATGCTAGGCTCGTCAAGTTTAACTGAGTATTCTGCGTGTGCAAAACTGGCTTGCACCCGTTGTAGATGGACGTAGAACTTATCACACCCGATCATCACGTGGTGTCCGGGTACTACTGAACTTTTAGCAACGGTGCATACTCGTGGAGAACACTTCTTGATAATTTTAGTGAGAGATCATCTTATAATGCTATCACAATCAAAGCAAGATAAGATGCATAAAGGATAAACATCACATGCAATCAATATAAGTGATATGATATGGTCATCATCATCTTGTGCTTGTGATCTCCATCGCCGAAGCACCGTCATGATCACCATCGTCACCGGCGCGACACCTTGATCTCCATCGTAGCATCGTTGTCTTCTCGCCAACTATTGCTTCTACGACTATCGCTACTGCTTAGTGATAAAGTAAAGCAATTACATGGCGTTTGCATTTCATACAATAAAGCGACAACCATATGGCTCTCGCCGATTGCCGATAACTCGGTTACAAAACATGATCATCTCATACAATAAAATATAGCATCACGTCTTGACCACATCACGTCACAACATGCCCTGCAAAAACAAGTTAGACGTCCTCTACTTTGTTGTTGCAAGTTTTATGTGGCTGCTACGGGCTGAGCAAGAACCGTTCTTACCTACGCATCAAAACCACAACGATAGTTTGTCAAGTTGGTGATGTTTTAACCTTCGCAAGGACCGGGCGTAGCCACACTCAGTTCAACTAAAGTGAGAGAGAGCAGACACCGCCGGTCACCTTTAAGCAACTAGTGCTCGAAGCGGTGAAACCAGTCTCGCGTAAGCGTACGCGTAATGTCGGTCCGGGCCGCTTCATCTCACAATACCGCTGAACCAAAGTATGACATGCTGGTAAGCAGTATGACTTATATCGCCCACAACTCACTTGTGTTCTACTCGTGCATATGACATCAACGCATAAAACCAGGCTCGGATGACACTGTTGGGGAACGTAGTAATTTCAAAAAATTTCCTACGCACACGCAAGATCATGGTGATGACATAGCAACGAGAGGGAAGAGTGTTTGTCCACGTACCCTCGTAGACCGTAAGCGGAAGCGTTATAACAACGCGGTTGATGTAGTCGTACGTCTTCACGATCCGACCGATCTAAGTACCGAACGTACGGCACCTCCGTGTTCAGCACACGTTCAGCTCGATGACGATCCCGGGCCCGATCCAGAAAGCGTCGGGATGAGTTCCGTCAAGACGACGGCGTGGGACGATGATGATGCTCCACCGATGCAGGGCTTCGCCTAAGCTCGCGACGATATGACTTCACGGCGCAGGGCTTCGCCTAAGCTCCACGATATGACCAAGTGGAATATGGTGGAGGGGCACCGACACGGCTAAGGAACGATCCATAGATCAACTTGTGTGTCATGGGGTGCCCCCTGCCTCAGATATAAAGGAGCAAGGGGGTGCGGCCAGCCCTAGGGGAGGCGCTGGAGGAGTCCTACTCCCACCGAGTAGGACCCCCCTTTCCTAGTTGGATTAGGATTGGGAAGGGGAAGAGGGAGGCGCCGCCCCCTCTCCTTGTCCTATTCGGACTAGAGGGGAGGGGGGCGCGCCTGCCTGGCGGCCCTTTCCTCTTCTCCCTATGGCCCATCAAGGCCCATAGACCCCGGGGTTCCGTAACCTCCGGTGTTCAGTAACTTCCTGTTTTCATCCGAACCTTTCCAAGTCCAAACATAGGCTTCCAATATATCAATCTTTATGTCTCGACCATTTTGAGACTCCTCTTCATGTCCGTGATCACATCCGGGACTCGAACAACCTTC
>CM038678.1:359735173-359915526 GCA_021605205.1 Aegilops longissima | reverse complement strand
ATTCTGAAATATTGGAAAAATCATATTAAATTTTGAGCATTATGAGAACTTCTATTTTTGGGTCATTTTTTTACCGAAAATTCAGAAAATAGACAAAACATGGCATTTTATTTTATTTTATTTAACTAATAAAAACAGAAAACAAAAGGTAGGGACAAAAAGTAGTGCTCACTAAATTCATCAACTTCATACCTCTCAAAAATGATCCATTAATAAGGTTGATCAGGTCTTATTAACAACCACTTTTGATTAGCTTGAAACGAAGAACTTTGAAATCACTATTTTACCTCAACGGGGATATGAATGTCCAACAATAAGCATTTCATATTTCTTTTTAACGGTAGGTAGAGGTAGTTGAAAACTTCCAATAGTGATTGCGGATTTTCAATAACATTAATACCATTCACTTGGAATTATTTCTTGGAAGTGCAGTATGCTCACCATTGATATGGAAAGTGACCTTGCTTTTATTGCAATCAATAATAGCCCTGTAGTATTAAAGAAGGGTCTACCAAGGATAATTGACATGTTGTGTCTTGGGCATCTCAAGTATAACAAAGTCAGTCAAAATAGTAACATTAGCAACAACAACGGGCACATCCTCACAAATACCAATATGTATGGCGTTGATTTGTTAGCCATTTGCAAAGATATTTCATGGGTTTGAGTTTATTCAAATCAAGACTTTTATATAAATAGAAAGGCATAACACTAAGACCAGCTCCCAAATCACATAAAGCAGTTTTCACATAATTTCTTTTGATGGAGCAAGGTATAGTTAGTATTCGGATCTCAATTTTTAGGTACTCCATATTTAAAAGTATAATTAGCAAGCATGGTGGAATTTCAGCTTTTGGTATTTTTCTCTTGTTGGTGATGATGTCTTTCATGTACTTTTGCATAAGGAGGCATTTTAAGATATTCGATCAAGCGGTCCAAAAATGGCCTCGTCATTTCAAAAGCGTTCAAATTCTTCATCATCTTTCTTTTTAGTTGACTTAGGTGGAAAGGGCATAGGTTTTTGAACCTGGTTCTCTTTCATTACCGTGTTTTCTAGCAACAAAGTCTCTTTTATCATATCTTCTATTCTTGGGTTGTGGGTTATCAAGATCAAATGTTGGTTCTATATCAACATCATTGTTTGGTTCTTTATTATTTGTTTGAGTATCTTCCCGAACCTCATCATTATCTTTTCATTATCGAAGGTGAGTATTCACTACAGATTGAGTTTACATCATAGATAAAAACTTCATTATCATTATTAGGAGGTTTTTCTTCTTCTTTTTCTTTTTATAGGGACTATGTGCATCATGTTAACCCTTTGAGAGTCTTGTTCAATTCTTTTTGGGTGTCCTTAAGGATAAAGTGGTTCTGAGTCATCCTACCTCCCTAGTCATTACTCCAACGAGTGATCATTGATATTATTATTCATTTCATCTAACAACACTCTTTGAGATTTAGCAACTTTTTCTTGAGTTTGAACCATAGAAGCATGCTTCCCCATGATCGTCCATTTTGCATCATGCTTTTATATCGATATTTATTGCATTATGGGTTGTTATTACACGTTATGTCCGATACTTATGCCTATTCTCTCTTATTTTACAAGGTTTACATGAAGAAGGAGAATGCAGTGGAATTACGGCTGAAAAGGAGCAAATATTAGAGACCTATTCACAGCTCCAAAAGTCCTGAAACTTCATGGAGGCAGTTTTGGAATTAATAAAAATGCTAGAGAAAGAATCAACAGATGGGTCCACACCGGCCACGAGGGTGGGGCGCCCCCTTACCCCGCCTCGTGGGCCTATGAACCTCCGATGCCTCTTCGCTATATGAAGTCTTTTACCTGGAAAAAATCATAAGCAAGCTTTCGGGATGAAACACGCACGCCCAAGAGAACCTTAGCGGAACCAATCTAGGGCTCCGTGAACTTACCAGAAGCGGAGGCGTAGTAATTTCAAAAACATTCCTCGCACCAAGATCATGGTGATGACATAGCGAGAGGAAGAGTGTTTGTCCACGTACCCTCGTAGACCGTAGCGAGCGTTATAACAGCGGTTGATGTAGTCGTCGTCTTCACGATCCGACCGATCCAAGTCCGAGCTCGGCACCTCCGTGTTCAGCACCCGTTCAGCTCGATGGCGATCCCGGCTCCGATCCGAGCAGCGTCGGGGATGAGTTCCGTCGCATGGCGTGGTGGCGATGATGATGCTCCACCGCGCGGGCCGCCTAAGCTCATGACGATATGACTTCACCGGGCGGGCCGCCTAAGCTCATGACGATATGACCGGAGTGGAATATGGTGGAGGGGCAGCCCGGCTAAGAGCGATCCGTAGATCAACTTGTGTGTCATGGGGTGCCCCCTGCCCCGTATATAAAGAGCAGGGGTGCGGCCAGCCCTAGGGGGCGCTGGGGAGTCCTACTCCCAGGAGTGGACTCCCCCTAGTTGGATTAGGATTGGGGAAGGGGAAGAGGGAAGGGCGCCGCCCCCCTCCTTGTCCTATTGGACTAGAGGGGAGGCGCGGCCCTGGCGGCCCTTTCCTCTTCTCCCTATGGCCCATCAAGGCCCATAGACCCCGGGGGTTCCAGTAACCTCCGGTGTTCTAACTTCCTGTTTCATCGGAACCTTTCCGAAGTCAAACATAGGCTTCCAATATATCAATCTTTATGTCTCGACCATTTGAGACTCCTCGTCATGTCCGTGATCACATCCGGGACTCGAACAACCTTGGTACATCAATACTTATAAACTCATAATGATGCCGAAGCGTTAAGCGTGCGGACCCTACGGGTTCGAGAACTATGTAGACATGACCTAGAACCATTCTCGGTCAATAACCAATAAGGGAACCTGGATGCCCATATTGGTTCCTACATATTCTCTGAAGATCTTTATCGGTCAAACCGCATAACGACATCGTTGTTCCTTTGTCATCGGTATGTTACTTACGAGATTCGATCGTCGGTATCAATACCTAGTTCAATCTGTTACGGTAAGTCTCTTTACTGTTCCGTAATACATCATCTCACAACTAACTCATTAGTTGCAATGCTTCAAGGCTTATGTGATGTGTATTACCGGAAGGCCAGAATACCTCTCCAGGCAATCGGGTGACAAAACCTAATCTCGATTCATGCCAACTCAACATATACTTTTGGAGACACAAGAGTACCTTTATAATCACCCGATTCGTTGTGGCGTTTGGTAGCACACAAAGTGTTCCTCCGGTTAGCAGGAGTTGCATAATCTCATAGTTCGAGAACTTTGTATAAGTCATGGAAAGCATAAGCAACATACTAAGCGATCAAGTGCTAAGCTAACGGAATGGGTCAAGTCAATCACATCATTCTCCTAATGATGTGATCCGTTAATCAAATGACAACTCATGTCTATGGTTGGAAACATAACCATCTTTGATTTAACGAGCTAGTAAAGTAGAGCATACTAGTGACACTCTGTTTGTCTATGTATTCACACATGTATTATGTTTCGGTTAATACAATTCTAGCATGAATAATAAACATTTATCATGATATAAGGAAATAAATAATAACTTTATTATTGCCTCTAGGGCATATTTCCTTGATCTCCCACTTGCACTAGAGTCAATAATCTAGATTACCGATAATGATTCTAACACCCATGGAGTCTTGGTGCTGATCATGTTTTGCTCGTGGAAGAGGCTTAGTCAGCGGTCGCAACATTCAGATCCGTATGTATCTTCAAATCTCTATGTCTCCCACTTGGACTTGGTCCCGAATGGAATTAGGCGTCTCTTGATATGCTTGGTCCTCTTGTGAAATCTGGATTCCTTTGCCAAGGCAATTGCCGATATTGTCAGAAGATCTTCATTGGTCCCGATGCACTAGGTATGACACCTAGATCGAAATGAACTCTTTCATCCAGACTCCTTCATTTCTGCTTAAGCAGCTATTACTCCGCTTCACATGTAGATCCCACGGCGCTTTGTTTAGAACTGCACAGCGAGCTCCATTCTTAACTTGAATGTCTTGCCTTCGGATCTGTGATAGAAGGTATACCCAATTGTCTCCTTTGGGTATCCTATGAAGACACATTTTCCGATTTGGGTTCAAGCTTATCGGGTTGAAGTTTTTCACATAAGCATCGCAACCCCAAACTTTTAGAAGCGACAACTTTGGTTTCTTGCTAAACCATAGTTCATAAGGTGTCGTCTCAGCGGATTTTGACGGTGTCCTATTTAACGTGAATGCGGCCGTCTCTAAAGCATAACCCCAAAGCGATAGCGGTAAATCGAAATAGACATCATAGATCGCACCATATCTAGTAAAATACGATTACAACGTTCGGACACACCATTACGCTGTGGTGTTCCGGTGGCGTGAGTTGCGAAACTATTCCGCATTGCTTCAAATGTAGACCAAACTCGTAACTCAAATATTCTCCTCCACGATCAGATCGTAGAAACTTTATTTTCTTGTTACGATGATTTTCAACTTCACTCTGAAATTCTTTGAACTTTTCAAATGTTTCAGATTTATGCTTCATCAAGTAGATATACCCATATCTGCTTAAATCATCTGTGAAGGTGAGAAAATAACGATATCCGCCACGAGCTTCAACATTCATCGGACCACATACATCTGTATGTATGATTTCCAATAAGTCTGTTGCTCTCTCCATACAACCGGAGAACGGTGTTTTAGTCATCTTGCCCATGAGGCACGGTTCATAAGTACCAAGTGATTCATAATCAAGTGATTCCAAAAGTCCATCCGTATGGAGTTTCTTCATGCGTTTTACACCGATATGACCTAAGCGGCAGTGCCACAAATAAGTTGCACTATCATTATTAACTCTGCATCTTTTGGCTTCGACATTATGAATATGTGTAACACTACTGTCGAGATTCAACAAGAATAGACCATTCTTCAAGGGTGCATGACCATAAAAGATATTACTCATATAAATAGAACAACCATTATTCTCTGATTTAAATGAATAACCGTCTCGCATCAAACAAGATCCAGATATAATGTTCATGCTCAACGCGGCACCAAATAACAATTATTTAGGTCTAAAACTAATCCGAAGGTAGATGTAGAGGTAGCGTGCCGACCGCGATCACATTGACTTTGGAACCGTTTCCCACGCGCGCATCGTCACCTCGTCCTTTGCCGTGCTTCGCCTATTCCGTAGTCCTGCTTTGAGTTGCAAATATTAGCAGAACCAGTATCAAATACCAGTGCTACTACGAGCTCTAGTAAGGTACACATCAATAACATGTATATCACATATACCTTTGTTCACCTTGCCATCCTTCTTATCCATAAAATACTTGGGACAGTTCCGCTTCAAATGTCCACCGCTTGCGGTAAAAACACTCGATTTCAGGCTTAGGTCCAGACTTGGGTTTCTTCTCTTGATCAGCAACTTTCTTGCTGTTCTTTTGAAGTTTCCTTCTTCTTTCCTTTGCCCTTTTCTTGAAACTAGTGGTCTTGTTGACCATCAACACTTGATGCTCTTTCTTGATTTCTACCTCCATGGCTTTTAGCATTGCGAAGAGCTCAGAATTGTCTTAGTCATCCCTTGCATATTATAGTTCATCACGAAGCTCTTGTAGCTTGGTGGCGTGATTGGAGAATTCATCAATGACACTATCATCCGGAAGATTAACTCCCGGTTGAATTAAGTGATTATTATACCCGGACATTTTGAGTATGTGCTCACCGACAGAACTATTCTCCTCCATCTTGCAGCTATAGAACTTATTGGAGACTTCATATCTCTCAATCCGGGCATTTGCTTGAAATATTAACTTCAACTCTTGGAACATCTCATATGCTCCATGACGCTCAAAACGTCGTTGAAGACCCGGTTCTAAGCCGTAAAGCATGGCACATCGAACTATAGAGTAGTCATCAGCTTTGCTCGCCAGACGTTCACAACTTGGCGTTGCTCCTGCAAACAGTTCTGCACCCAGCGGTGCTTCGGGGCGTAATTCTTACATGCAGCAATGAGGATAATCCTCAAGTTACGGACCCAGTCCGTGTAATTGCTACCATCATCTTTCAACTTTGCTTTCTCAAGGAACATTAAAATTCAACGGAACAACAGCACGAGCCATCTATCTACAAGAAACATAGACAAGCAAAATACTATCGGTACTAAGTTCATGATAAATTTAAGTTCAATTAATCATATTAAAAACTCCCACTTAGACAGATATCTCTCTAGTCATCTAAGTGATTACGTGATCCAAATCAACTAAACCATAACCGATCATCACGTGAGATGGAGTAGTTTTCAATGGTGAACATCACTATGTTGATCATATCTACTATATGATTCACGCTCGACCTTCGGTCTCCGTGTTCCGAGGCCATATCTGCATATGCTAGGCTCGTCAAGTTTAACTGAGTATTCTGCGTGTGCAAAACTGGCTTGCACCCGTTGTAGATGGACGAGAACTTATCACACCCGATCATCACGTGGTGTCCGGGTACTACGAACTTTTAGCAGCGGTGCATACTCGTGGAGAACACTTCTTGATAATTTTAGTGAGAGATCATCTTATAATGCTACCGTCAATCAAAGCAAGATAAGATGCATAAAGGATAAACATCACATGCAATCAATATAAGTGATATGATATGGTCATCATCATCTTGTGCTTGTGATCTCCATCGCCAAGCACCGTCATGATCACCATCGTCACCGGTAGCGACACCTTGATCTCCATCGTAGCATCGTTGTCTTCTCGCCAACTATTGCTTCTACGACTATCGCTATTGCTTAGTGATAAAGTAAAGCAATTACATGGCGTTGCATTTCATACAATAAAGCGACAACCATATGGCTCTGCCGATTGCCGATAACTCGGTTACAAAACATGATCATCTCATACAATAAAATATAGCATCACGTCTTGACCACATCACGTCACAACATGCCCTGCAAAAACAAGTTAGACGTCCTCTACTTTGTTGTTGCAAGTTTTATGTGGCTGCTACGGGCTGAGCAAGAACCGTTCTTACCTACGCATCAAAACCACAGCGATAGTTTGTCAAGTTGGTGATGTTTTAACCTTCGCAAGGACCGGGCGTAGCCACACTCAGTTCAACTAAAGTGAGAGAGACAGACACCGCCGGTCACCTTTAAGCAACTAGTGCTCAAGCGGTGAAACCAGTCTCGCGTAAGCGTCGCGTAATGTCGGTCCGGGCCGCTTCATCTCACAATACCGCTGAACCAAAGTATGACATGCTGGTAAGCAGTATGACTTATATCGCCCACAACTCACTTGTGTTCTACTCGTGCATATGACATCAACGCATAAAACCAGGCTCGGATGACCTTTGTTGGGGAACGAGTAATTTCAAAAATTTCCTACGCACACGCAAGATCATGGTGATGACATAGCAACGAGAGGGAAGAGTGTTTGTCCACGCACCCTCGTGAGACCGTAAGCGGGCGTTATAACAACGCGGTTGATGTAGTCGACGTCTTCACGATCCGACCGATCTAAGTACCGAACGTCACGGCACCTCCGTGTTCAGACACGTTCAGCTCGATGGCGATCCCGGGCTCCGATCCCAAAGCGTCGGGGATGAGTTCCACAAGACGACGGCGTGGTGGCGATGATGATGCTCCACCGATGCAGGGCTTCGCCTAAGCTCATGACGATATGACTTCACGGCGCGGGGCTTCGCCTAAGCTCCATGACGATATGACCGAAGTGGAATATGGTGGAGGGGCACCGCACACGCTAAGGAGCGATCCATAGATCAACTTGTGTGTCATGGGGTGCCCCCCCTCAGTATATAAAGGAGCAAGGGGGTGCGGCCAGCCCTAGGGAGGCGCGCTGAGGAGTCCTACTCCCACCGAGTAGGACTCCCCCCTTTCCTAGTTGGATTAGGATTGGGGAGGGGGAAGAGGGAAGGCGCCGCCCCCTCTCCTTGTCCTATTCGGACTAGAGGGGGAGGGGCGGCCTGCCCTGGCCGGCCCTTTCCTCTTCTCCCTATGGCCCATCAAGGCCCATAGACCCCGGGGTTCCGTAACCTCCGGTGTTCCAGTAACTTCTGTTTTCATCCGAACCTTCCAAGTCCAAACATAGGCTTCCAATATATCAATCTTTATGTCTCGACCATTTTGAGACTCCTCTTCATGTCCGTGATCACATCCGGGACTCGAACAACCTTCGTACATCAATACTTATAAACTCATAATGAATGTCATCGAAGCGTTAAGCGTGCGGACCCTACGGGTTCGAGAACTATGTAGACATGACCTAGAACCATTCTCGGTCAATAACCAATAGCGGAACCTGGATGCCCATATTGGTTCCTACATATTCTACGAAGATCTTTATCGGTCAAACCGCATAACGACATACGTTGTTCCCTTTGTCATCGGTATGTTACTTACCCGAGATTCGATCGTCGGTATCCAATACCTAGTTCAATCTCGTTACCGTTAAGTCTCTTTACTCGTTCCGTAATACATCATCTCACAACTAACTCATTAGTTGCAATGCTTGCAAGGCTTATGTGATGTGTATTACCGAGAAGGCCCAGAGATACCTCTCCGACAATCGGAGTGACAAAACCTAATCTCGATTCATGCCAACTCAACATATACTTTTGGAGACACCTGTAGAGTACCTTTATAATCACCCAGTTACGTTGTGACGTTAGGTAGCACACAAAGTGTTCCTCCGGTAAACGGGAGTTGCATAATCTCATAGTTGCAGGAACTTTGTATAAGTCATGAAGAAAGCATAAGCAACATACTAAACGATCAAGTGCTAAGCTAACGGAATGGGTCAAGTCAATCACATCATTCTCCTAATGATGTGATCCCGTTAATCAAATGACAACTCATGTCTATGGTTAGGAAACATAACCATCTTTGATTTAACGAGCTAGTAAAGTAGAGGCGTACTAGTGACACTCTGTTTGTCTACGTATTCACACATGTATTATGTTTCCGGTTAATACAATTCCAGCATGAATAATAAACATTTATCATGATATAAGGAAATAAATAATAACTTTATTATTGCCTCTAGGGCATATTTCCTTCAGAAACATCCCTCCAGGAGAGGAGAAATCATCACCATCATCATCACCAACGATCCTCTCATCAGGAGGGGGTCAAT
The DNA here is from genome assembly GCA_021605205.1 of Aegilops longissima. NCBI lineage: Eukaryota > Viridiplantae > Streptophyta > Magnoliopsida > Poales > Poaceae > Aegilops > Aegilops longissima. The sequence goes on along the minus strand of CM038678.1, from coordinate 359,906,389 downwards.
CTCCATCAACATCTTCACCAGCAGCATCTCCTCTAAAACCCTAGTTCATCTCTTGCATCCAATCTTTGTCCCAAAACCTCAGATTGGTACCTGTGGGTTGCTAGTAGTGTTGATTACTCCCTGTAGTTGATGCTAGTTGGTTTATTTGGTGGAAGATCATATGTTCAGATCCTTTATGCATATTAATACCCCTCTCATTATGAACATGAATATGATTTGTGAGTAGTTACATTTGTTCCAGAGGACATGGGACAAGTCTTGCTATAAGTAGGCATGTGAATTTGGTATTCGTTCGATATTTTGAAGAGATGTATGTTGTCTTTCCTCTAGTGGTGTTATGTGAATGTCGACTACATGACACTACGCCACTGTTTGGGCCTAGAGGAAGGTGTTGGGAAGTAATAAGTAGATGATGGGTTGCTAGAGTGACAGAAGCTTAAACCCTAGTTTATGAGTTGCTTCGTAAGGGGATGATTTGGATCCATATGTTTCATGCTATGGTTAGGTTTACCTTAATACTTATTTTGTAGTTGCGGATGCTTGCAATAGGGGTTAATCATAAGTGGGATTCTTGTCCAAAGAAGGGCAGCACCCAAGCACCGGTCCACCCACATACCAAATTATCAAAGTAACGAACGCGAATCATATGAGCGTGATGAATACTAGCTTGACGATAATTCCCATGTGTCTTCGGGAGCGTTTTCCTTCATATAAGAGTTTGTCCAGGCTTGTCCTTTGCTACAAAAAGGATTGGGCCATCTTTCTGCACCTTATTTACTTTCATTAATTGTTACTCGTTACAAATTACCTTATCACAAAACTATCTGTTACCGATAATTTCAGTGCTTGCAGAGAATACCTTACTAAAAACCGCTTGTCATTTCCTTCTGCTCCTCGTTGGGTTCGACACTCTTACTTATCAAATGGACTACGATAGGTCCCCTATATTTGTAGGTCATCAAGACACTTTTCTGGCACCGCTGCCGGGGAGTGAAGCGCCTTTGGTAGGTGGAATTTGGTAAGGAAAAATTTATATAGTGTGCTGAAATTTACTGTCACTTGTTACTATGGAACATAATCCTTTGAGGGGCTTGTTCGGGGTATCTCACCTCGGCCAGTAGAGCAAAGAGTTGCTCCTCAACCTACTAAACCTACTGAAAATGTTTACTTTGAAATTTCTTCGGGTATGATAGAGAAACTGCTAGCTAATCCTTTCACAGGTGATGGAACATTACATCCCGGTTTGCACCTAATCTATGTGGATGAAGTTTGTGGATTATTTAAGCTTGCAGGTATGCCCGAGGATGTTATCAAGAAGAAGGTCTTCCCTTTATTTTTGAAGGGAAAGGCATTGACATGGTTTAGGCTATGTGATGATATGGGATCATGGAACTACAACCGATTGAAAATGGAATTTCATCAGAAGTTTTATCCTATGCATCTTGTTCATGGTGATCGCAATTATATTTATGGACTCGACTCTGAGATAGTAGCTTCTTTCTATGAATCCTTTGCTACTCATGTTGATCTCCCTAAGGAGAAGTAGTTTAAATATAGTCCTCACCTTGAAGTAAAAGTAGTTGCACCTATTAAAGTTGAAGAAAAGACTATCACTTATAATGTTGATCCTATTGGTCCTACTGCTTATATTGCGAAACCACCTTTCCCTGCTAGAATAAAGGATCATGCTAAAGCTTCAGCTGTGGTTCGCAAGAGTAACACTAGAACACCTACACCCCCTGAGCAAATTAAAGTTGAACCTAGTATTGCTATATATGGTTAAAGATCTCTTGGCTGATAATATTGATGGGAATGTTATTTACTTTTGTGACGAAGCTGCTAGAATTCTAGACCAGATACTAAGAATAAACATAGACCTGTTGTAGGCATGCCTATTATTTCTGTTAAAATAGGAGATCATTGCTATCATGGCTTATGTGATATGGGTGCTAGTGCAAGTGCAATACCTCATTCCTTATACAAAGAAATTATGCACGATATTGCACCTGCTGAGATAGAGGAAATTGATGTTACAATTAAGCTTGCCAATAGAGACACTATTTCACCAGTTGGGATTGTTAGAGATGTTGAAGTCTTGTGTGGGAAAGTATCCTGCTGATTTCCGTGTTCTTGGTTCTCCACGAGATCACTTTTGTCCCATCATATTTGGTAGACCCTTCTTGAATCCTGTTAATGCTAGGATAGACTGCAAAAAGGATGTTGTTACTATTGGTTTGGGGGATATGTCTCATGAGTTTAATTTTGCTAAATTTCGTAGACAACCCCATGACTAAGAATTGCCTAGTAAAGATGAAATTATTGGTCTTGCTTCTATTGTCGTGCCTCCTAATGATCCTTTAGAACAATATTTGCTCGACCATGAAAGTGATATGTTTATGAATGAAAGAAGGGAAATAGATGAAATATTCTTTAAACAGGGACCTATTTTGAAACACAACTTGCATGTTGAAATCCTAGGGGATCCTCCTCCACCGAAGGGTGATCCCGTGTTTGAGCTTAAACCATTACCTGATACTCTTAAATATGCTTATCTTGATGAGAAAAAGATATATCCTGTTATTATTAGTGCTAACCTTTCAAAGCATGAAGAGAAGAAATTATTGAAAACTCTGAAGAAGCACCGTGCTGCTATTGGATATACTCTTCATGATCTTAAGGGCATTAGTCCCACTCTATGCCAGCACAAAATAAATTTGGAGAAAGACGCTAAACCAGTTGTTGATCACCAATGACGGTTAAATCCTAAGATGAAAGAAGTGGTAATAAAAGAAATACTAAAGCTTATGGAGGCAGGTATAATTTATCCCGTTGCTGATAGTCAGTGGGTAAGTCATGTCCATTGTGTCCCTAAGAAGGGAGGTATTACTGTTGTTCCTAATGATAAAGATGAATTGATCCCACAAAGAATTATTACAGGTTATAGAATGGTAATTGATTTCCGCAAATTAAATAAAGCTACTAAAAAGGATCATTACCCTTTACCTTCTATTGATCGAATGCTAGAAAGATTATCTAAACATACACATTTTTGCTTTCTAGATGGTTATTCTGGTTTCTCTCAAATACCTGTGTCAAAAGAGGATCAAGAAAAGACCACTTTTACTTGCCCTTTCGGTACCTTTGCTTATAGACGTATGCCTTTTGGTTTATGCAATGCACCTGCTACCTTTCAAAGATGTATGACTGCTATATTCTCTGACTTTTGTGAAAAGATTGTTGAGGTTTTCATGGATGATTTCTCCGTATATGGAACTTCCTTTGATGATTGCTTAAGCAACCTTGATCGAGTTTTGCAGAGATGTGAAGAAACTAATCTTGTCTTGAATTGGGAGAAGTGCCACTTTATGGTTAATGAAGGTATTGTCTTGGGGCATAAAATTTCTGAAAGAGGTATTGAAGTTGATAAAGCTAAAGTTGATGCTATTGAAAAGATGTCGTGTCCCAAGGACATTAAAGGTATAAGAAGTTTCCTTGGTCATGCCGGTTTTTACAGGAGGTTCATTAAAGACTTCTCAAAAATCTTTGGGCCTCTGACTAATCTCTTACAAAAAGATGTTCCTTTTGTCTTTGATGATGATTGTGTAGAATCATTTGAAATACTTAAGAAAGCATTGATTTCTGCACCTATTGTTCCGCCACCTGATTGGAATTTACCCTTTGAAATTTGTGTGATGCTAGTGATTATGCTGTAGGTGTTGTTCTAGGACAAAGAGTTGATAAGAAATTATATGTTATCCAATGTGCTAGTAAAACTCTAGACAGTCCTCAGAGAAATTATGCTACTACTAAAAAAGAATTTTTAGCAGTTGTATTTGCTTGTGATAAGTTCAGACCAAATATTGTTGATTCTAAAGTAACTGTTCACACTGATCATGCTGCTATTAAATATCTTGTGGAAAAGAAAGATGCTAAACCTAGACTTATCAGATGGGTTCTCCTACTACAAGAATTTGATTTGCATATTATTGATAGAAATGGAGCCGAGAACCCCGTTGCAAACAACTTGTCGAGGTTAGAGAATGTTCTTGATGACCCACTACATATTGATGATAGCTTTCCTGATGAACAATTAGCTGTCATAAATGCTTCTCGTACTGCTCCATGGTATGCTGATTATGCTAATTACATTGTTGCTAAATTTATACCACCTAGTTTCACATACCAGCAAAAGAAACAGTTTTTATATGATTTAAGGCATTACTTCTGGGATGACCCACACCTTTATAAAGAAGGAGTAGATGGTGTTATTAGACGTTGTGTACCTGAGCATGAAAGGAACAGATCCTACGCAAGTGTCACTCCGAAGCTTATGGAGGACACCACGTTGGAGATAGAACTGCGCATAAGGTATTGCAATCCGGTTTTTATTGGCCTACTCTCTTCAAAGACGCCCGTAAGTTTGTCTTGTCTTGTGATGAATGCCAAAGAATTGGTAATATTGGTAGACGTCAAGAAATGCCTATGAAGTATTCACTTGTTATTGAACCATTTGATGTTTGGGGCTTTGATTATATGGGACCGTTTCCTTCCTCTAATGGGTATACACATCTTTTAGTTGATGTTGATTACGTTACTAAATGGGTAGAAGCTATTCCAACTAGTAGTGTTGATCATAACACCTCTATGAAGATGCTTAAAGAAGTTATTTTTCCGAGGTTTGGAGTCCCTAGATATTTAATGACTGATGGTGGTTCACATTTTATTCATGGTGCCTTTCGTAAAATGCTTGCTAAGTACAATGTTAACACTACAAAAAAATACACTTCCGTGATGATACGTGTTTGTCACAGTAGGTCGCGTTTTTTGTCATGCACGTACACCCATGAAAAATTTATGACAGAATCAAGATAGTCATACTTGTGCTGTCGTAGAAGTGTTCCATGACATTATGAAAATTATCATCACGGAAGTGTCCACTTGCATGACGATAAATCACGCGTCACAGAAGTGCTTTCGTCAAGGGTGACCGACACGTGGCATCCACCGTAACGGAACGTCGTTAAGCTATCAGTTGGGTTTTGGATCCTATAACCTGTTAACAGCCCCGGCCAATGGGGATTTTCCATGTGTAAAATCATCATTGGCTGGAGGAAACACGTGTCGGCTCACCGCTGGGACAGATGTCATCCGCTCATTGGACAGAAGGCGCCTATGATACGTCGACACGTGGCACAGCCCAACAAGTTTAATTGGGCCGGCCCAATTAAAGGCCCACAAGTTTTGCGGACCATAATGGGCCGGCCCAGCTGAAGGCCCACAAGATTTTGCGGACCATAATGGGCCGGCCCAGCTAAAGGCCCACGAGATTTTGCGGGCCATAATGGGCCGGCCCAGGTAAAGGCCCACAAGATTTTGCGGGCCATAATGGGCGGCCCAGCTAAAGGCCCACAAGATTTTTGTGTGCTATAATGGGCCGGCCCAGGTAAAGGCCCACAAGATTCTTGCGGATCATAATGGGCCGGCCCAGCTAAAGGCCCACGAGATTTCACCGACATTAATGGGTCGGCCCAGCTGTAGGCCCACAAGATTTTGAGGACCCTAGTAGGCCGGCCCATTAACTGGCTGCCATGTTTTGGGCCAAATGTCGGCCCATATCTGATCCGGTCCATTAATGGCCTGCCACGTTCCGGGCCTAAAAGTGGCCCATATGAGATCCGGCATGTTATAAGCCTACCATGTTCTGGGCCAAATTACGGCCCAGATCAGGTCCGGCCCTTTAAGAGGCTTTGGGCTCAATTATGGCCCATATCAAATTCGGCCTGGCAACTGGACACTATGCTTTTGGGCCCACTTGCTAAAGGCCCACTTAGTAATTCGGCCTGATATTTGTTTTGGCATGTTAAGGGCCCGTTTAACATTTCGGCCCTATATTAATTTCGGCTGTTAAAAGCCCGTCATATAGTTGGGCCTAACTACGGCCCGATTTGCATCCGGCCTGCTCGCAGCCGATATCTGATTGGGCCAAACAAGGACCGAGACAATTTTGTCTGTTAAAAGCCCGTGATTTGATTCGCACAATCATGGGCGGGGTTCATTTTGGCTCTTTGTCGGCCCGTGAGCTGTTCGCACGTTCAGGCCCAACCTACATCGTGATTGCATGACGGCCCGATTATGTACCGTAATTTTACGGTTTGGCGGTTTTCTGCGAAGACATGATATATATCTGATAAAATAACTGCAGCATCGTGAATAAGAAAAACCTAGACTATACAATAAAGAAATTACGGCATATTACATCCTTTGGGCATCAAAGTTCGCCACTATGATAATAAAGCACAAGCGACACGAGATTACATACTTTGGGCATCAAAGATCGCCACCGGTGCAAATAAACACGCAGACAAAATAATATACAAAACCGACATCACTTCAATAGAGTTCAAGAAAGGTTAGCCTCTTTGGGAGCTGCAGTGCAAGCGATTGAGCAAGATGATGAGGCTGCACTTGTTCAACACTTATATCTTCCTCACTCTGAAAGATAAACAAGCGAGACGGATGACAGGTTTTGCACGTAAAAGTATCAGTCTTGACAATTCATCACATTTCTTCTTGACGAATAAAGTGACACAGTTTAAAATTGCATTAACACAATATGGTATTGTTCAGGTCAAGACATGGCAGGAAATGACATTGTGAAGGAGTTGGCAGCTTCATGACAACACTGGATTACAGATCAAGAACTCATAAGTATCAATGGTTAGTGTTCTGTCAATTTATACCATTTCAAATTGGCAAATAAAGATACGGTTTAAATAATAGTAGAATGATATGACATGTTCATAGTTAAGACATTGCAGAATATGACATTGTGTTGTAGTGGGTAGGTTCACCACACCACTGGATTACGGATGAAGAACAGAAGCATACATGCAGTGCAAAAGAAGATCACTTGCTCTGTATAGTTTAATTTACATGGTATGAAGAAGGAACTTGGTTGTACAACTAAAACTTAAATTGAGGAAGGAGAAACTTTTGTTTATGAACTACATAATAAATTTAAATAAGCAATTTGATGCAAACACCAAAAATAAACAGCTTTTGCAGTCATGCCTAACCAAATATATACAACAAAGTTTGAAGGCTTGAGATGGACAAACTTACATTATTGGTGAAGACAGGCTCTATAAAGGCCTTGTCCATGCTTGATGGGGGGCAATTCAAGAAGTTTACCACAGAATCTTCTTCAAAAGCATTGCCTTTATTCTACATTTTGTTAAGAGTAAATATAGATGTGATAATATACGAAAAAATGGAGAATATTTAAGATAAGATGAAGAGTGATGCTACATAACCAAGTAGCTATAAATGTAAGTGCAGTGATCTGAGGCAAAAGGTACAGCCAAGAGCAATGCACAACTAAACTTCTTCATTACCAACCTTATGGTAAGAGTAAATATAGATCGATGTGTAGAAAATGGAGGCAAAGGAAAATAAGCTGCAGAGTGATGGTACATGAACAACTACTGTCATTATAAGTACAGCGATAAAGGACATCATGTACTTACAAGAACAATGCGAGCTAAAAAACATTGGCATTGGATATATTCTACACTAATGTAACCATTCATACAGATCGAGATAATTTGGGCGAACAATTGATAAGCAAGCTATCATGCATCTGCTGTCACATAATGAACCGGTATGTATGCAAGTGCAGTGATACATGACAACATGTACTAACAAGAGCAAAGCAGCGGGCAGCATATTTGCGATATCCTGTCGTTCTTTTCAAACTGGAATTCTTCTTCGAGCAGATTTCCTACAAAAAAGATCCGTAAGGCACATGCGGAAAAGTAGAAGTTCAAATTGTCATGTGATTTCATAGACAGTACCTCATCCTGGGAACGAGACCAGTGCATAACAAGGTTTTTCCATTCAATGTCTTCTAAATTTAGCACAGGAGACTTCACCGGAAATTCGTTTATAGACTTGCCACCAAAGTGTGATTTCCTCAGGTAACACCGATACTGCTGCAATGCTTCCTTGAAAAGCACAAGCAAGCTTTGCTCGTCATGACTATCCAGATTGACCCTCGCCTAGTTACAACAATGTAATGTAAATCATTGATGTGTTCAATCAGCAGAAAATAGGAAAATAATAACCATGAATAATAGCACTTACACGTAAGTTGGACAGGAAGATGTGAAAATGGTGTTTGTTTCACAATAATCTTCCCATGATGGGAATATATGCACGTAGTCCCTAACAACATTGAAAGCATTGTCTTTTAAACTGGGAATAAATGGAATGGGGTTCCAATCTGCAGGAATTGGCCGTCTCTGCAGTTGGGATAGGTCTTGACGGTGGACTTCTTGTACTTTTTCTTTGGAGTGGGATTTTTACGTGGTACAGCTGGTGCTATGGCAAATGAAATCGGTATACCTTTTCTTTGGAGTGCAGGTCATGTGTGGTGGGGCTAGTGGTGTGGCCGGTGAAGTATGGGTGCAGTCTGCTGAGTCGGTCCTATGTTTTGTGTCTTGGTTGTACAGCCAATATAAGTGGGGTCTTTGTCTGATTTCTCGGCACCACCATGTTTTTCAAGGACTTTCTTTGGTGCTCCTTGAGTTCGGCAATCACCCTCTTCCTTTTGATGTCGATGCACATTAACAACATTTGAGTGGAAAAACATGGTATGATGACAGATGGAATATGTATTGATAATGGATGGGCATGGCATCTCGACATATATGATGAGTAAACTAAGAAGATGGCGGTGCAACAAAGTAGAAGAAATGCAAGACAACATATGCAAGATACCCGCAATCAATAAAACATTGCCAAATTAGAACAGGCACCTTGATGGGTGAACAGGATAGGCCATCTGCCTTTGACTCCTCGAGGTTAGAATAGTCATTAGGATCATATTCTAAACAAGAGTCAACAGATGGGGAGCGTATGAGTTTCATTGCATCTAGAATGGCACTCAATGCCTTGGTGCCAATTTTGTAAGTCATTGCAGTGTTTAGCTTCAAGAGTGGACTGTTACTAGTGCGACACAAAGCAGCTACACAGATCATAGTGTAGATATCACGGGAAAACCTTAAGCATCAGAGTAAAATCAGCAAAGTGGAACTTGCTAGAATATATGTGCTAGTATTGCGATGCGGCTAGAAAGGCTTCGGATACCAGCTCTCTTCAAGTGAAGGTGCTTGATCTTTGTTAATATCGATGTAACTCTCAAAGCGACACAGCTCGCGCATTTCCTTGCTATTCTTATAGGATTCAAGTGGGCAGGCCACTACAAATCCTATTCCTATGTTTACAAGATCCTACGAATCAAAGAGGCTCAAAGTGTCCATCACAACCAACCGTATAGACCTCTACACTGCAAATGTCTCTGCTCATCTTCAGTACAAGGAACATACTGTACTACTAGCATACTCCCTCCGTTCCAAAATATAAGTCTTGGTAGAGATTTCCACTATGGATCACATACAGATGTATCCAGATACATTTTAGAGTGTAGATTCACTCATTTTGCTCCATATGTAGTCCATGGTGGAATCTATACAAAGACTTGTATTTAAAACGGAGAGAATATATTAAGAAGAACGGAAGAGGAACATGGTAAAGAAGAGCAAGCAGATTTGGATAATAAAATGTTGGTTCTTGGTGCCCACACAAGATGAACAGGCGCATTAAGAATGCAACTCCCAGTTGTCTCTCGACCATTTGGCGGTTGGATGAAGATCCTCGTCTCCTAACCCTTCTTCTTCCTCGTCTCTTAATTCTTCCCATCTGAGAACAACTTGCGGGCCCGGCGGACCACCGCCCCCCTTTGTGTTCCTCCGCCACCCCACCCCCCACCCACGCGTCGAGTTTTCTTAGTTCGTGAGGCCCCACAACCACCCGAGCCCCTTGGATCGCACCGCGAACTCCGCGAGCTCTGAAAAATCGTGACCCAATTTTGAAATTTAGTCTACTATGATTTAACTAGTGTGGAATATAAAGGGAAAACCATAAGCATTGGGAGTATAGTGTTGAGCGTGCCATGGCGGATCTGAAGGTGCAAACCGGACAAAGGCAACCTTCGCAACCAAGACAAGAAATCGAGTAAAGCGGTGGCGATCTATTTTCTTGCTGCGATAAATAAGTTGAGCAGAATCTGAAAAGTATCGCCTCAGTGCGGCGGCGATGTCGCATCTGCTGAGAATTTGACGGTGCTGCGGTAGCGATGGCTGTCGGTGGCGTGGAAGCAGATCTAGGAGGGTGAGCGGTGGCGGCGGAAGCGCGGTGGGCGAGACGGTCGTAGGAGCGGCACCGGCAAGGTGGACGGACGGCGGGGATGAAGCGAGAGGGCGGGATGCAAGGATCCCGGTCGAAGGCGTGGATGAGAGGTCGATCTCTTGTAATGGACGGCGGCGTCGGGGTATCAGCTCGGCATGGTGGAGGAGGGCGGCGGTGGATGGGGTGGCGGACGGCGGCAAGGACGGAGGAGGTGGGGTGGAGAGGGTGTTTTGGCGCCCACGAGTGCGAATGGGGAAAAAGGAGGTAGAGAGGAAGGGGAACCATGTATTCAGGCGCGCTTGTCTCAAATGCGAGGAAATTTACAAACTTAGCCCCGTTTCAAATTTCTACTACATCAGAGCAACATTAGTCGGTTGGGGATAGGGCGGTAATCTCGCATACACGAATATTTGCCGACGAGAGTTTGTTTTGGCGCCCATCGTGTATGAATATGAATTGGGGAGGAGTCGATTTGGCCGAGGGCACACTGTGTTTTGGCGCCCACCGTGTATGAATCCGGTGTGAGGCGGTTACGTCACGTTTGGGTGAAATTACAAACCTACCCTATCGAAACCTATAGAAATCCAGCGAGATAGGCTTTGCGTGGCGAGGGATAGGCGTAGTGATTTCCATCTCGCAGATTTTGGTTTGAGGCGGGTTTCTGCGACTTTCCCGCTTCGTTCAAATTTTGCGATGCACGCGTTTACCGTGCCAACTCAATTCGAATCCCGTTTGTATTCTACTATTTTTTCAGGCGGGATCCATTTTCAATTGGAATTACATTCTATATACATCATTTTTATATATACTTTCAAAAGCACAACAAAGAATTCTGCTCCTTTATATGTATAATATGATTTACAAATACAACGATCTCGAAATCTTAAGGTTGAATTCAAAAAAAAAAACAAATTATGTTCTACTAAAATGTATGGATCAGTAATATCTACATATTAAATAACATAGATGTGTGTGAATTCATATGAGTATGCATGCTTGATAGATCAATTTTTGTTCGAGTATGGATTCCATGTATCATCATCTCGAATTCAAATATTTGAATCCCTTTTTTGTTCACTCCTTTCACGCCCATCTCTCTCGCATGCATGCTCCTTCAGGTAGCTATCACTCTCTTTTCTCCAGCTCACCCGCACGCTCACTTCATGTTTCTCCTATCCTCGCAAACATGGTCTCTCGACGTCTCCCTTGAGAAGTGTCACACTCTTCCTATCATTATACATTACATGGTTTTCATTATCTCTCACGTCTCTACTGTTCTCTGGTATCACTCGGTACCTAAGCTTTCTTTTTCACCGCCACACACACAGTCTCCACTCGTCTTTCACTTTGTCTTTCTCTCTATGGGATTCTCTCACACACCCTATATGTCTCTACATATGACTCATACCACTAAAATTACTCTATCTCTCTCTCCTGTTGACACAACATTTGTTGCGGTCTCCTTTTCGTCTCCATCCCAGACTGACATTATTCATTTGTTTACCGATCAGACAACCTCGACTACCGTCTCCTCTCTCTCTCTCTCTCTCTCTCTCTCTCTCTCTCTCTCTCTCTCTCTCTCTCTCACACACACACACACACAACTCCTGCTTCCACTCCCCTCCCCGACTACCGTCTCTCTCTCACACACACAAAACTCTCGCTTTCGCACCCCGACTCGTATTTCTCTCACAAACATTTATCGACTGGCTAGCCTCTAGATAGGTTTATACACCCGCACACTCGTGCTTCCACCATCGCATACATGTCTCTCTCCTGCTCCTTGTATCTATGTAGCTTTTTCTTCCCTTCTTGAGACACGCCCTCTCGATCGTGCACACACACACTATCGCCTCATTTTAAGCTGATACCTATCGCACACACACTACTTGTGTCTTTGTCACACATGCACTCCGTCCTCCTCCACTCTCCCTCTCTCTCACACACACATGGGCTTTTTGCAACAACTAGCAAGATGCCCATGCGTTGCATGGAACATCAAGATGCATTTGTATGAGTAGTTTATCTTGTGGGGGAAAAGGATGAACGAGGGAAGGCCTTATTTGCAAATGTGGAGAGGGGTGTGGGTATCTTTTGCAAAATTGCCATAGTTACCTTCCTACCCGTCAGATATAGATCGGACGGCCTATATTGCAGGATGGCAGGCACACGATCATCACCGACAATGCTTTTTATAAGAGTAGGGATAAAAAATAGAGTTGGTGATGATGGTGGGCCTTCCATCCTGCAATGTAGGTCGTCGATTTATATCTGACGGATAGGAAGGAAAATATGGCAATTTACCCGCACTCTTCACCACATTTGTAGATAAGGCCTTCCCTCGTTCATCCTTTTTTCCCACAAGATCTTGATGTTCCATGCAGCATACGGGCATCTTGCTAGTAAAGTAGAAATTAGACATATACCACTTCTCGAATCTTGAAACCAACAACATTCCTCCTTATCTCATCAAAACCGCCAAAGGAATATATTTTGAGTGAAACATAACATATTTTTAGTGATATACATATTTCAAAACTAGACTTTTTTCTATCAAATCGGTGAATATGTATTAATCTACTTTGATCGTGTGGCAACGCATTGGCACATTGCTAGTAGTTATTATAATTTTTTGGACACCGGACAAGCGGTGGAGTACATATGCACACGCAGATCGGCCTCTCATTGTCTCGCACACATGAGTGTTATGTAAAGCGGCGTTAACAAATAAACCCTAAAACCCTAGGCGCACGATTGCTGCATTTGCGGGTGCAGTGCGTGGTGGAGCACCTTTGTAGGAGTTGATGGTCGGGACCACGGTGAACGACTTGGGCGCGGTGGCTCGCCGATTGCCACGATCGAGTAGCCACGTTTAAAATATCTTTTTAGCGGGGTTAAGGGTTCCGATTTTCAATGGCACGTTATAAGTAGTAAGTAGTTTTTAGAACGATTGGTATGGAGTGAAAATGGAATTCATAGTACTACGTACCTCCTTGGCGTATGTTTGTATGGGTTTATGTTGCGAGATGTTGAACCTGGTAGTTCTAGGGAAAATACTATGGTTTAGATTTAGATGCTGGTTTTCGATGTCGGAGGGGAAACCCTTCTTTGATTAAAAAACTACTACCTCCATTCGGTTTACTAGTCCCCATCGTACTTTGGGTCAAAGTTTGTCCATGAATTTTACTTGTAAAATGTGAATGGAAAACGAGATTTTGTTATACCCAAACAAAAAGGACTTGAGGGAGTGATTGCTCGACACGGACACGACCTCTCATAGCGCAGGCATTGAACCGTAGCGCCCGCCAAGAGGGCACTTTTCGCTGCGAGCCGGCTGAGCATGCCTCCTCGCCGCGTGCAACCAGCTTAAGACTGCCCTTTGCCTCCATTGAATCAGCGTGTGCGGCAACACGTCCTTCCAGCGAGCGGCGGGCATTTTAGAACAGAAAACATGACTAAAATATACTCCCTCCGTCTCATAATGTAAGGCGTTTTTGACACTATACTAGTGTCAAAAAGCATCTTATATTATGGATATAATTAATTTCTGGATGGTCTTGACTTGTTGTGCTCGCTTTGGTAGCGAGGAACTAGTAGAGGTTTTCTTTATTTATAACTCTCCTCACATTTTTTGGCTTTGAAGTGAATCATGGTTGTGGACATTATGTATGAATGTGCGGATATCTGTGAACATGAGTTTGATGTGGAAGTTGAACTTGGAATGTCGGGCTTTGCGTGAACTATACCATGTCCAATGCTTAAATGCATTATTGTTTGGAAAGTAATTGTTGTTATTACATGACCCAAAAAACATTTTGTGCCACATCGGTAGATGCACAGACATCATAATGAGCATCTTGTTGGATAAACATTTGAACCTAGCTATTATGAAGGAAATTTTGTATTGACAACAATTTTAGATAGCAGAGAGGCGCCTAGCCTGCTCTGCCTCTGCTAGCTTATTTACAGCTTCTTCCATCTCTTCTTTGGCTTGGGTGAAGAGAGCATCTGATTGCTCTTTTAAGCTTCTTGAGAACTCAGCTACATTCTCAAGGGCTGCTGCACGCTTTCTTTCAGCCTTTACTAATGCCACGAGGACACGAACAGTGGCGACTCCACCTTGCTTGTGTGTAATCCAGCATCATCAGGAATTTGCACCTTGTGTCTAATCCAACATCATTAGGGCGGCACCTTGTGTGTAATCCAGCCTCATTTTGGAAACATGATCTCGAGGTTGACCATACTTCCCTCCTCGCAGGAATTGCATCGACATGAAGTTACTTCTTTTTAGATCAATACCGGAGAAACCTAGATCCATTTAGTAGAAGCCAGATAAGCAGAACTCGGAGAAGTGAATTCAAAAGGAAAAGAAATATAAAACAGACTACAAGGTGAGAACACCCACTTCCTACATCAAGTTAAAAAGAAAGCATTAGGGACGATTAAGACTCTTCTTATTACACATCGAAGAACACCACGCTTAAGAAAGCGAAACTACAACATATACACATTGAAGAACACGAGGCTAAGCGAAAGTAATTGAAAGGGTGTTACTTACCAAAGCTCGTTTTACAGGTTGGTGCAGCTCCTCTTTAACTTGCCACGCTCCTTGAAGATGTCCCGAATATCCGTGTTTGGTCTTCATTGCTCCTCTGCATGTTCACACTCGTGGTTTTAAAATCTCAACATGGCAAGAAAAATACTACTAGTAATACTCGCGCATCTTGTGGGCAACATTAAAGCACTAAATCGCCATGTTAGAGCATCTCCAACAGAATCGCAATGCGGCGCTTTAAAAAGCGTTACTGATTCTGAGATCGAGAAGTAGATACTAGAGAGTAGAGGATAGTTCTCAGCATAGATAGATAAAAAGATAATTCAACTACTCCTCGTCGTCCGACTCCTCCTCGGTGATGTCCTCCTCCGGCGTCGATTGTAGGCGTGAAGATACCGATCGTCGTCCGGTTCCGAGGTGGCGCTGCTCCTAGCCTCATGTTGAATTGAGCGTCCGGTTTTCGCCTACGCTTGTCCTCGCGATAGGCGGCTCGCTCCGCCCTCCTCTTATCCCTCTCCGCCCTCCTTTGCGCGTAGAACTTCGCTCGTTGATGATGTCCTGCGGGAAGTGTTGGCGCCACAGCGCCATGGCTTCCTGTCCATCTCGGCGATGCCGAGACGGTGCTCCGCCTCCGGTTGTCGCGGCGATTCTCGTCGGTGCTAAGCCGCGGCGAGCGCGAGCTCTGCGCCCGCTCCGCGTCGGCACGTTGGGGAAGTTCAATGTTCTATGAGGCCAGCGGGCGCCACGCCGCCGCGTCGTCGCCTGGCGGCCTCGTTGGCGGTGTCTAAATTGCGAGGCGGCGCATCCCTGAACGGATCTCGGCGGAGAAGCCGCCAGAGGCGCACGCGACGCCACGGTATCCCCAAGTTTCCAGCGGCGGCGACATGGTGGCCTTGGCGGCAAGGCAAAAGCGGGGGAGAGGCGGTGGCGAGGCGCAGAGCGGTGGCAAAACCTGAGCGGTGGGAGGCGTTGGATTTTATAAAGCGCGCCGGACGCCGCGCGCCAAAACTAGCGCACGCCCGGCCGCTTTTTCCCGCGCGCGCGCGATCCTTTCCCGACGTCTCTGCTATCTCTACTCTCTTCTCTACGGTTATATTTATTTTATATTTAATATTTAATATTTATCTCTACTTCCTTTACTGTCTACTTTTTTTCTCTATACTTTTTTCTTGCAATATAGGCCGTCCGATTTATATCTGACAGATAGGAAGGAAACAAATGGGAATTTTGCAGAAAGATACCCATACCCCTCTCCAGATTTGCAAATAAGGCCTTCCCTCGTTCATCCTTTTCTCCCACAAGATAAACTACTCATACAAATGCATCTTGATGCGTGCAACGCATGGGCATCTTGCTAGTTCTAAAAACCTTTCCATCATTTGCCACACTACAGGTTGCAGATGAAAAACCTACCCAAGCACAGTAGCGATACTGAGGCGACGCACAATTACCAGCTGATATTATGTTGGACAATGGGGCTATAACCAATTACTTTTATGGGAACAATAGCACCAGGAAAATTGAAGGGTAGGTATGAACAAAATTGGAACTGCACATGTCTTGCTAAGTGATTCAATACACATTACCAATCGAGGAGGAGAGCGATGGTGCGGCGGCCTCTGTGAGTCATGGTCGGCAGCGGAGTCGAGTTCATTGTCCATGACGGTGGTACTTATGCGCTTGGCGTCGGCTTCCGGGAAGCAGATCCGAGACCGTGGAAGACGATGTCGGGGAAGAGGCTCCGTCTACGACGAAGACGGTGGACCGGCTCTAATGCGGCGTACGAGGTCGTCGATGAGGCAGATGCGCTGCGGTGGACGAGTGTGCCGATGTAAAGGGGAGGAGCATGAAGGCTGCGGTGCCGTGGAGAAGTCTATTTTACGGTGGGGATAGAAAATGGGGAGTATTCAGGTGTACTACTCGGGTGCGGGGTGGGGTTGGCTGGGTAGGGTGAACTGAAGTTCTGAAAACAGCCCCTACCAAGCGTCGTCCGTAAGCCTGTTCGAAGGCTATGATGGTAACTTCCATTGCTCGAATCAGGGTCGCGGGAGATTTTCCTGCAGACCTCAAAATTTTGTGACCTTTGGACTCCCGTGTGGCGTGTTGAGTGATTGGCTAAGCAACTAGCGAGTAGTAGTAGTAAACTCTGCATATTAGGTTTGACCGAAGTCAAACTTCCTAAAGTTTGACCAAGTTTATATAAAAATATAAACATTTACCATAACAAATATGTATGATGTGAAGTACATTCAATAATGAATCTAATGGTATTTATTTGTTATTGTATATGTTAATATTTTTGTTATAAACTTTCGAGAGTTTACAAAACTTGACTTTGACCAATGCTAATCTGCGGACTTAAATAAAAGCGGAGGAGTACACATTTGTTTTCTTAGTTTGTAGTGAACTAATCATTTGTTGAAATTGTGAAATAAATATATTAGGCTATTGACTTGAATGTAATGGTCTATACAATTCAATAGTTACAATCATTGTCGAATCCCAAGATGTATACAAGGTCTATAGTACTTCACAACATGCTCAAACTCACATAATCCCAGTCAAATGAGAATCTAAATGCATTTCATAGTTATTACTTTGTAGGATGCAACAAAAACAACCAAAACTCTACATCAGCCATTATAGAAGCAACATTTTACATATCCCATTGTGTGAATGAAACATGCAGAGAGAGCTTTTGAAGATGGAGCAGATAGAGGCGGGAAAGATTGTATGTATGTGGGCGAGAGAGTAGGAGACAAACCTAACGAGAGACACACACACACACACACAGAGAGAGAGAGAGAGAGAGAGAGAGAGAGAGAGAGAGAGAGAGAGAGAGAGAGGAAGAAGTTAGGTCTGTGAGAAAGATGGAGACATGTAATATCGTGAGATGCGTGTGCATCCGGATTCTGTATACGTGGAAGGAGAAGAGACAACATGTTTGATGAGAGAGCTGGAAAAACATGGATGAGAGGAAGGATCTTTTGGGTTGAGGATTGACAATTTTGTGCGGGGGAGAGAGGATTGGTAATTTTGTGCAGAGAGAGAGAGGGTGGGGAGGAGTCGGTCGGCCGTCATCACATCACCCTGCTTCCAAATGACCCGCATTCTCTAGCGGTGTGGTCGCCGTCTTGATCTGCTCGATGCCCTCTTTGAAGATTGAGGTGTTGTGCATGTTGGGGTGCAAAGAAGCACAAGCGAGAGTGGTCGTGGTATAACCTTGGATGGGGATGAATTGTGTGCTCGGGGAGTGTGCGTGTGTGTTGTGCTGTGTGTGTGTGTGTGTGTGTGTGTGTGTGTGTGTGTGTGTGTGTGTGGATATTGAGCGAAAACAAACCTAAGGAGAGAAATGGGTATTCACGAAGAGATTGTGCGGGCCTTGAGGTGGGCATGGGCAGTGAGTGTCAAAATGTGGCGTTGATGCATGTGTTGCATGCGATCGTGCGAGGACAGACGAATCGAGAGAGATGGTTGTTGTGTTACGGATGCTCTCTCTCTCTCTCTCTCTCTCTCTCACACACACACACACACACACACACAAGTAAACTAGAAGACCGTTCTCTCATGTATACACAAGGTATCGGCATCATCTATGTCTCACTCATGCATGATCATTTGCACATTCACACCTCTCTATATACGTATCACACGCACACCGTCTCCACATTGCCCTTCCGCCACAACACACATATGGACACATACACACGTTCTCTCTCAGTCACACACACAAAATAAGTATTAAAAAACTAGGGCGCACCTAAAAGCGTCCAAATCCAAATAAACACAAACTGGAGCTAAATTCAAATATATGGAAATATTGCAGCGTCAAGAACTTTCCCAGGAAAAAAAACTTGAGTAATATTCGAGGATTGTTTTCACACACACAAAAAGGTTCGGTGGATGTCCTTCGAGCGTGACACGGTGACGCACCGTTCGATCGACCGCGCGGCCGTGGTTCACGTGCTTGCACAGGATTCTGTATCGTGGTTGTGGTACTAACTTCAAAAAAAATTTAATAAAAGCGCTGCCTAAGTCTAATGTTTACGTGTACTAGTACGGTTTTCTTTTAAGTTTGACCAACCTTAGATAAAACTAAAGTAAGCTCCCATACGCGCACTCATCAATATGCCGCCGCCGTTGCGCATGCCGGCGCCCGCCTGCTCCGGCCAACAATTTCTCGCCCATCACCGCCGCGTCGCCGCCATCCCTGTGCCATGAAGCCGAAGGCTCGCCCGCTCACGTCGTCTGCAGTCCCTCCTCGCCATGCCGCCGCGCTGCCAAGCACGCGAGCAGCTGGTGGAGCCGCGTCTATGCACGCAGCATATGAAGAGGAGGATGAGCGCGTGCTCCAGCATGCCGGCGAGGAGGAACTAGCGTGTCATTGTCGTCTCCGCCCGCGCGGAGGAAGCGCGCATGGTGGCTGCCGCGGCGGAAGCCGATCGTGCACGCGTCGAGCCCGCAAACTGGGTGCGGACGCGGAATCTACCTTCGAGACCTTGAATGCCACGTGGATCCTGCAATCTGAAGGAGCAATTTGGGTCAATTGACTCATGTGAGCCGTTTGATGCAACATGGATGGCTAGAAGGGCTTCTTCCACCTCTTCTGCCGTCTTCTTCCTTCGCTCCGTCGAACTTCTTTCACAAATCGACTGACCCAAATTATACTACTAGTATGAACGTATTAAGTACAGTAGGAACACGAAGATCTGACAGTAGTACCAACTGCAAGAAGAATAGTAGTAAGACATAGTACTAGTACTACTCTACGTACTAAAGAGTTCAAATAACGAGAAAGAACATAAACATAGTTCTGCTGGGGCCTCAGCACAACACACCCTTGAAAATAAACTAAGCAACTAGTCCGCTTGACACTGCGATAGAACCAGCATGAGCGGCAGCACTGCCACCTACTCGAGTCCGAGTCCACGTCCTCGACTTTGTCCTCGTCCCTCTTCCTCTTCCTCTTCGCCGGCCTTCTTTGCTTGAACGGACCTTTGGGCTCGCTTCTTCATCCAACCCATGTAGATATTTAAACAAAGGTAGGCATCCATTGCTGCGTACAGGATGTGATCTTCATCTAATGTCTTGACTCCCATGCATGATGAAACTTCGTGATGAGGTTTCTTGAGTTTAGCGTCTGAAGGATCAATCATGGCTGCTGCCGGGGTCAGCATTGAAGGTTGAGAGGAGGACACCGGGCTTGCCTTACGGAGATCGAAGGGCTGGCCTACAACGAGACCTATCCGACGCAGGACATCTCTGTCGTTCTTAAAGTCTCTGATGCGAATTTCACTCTTTTGTCCTTGAGGAAGTTCTTAAAATCCTGGCACTCAACGTCGGCATGGCATATGTGGTAGACCAAGCAAAGCGTTATGTCGCAAACCTGGATCACGGCGGGCTTCTTCCTCTCTTAGTCCTTTAGATCCTTCTCTCGTCCCAGACTGTGGTGTACTCAACATCTAGCCCAGCGACCCACTCATCCGTTGAACTGTTGAACATGCGTAGGAAGCGAGCAAGCCATGCTTTCACCGTCGCGGATCCACGTGTGTAGATGACGATGAACTGATCGCGGTGATGGCTCTAACCTGGTACTCAGTGGCGACCATGGAGATTTGGGAGGCCATGGATTTTGGAGGAGGTTAGGAGAAGTTGAACTGTTGTACCCATAAAAACTAGGAGCAAACTAATGTGAAAGGGCGGGCGGCTGGGAGGCGAACTGTTGTGAGGTAGAAAGGCGAGGGACAAGTAGAGGCGTCTGACGGCGTGGGGTTGCTGGCTTGCCGGTGGATAAGCGGCTGCAAGCCCCAAAGAGTTCTCGAGAACTATGCAGGACCCACTAGATGTCATGTCTACTAGACCCATATCGTAGGCCTGACGGTATAGCTTCTGCCCGTTCGCACGCCATGCCGGCGCGTGGATGTAACTTCACTTAATTCCGTCAACCGTCGTGCCTCCCACGACCTTCGCCTTCCTCGCGCGGTCGCGCCCTTTGAGACTTCGACCGGCTATAATGAGCATTTTTTTGCCTACTCCGCATGCATGATACTCCCTCTAGTCCTTTTTACTGCCGTCAACCGTTTGCAAAGTGTTTGACCAAATATATACTTTTTGAACACCACCTTATATTAATTAACCAGCCACACGGTACACTCATTCGATACAATATTCACCACACAGTGATGCGTTATTTACAAGAATACCATCTAATCTATTGTCAAAGCTATACTTAGCGATTAAGTGTGCCACCTTATTGGCGAGCGGCTAATCTTTGACAATTGAAGATTGTTGATCAACTTGAGATGCTCAACGCTTTCATCTTGAGTCACGCATAGCAGACACTGTCATAGTCCCCGATGCAAGAGACGCTACCACAAAAGCACAATCAGTCTCTAAAATTACAGGATTATGAAGAGAAATACCTATGTAGAGACCGGCAATGCAAGCCCTAAGCTCCGGTTCCTCCACGCTTTGACAGGCATCAATGAAATCCCACGACCAAATTTATACTAAAAATATCAATATCTACAATACTGATTATAATGAGTATACGAACTAAATTTTATAACGAGTGTAAAAATATTGATTTGACATTGTGAATGTTGATACTCCCTCCGTCTAGGTGAGTAAGTCATCTTAGGATGTGCACCGTGACCAAGGAGGAGGGGAAAACGAGAGACACTAATGTTTATTTGCTAATTAAATAGTATTGCATGCAATTAACTAACCACTGCATGTCATGTTTGATAGTCTCAGGTCATTAAAAGCATGCACACCCTCATCTCTTATTGGTTGATATGTCAAGAAAGAAGAAGCGAGGTAGAAGTTAATGCACAGCGCCTCGTGTTTTGGGATTATTTGGTTTTAAGTAAGATGACTTACACACCTAGCTATTAGAGTACCACTACCTCCCTTCTAGTTTAAAGGGCTCGACTCAAAATTTTCACCTACTCTTAGCAAGATAGTAGAGGCGGTGGAATAGTTTTGAAGTCTGCAAAAGTACTCAACTAATGTTGTCGTTCTTCACAAAAAATGTGTTTACCAATGCATGCATGAACACTAGTTACTCTAACCCCCCTCTCTTCTTTAATTCTTTGCCACATCAGCATGTTTTCTATTCCGTGTGCATGATACCAGCTAAGATACCACCATTATGGCCAGCCTTAATCATCGCATGCAATAATTTAGTGCACCTTGAAATATGAACATGTGTGGGGCGTGTATGTTTTTAATGACTTGAGACTATACCTAGCCCGGCATGCAAGATGACTTATTATGCACCGTTCCCCATACCTGCAGGAAGCCCGTTCGTCTCCAAATCTTTTCCTCTCCATGTGTGGAAACAATATGCCTGCCAAACTCTCCTTCTCCCTCCGGCGGTCCCACCACTCCACCCCGTGTGAAAAAAATCTGCATGCATGACCCTCCTCCCCCCACGCTCGTCCAATCCGTTGTGACCAGCAATATTTCCACCCCTTCGCTCCCCCGTAATTTACTCCAACAAATATGTTCACGTAGCTTTTACTTAACTTCAGGTGCATTGGGTCACTGACATATGGGCCCAGCAGTGTACTGGCCCACATGTCAGTGACGCAACTGGACCTGCAGTTAAGTCAGTGCATCTCAGTCCATATCTTACGTAGGTGTGCCATTGCTCGCTATAAATACTGCGCCTCCCACGATATCAGTATCTCCTCCCCCTCATGTTCACGTTCATCGCTATCTCCTCCCCCTCCCTCTCATGTCGACCACCATGGCATCACCCCTCCCAAGCCCTAGGAGCCCCTTCCTGCACCGTGCGGACGGTCACGCGTCGCCGTTCCGTTCCTCGCCGCCACTAGTCGAGGAGGACGCGTCGGCATTCCGCTCCTCGCCGCTACGCGACGCGTCGCCGTTCCGTTCCTCGCCGCCACTAGTCGAGGAGGACGCGTCGGTGTTCCGCTCCTTGCCGCGAAGCGACGCGTCGCCGTTCCGTTCCTCGCCACCGCTAGTCGAGGAGGACGCGTCGGTGTTTCGCTCCTCGTCGCGACGTGTCGAGGTGGACGCGTCGGTGTTCCCAATCTCGCCAGCACGCGCGTCGGAGGACGCGTCGGTGTTTCGCTCCTCGTCGCGACGTGTCGAGGTGGACGCGTCGGTGTTCCCAATCTCGCCAGCACGCGCGTCGGAGGACGCGTCGGCTCCCTGCTACGAGGAGAACGCCGCGCTGCGCGCCGAGCCCCCCATCCTTGAGGAGCTTTGGCAAGAAATGGATGTCGCCTTGTGGGAGGCTTTGCCTCCAGCAGAGCGCGCCAAAATAGAGGCGGAGAAGAAAGCCGAGAAAGAGAAGTGCACCGCGCAACAAGCTTTATGGGAGATCTATGTCGCGTCCGAGAGAGTCAAGCAATTGGTTCTTTTGTGAAGGCTCGTGCGAGGAGCGTGAGGGTGGCGGAGGGCGCCCGTGCGACGCATACGAGTGCAGTCGGGCCCAAGCGCCTCATCTCGCTTGGCGATGCGTGGACCAGTGTGCGCTTCCAGCCAGGAGGAGTACTGTTGGCGCGGATCACCACACGGTGAGATCGCTCTTGCCCGCAGGCAAGCCGCCAATCAGCACCTCGCGAGTTGCGAGGCTGAGGAAGAGGCGTTGTGTCGGTGCGCTGGGAAACGGTCACGCACCAGGGCACTGGTGGCGTGCCGCAAGCGCTCCTGTGAGCGCCGTGGCTTTTAGGAGGAGTATAATTTTTTGTTTAAGTAAAGCGATCTCATTAGTTTTGGGATGCAAATGATAAATCGAGCGTTCAGGAATTTTTAGCGTCCTTAATTAAGTATGTAAAGGAAAGTTTGGAAGCGTTGTGTATTATTACGCATTTTGCAAGTACATGCATATAGCACAAACTTTACTATATACTATCGGACTACAGGTCTCTCTCGATATATGCTTGCAGACTTTTCTACTCCCTCCGTCTAGGTCAATAAGTCATCTTTGGTTGTGCACGGTGACCAAGAAGGAGGAAGATTTTACACCTAGGCGGAGGAGTACTACTATTACTTATGTGCGTGCAAATGCACGTTTTAACATTCGATGCGGTTTTGTTAAAGTAGAAAAGCATCACTAGTCAAGCTTGTGAAAGCGATTCCAACGTGAGTACTACTACTAGTAGGAGTACCGGGGCCGATTCTTTTAGGCTTCTAGATTAGTAATCCCATAACTACTACCTCCGTCCTGGTTTATTGGTCCCCATTGTAATCTGTGCCAAATTTTGATCATAAATTTAACTAATGAAATGTTAGTGCATGTCACATGCACTACTCCATCCGTCTAGGTGAGTAAGTCATCTTAGGCTGTGCACCGTGACCAAGGAGGAGGAGAAAGCGAAAGCGTTAATGTTTATTTGCTAATTAATAGTATTTCATGCAATGAACTAACCACTTCATGTCGTGTTTGATATCTCAAGTCATTAAAAGCATGCACACTCTTTATCTCTTATTGGTTGATATGTCAAGAAACAAGAAATGAGGTAGAAGTTAATGCACCGCGCCTAAGTGTTTTGGGATTATTTGGTTTTCGTAAGATGACTTACACACCTAGATGCACCGCGCCTAAGTGTTTTGAGTAACATTTTACCAGTTAAATCTTTGGTCAAATTTTAGCACAAATTACAATGGTGAGGAATAAACCAGGACGGAGTAGTAGTTTAGAAGCCCAAATAAATGAGTGAGGCGCCTTATTGTTACTCTCCACTTGTGACTAGTCTTGTGGGAAAATCTGGGAAGCCGCCAAAAGAACTGGCCCTAGGAGTAGTAGCTAGGGATCGAGTGTGGGAGATGAACAGGAGAAAGTAAATGCAGAGATGAAATGCAAAAAGGCGGAGGGATGTGATGGTTGCTTGTCCGTTTATTTTACCAGGCCACTTATTACTGGGAGTGGTTGGGTTTTGTGATATGACGGCTTTACTGCCGCGCCACGAGTGAGAGGTGAGACTCCCGTGCAATGCCGCCCTCTACACTTGTACTGCATCGGTCGTGGTTTATTAGTCCCCCATTGAATTTGACTGAAGATTTAACTGACAAAATGTTAGTGCATGTCAACAAAAACTATATTGTTGGATTCGTATTTGAACATAGTTTTGAATGATATAATTTTAGGTGACATGCATCAGTATTTATCGTACTATATATAATGTTAGTTCAATTTTTGGTCATACTAATCTATAGTAGTAAGGTGCTCGTGCGTTGCACCGAAGAGTGAAACGCATTGATCGGGGAGTTGTTTATTTTGACAAAGGATGTGGGGGTCATCTCATGTGTAACGGGTATCGATAGGTTTCTTCGGATATTATCTCATCTCTAGAGCTCACAAACATCCGGGTGAAATAGATAAAAGGTATCTTTTGCAAACAAAAGCGTTCAACTATTCAACCTGCATCCAAAACTTGTGAAGAAATAACACTTATTGTGCTTTGCAAGAAATGATCTTTAAAATTAGTTTTTGAGTATCGATTGTTATACATGTTGGCTACAGATGACATGGCACTTTCTTATAGTCAACAGTTGGCTATACTATTAAGTAATATTAACCATGCCCTTATACACCTAGGCGGAGGGATTAAATCAGGATGACTTGCAAGGGGCGGAGGAGATGTAAGAAATGGTTCATCATAAGTCTTTCACCAATCTTATAGTAAAAATTCATACATGGAAGATTCTAGACTAAACCATAGCGGATACACTTTTATTCATCTAATACTCCAATAGAGCAAGATCCTTCATGGAAGTCTCCACATGCTTAGACAGCGGATTACATTGAGCGAAGACTAATGATCAACATTTAACTTGATAATGCGTATTTTTTTAGAAGAACAGGGAGGCTCCTCCCCGGTTCCATTATCAAATGAAACCCAAAGTGTCTTACATCAGCTCACTGAGAGGAGCAGTTCAAAGGAAGGACTGCGGCGAAAGCCACTCAAGTTTAACGACAAGCTTATAGAATCAAAAGCGGCAAAGACACGGGCCATAAGCGCCCACACACACTACATGTTTTCTAAGTGCACTTGACAATGCGTATTTCTAGGTGAACCTCCTTGGAGTCCCCGTGCACCGAGTCGGCGGGTAAAGGATAGAATGGATGCCATGGGTTTTCCAAGTCCACATTGGCAGGATAGTCCCAGCTCCTTAGAGTCCAAGTCTGCCCGATGAGGCTGGTTTCGCCGCCCACGCGACCCGAAGGGGTAGTAACATTGACCACGCACCCGTACATCTGCCTCGTGTCAGTGTCAATGTCAGCGGCGACGCCCCTGACGCACGTTACAAAGACGGGGCGGCAGCCTGCGGGGGCCTCGCCGGTGTCCACGACCAAGAGGAAGACGCTGCTGTCCTCCTCCGAGACTAGCAGGCGGCGGTGATCCTCCAGCGACTCCGGTATGGTGAACCGGTAGCACGTGTCGTACTTGATGTTCTCCGCCAAGGGCCAGCAGTGACCGCTGCGCATCCGTGGTGATGCACCATGTCCACCGGCGAGCCACAAAATGGCATCGGGCACTCATAGCGATGGGCGAAGGGCTCCTTGGAGGCATCGACTAGGCCGTCCATGAAGCGGGAGTGGGTGTAGGGGCGTTGCGCCCGATTGAATATGTGAGCAAGTTACTACGAGATTTAATCCGAATAAGCACAAAATAAATCTTGACGGCTATAGCAGAGATGAAACTAATCATGTGGACTAGCATAGTAGTAGGATACAGAGTACAAACATGAATTCTACCACGATTTTGAACAGGAAGGACAGAAACACATACGGTGCAACGGGAGCAGCACCGTTGGCGTTGAGGTTGTCACCCATGTCGTTGAGGAATAGGTTGCCGAGGTCGGGGAAGAAGTCTTCGTCGGTGAAGTTGTGGCTGCCAGCGATCGCGAGTCGCTCCCAGATTTCAACAGCGCCCGCCAAATGGAGCGCAGAGGAGGAGTGGCTGTAGGGGGCGTTGCGTCCGCCGAATGGAGCGCAGGAGTAGCACACGAAGCGATAGATGGTGTCCTTACTAGTACTCCCTAGTCTCTATCTATCTATATCTATATATATCTACTCTAATAGAAAACCGAGTTGGTGATGATGGTATGCCTGCCATCTTGTAATATAGACCGTCCGATCTATATCGATGGAAGAAAGCCAACTATGACAATTTTACAAAAGATACCGCACCTCTCTCCACATTTACAGATAAGGCCTTGCCTCGTTCATCCTTATCTCCCACAACCTCGTGCTCCTCCTATGTCTCTATCTCTACTACTTTTTTATAACAAATCGAATAGTGCTTGCGCCATCCGCTGCACGCCTTTGGCTGAACACGCCTCCTCGCCTCCATCATCACCAAGCTGAGTCTTTTATAGGAGTAGGAGTAGAGAAAAAACCGAGTTGGTGATGATGGTGTGTTGTGCAATGCGGGCATCTTGCTATTTTTTGCATATAAGTCCAAACACCACGTGAACCACGGTCTTTGAGCACGGTTAAGTAGTGGTTCCACGCTCGGGCATTGAAGTTTGTAACTATTTTAGATTAGAATATACTACTCCGGTGCTAGTAGTAGAGTAGAGTCCTACTCTACTACTCTACTCTAGCAAGCTAGGGCATAATCTTGTAGTAGGTCTTGTAGGGAGTACCGATCTTGTGATCACTCAAGCAAGTTATGCGGCATCGATATGACCCTACACTGCTGGTATGTGTCTCATAAGTCAAGTGGCGTGATGTAGTCATCATCACTGTCCACTTCCGCAGCACATATTAAGCTTCTCCATCTTTGTCGCACATAATCTCGTCAAGCTTCCATCCCGCTAAGGCACCTCCCCTCGTCAAAACCCAAGCACTAACAATGGCGAGAACCGAGCAGCGTCCGCCGAAAGAGTGGCTGGAATCGCTCCCCACAGAGGTAATCAAGCTCATTGTTTGGCGTGTGGACAATCTCGATACCATGCCGCTCGCCGCGTGCTCCTCGAGGGCTGTACCGTTTACTCAAAGCCCTCGGGCGGAGCTTTTAAGCCAGCTCCTTGCTTGCGATGTCGCTGATCTTGAAGCGGCATGTCACACAGCATAACGATCGTGGGGTGGCGAGCATCAACCCCTTCACTTTGATCCGATCCCGTCAGCCTCGGCTACATTAACGGTATGTCTTTGGGTCGGCATGAACACGTCTTGGATGGTGCTCGTCGACGGTCGCGGCAGCTGGATGCTCGTGGAGGTCTACACCGGCGATTGATCCCCTTCCTTGATTAACACTTCACTTTGCTTTGGCACATGAGCCCGAATACTCGGAATCTTACGGTAGCCAACATGATACCAAGTTTGATTTGCTCAAGGTTGTAATCTGCCAAGTGCCCACAAGATCTGTGAATTATAAAGATTTCAGGCTAATTGCGTTCTTCAACCGCGGTCTCTCCTATCTGACAGGTCACTGCGGTAAGTGGATAAATCTGCACGTCATCGTAGGATCATACATCCTCCATGGTTCTCTGATGCCATTGAACACAAGGGCTTCATTTACGTTGTCGACTCCTTCTATGGCTGGGCGTATTGCTGGCCTACTCGATCATCGCTACAAATGGCTATTACAGCGGTATGTTACTTTCCTATGATATCATGATGGCTTGCTTATATTCTGTCAACATTTCTTGAAAAATATTCATGCTCATAACATGCTGTTCTTAAGATTGACTAAATCAAGAGCCCTTTTTATTTGACTCCAACTTGATATGATGTTGTAGGCCGCCTAGTGTCCCAACCCTTCCTAATCCCAGAACCTTTCAAACAAAAGCGGCAGTTGTAGGTGGTTCTGGCTCGATCGAACGACGGCGAAAGATTGATGATCGTTCGCGCGTACGGACGTGTTGTTTGCGGAATACAATCACGATCCTTTGCAAGGTCTTTGAGCAGGATCCCAGCTTCTCGGGCCTTGAGGATTTTTGTTGGAGGCTGGTAAGTAACCTTGGTACCGCTCTTTGTTTGTTGGACTGAATTATCCGATTAACGAGGAGATAACCGGCGGCAAGGATCATGATGGCAGTGCAGTTTCGTTCATCGAGCAAAACTGTGTGTACACAGCGTACCATGCGTCTCTGCATGCATCATACCTGATATGTGCCGCCACGCTCTGCAGCCCAAAGTAGGAGAGAGGGTCGCAAGTATCGGACTTCGACCTTGGCTGGAGTTTCCCCGTCGAGCACCCATCTGGTTCAAGCCGTCACCAATCTCCACAACTTAATAAATAGTAACGTCTAAGCGAGGCGCTTAGTTAGATCGTACACTTGGTGTAGTAGGATCTTTATTTAGTTTGATGCATACACTTGTTCTTTTTGGTAGCCCTTTTGTAATGATGGTTGATGTTTGGTTTGGAAGAGAGCTGCGTCTTCACTCTTACGGCCTGCTTCTTGCTTATGTTGCACCCCAGCCCTGGTTCTTGCTGCTGCTGTTTTCAATGTACAATCAGTAGTATATTTAAATACATTGGTTGAATAAATGTGTTGTTTTGGAAGTCGTTTGCGGTTCGATCCTTTAGTGCCCCGTACGTCGTAGCTCATACTATTTTTGTGCGGAACACATTTTCCACTTGTTGATAACATGCAGCCCTTGATGAAGGCCCAATAGAAGCCCATAATTAAGCTGGAAGGAGGCTCTCACATGAATCCGGCCCGGTACATGCTCATGGTCCCTAAACATAAATAAGTAAATAAATAAATAAAGCTAAATGCTCATGCACAGTTCTTTGGGAAAATAGGTAGCCAGTATTTCTTTTTTGAAGAATACCCAAGCTAGGCCTATTTGTTTTCTCCAATCTTGGGCTGC
This sequence comes from Aegilops longissima, assembly GCA_021605205.1. Lineage (NCBI taxonomy): Eukaryota > Viridiplantae > Streptophyta > Magnoliopsida > Poales > Poaceae > Aegilops > Aegilops longissima. The sequence goes on along the minus strand of CM038678.1, from coordinate 359,876,783 downwards.
AAATCTTTCAAGGCGAGGAGGGATGCATTGCGTCTGGCCAAAGAGTATGGTCAATGTCATTAAAAGTAATATCAAAAGGGTTGAAAATTCCAAAAAATTATAGCAAATGGGATATTAGTTTTTTTATTTTGTTCTTCAACGATATCTTATCGTATTTCATTGGATTTAACATGACATAGTACTAATTTATTTTTAAATTTGTTTTAGTATGGCTATTAATTTTTGGATTAAGAATGTTTCGTTCCCCAGCAAAAATTTGCGAATTTTCAAAATTTACCACATATTTAGTTAATTTTTTGACCCTGGTACTGACCAGAAAATGGTCGGCAATTCTAAAAATGGAAAATGGGCTGCAATAAATTCCATATGAATTAGAAAATGAGTAAAATTATAAAAATAATAGCAAATGGGATGTACACCCCACAGATTTCGAGGCTGACTTGTTTATGCATGGCTTTGTCAGTGAACACACGATTCTAGCAGCAGTGACTGTTGGATGTCCATCAAACGGCCGACGTGCTTCTTCAATATCTGATCTTCTGCTCCGGCCGCGTAAACTAAGCGCCGGCAGGACTGCTGCTCCCTCCTCTTGTGGCCCCTTGTGATACATGAGGCTTCCCGCCCACCCTACTCCCTCCGCTGGCCTGGCCGCACGCAATCAACTGCCTCCTTATTACTGTGAAAAAATGATTCCTCCCATTGACATCTGGGCGCACGGTTGGGAGGCTGACCTGTGGGCCTACTATGTTGGCGCGTCTGCGAGGCTTGTCAACTTAGTCAACAAGCGATTCTAGCAGCGATAGCCGTTGGATTTGAATCAAGCGGTCCTACTGCTTCTTCAATCGCTCCTCTTCTTGCACCTGCCGCCCAAACCAGGCTGGGGAGACCGCTGCTCCTGCCTCCGGTGGCTGGCTGTCTTCTGCTGTTGAGGCCTCATCTCCCCTACTACTCCCACCACTAGCTTGGCCTGCGGCGATGGCAGCCTCACACCACGGCCGAACCGGTGAACCCTCGTACTCTCTCTGGCGTGGGCATCCACCGCCGCGTCTTCCCGGCTCGCGTCATCCCTTCCTAAGCCTCGCCGTCGTCCACCGCCTTGGTGCTCTCGGCGTGGCGTGGTCAATGTGGTCAACGACATTCCATCGGAAGAATCTTGTACGTGGAGAGGTTGACAGCTGGGTCCTGACCATAGCCCAGTTTTTTGTGATTTGCCAAGTAAGTCGCTTTGTCAAGCTGTTGGGCTGCAAATCTTTCAAGACGAGGAGAGCTTTCATTTGGTGGCGAGAAAATGGCCCATCGATAATGAGAAATGGGCTGTACATTTTAAAACACATCAAACCGACAATTAGTTTCAAATATCTTTTTTATTTGAGATTTTAAATTACATTAATTTTTATGCGTGGAGAATTTGTTGGATTTTATATTGATATACATTTATTTTTAAAATCATTTTGAATGTGAGTCAAAATTTCCTGATTAAAAACAGTTCGGACTGCACAAAAATATGCAAAATTTCGTATAATTTTTTAACCATGGCCCAATATGGGCTGTAATGCTAACAAAAGAATATGGGCTCCAAAAAACCTTAAGAATTAGCAAATGGGCTGTAAATTATTAGAAATAATGGCAGATGGGTTGTATGCTGTTTTCCATGATTTGAGGCTTTCCTAAAAAAGGTTGGCCTTTAGCAGTGATTGTTGGATGTCCATCCAACGGCCGTCGTCTTCTTCAATCTCTGCTCTTCTGCTCTAGCCACTCAAACAAGCGCGTGGACTGCTGCTCTCCTCCTCCCGTGGCGGCTGTCTTGCTTGCCTGGCCTCACCGCCCGTACTCCCATCGTTGTCCTAGCCATCCTCTACTCACTCACACTGTTGTTATTCTCCAAATGACAGCGAGCAGACGGTAAACCCTCGTGCAGTCGTACTCCCCTCCGCGTGGGAAACAACTGCCGAATCTTCCCTGCCTCCGTGTCGTTCCCTTCCTAGGCCTCGCCGTGTCCACCGCCCTGGTGCTCTCGGTGCGGCCTGGTCAACGTGGTCAACGACCGACATGCATCTGAAGTGGACTGTACGTGGAGAGGCCGACAGCTGGGTCCACGGCCGCACGCAAGGAAATGCCTCCTTATTACGTGCAAAATAATGATTCCTCCAACTGACATCAGGGACCCACCGAAAGGGCCTCTGTATTTCGCGAAAAAACGTTAAGATTGGCGACGGCCCAACCCATCAGCTATATCTTCGCACGCAAGGAAGTGCCTTCTTATTACGCACAAAAAATGAATACTCCCCACAGTAGCTGGGACCCGATATAGTGGCGAGCTGACTTGTGGGCCTACTAAGTTGAGGGGACGGAGAACTTTGTCAAGCGGAGTCAATATGCACGATTCTAGCTCCGATGACCGTCGATGTCCATCCAACGGCCGTAGTGCTTCTTCAACCTCTCGTCTTCTTGCTCCGGCCGCCCAAACCAGCGCCGGTCGTGCCTCGTGCTCCTGCCTCCCGTGGCGGCTGCGATCGGCGGAGGCCTCACCGCCCCTACTACTCCCACCGCTGGCCGGGCCATCCCTCTACTCACCCACACCCCTGTTATTCTCTGGCGGCAGCCTCCTCCGCAATGAACGGTGAACCCTCGTACTCCTCTGGCGTCGGCATCCACTGCGCGTCTTCCCGGCTCCGCGTCGTCCCTTCCTAGGCCTCGCCGTCGTCCACCGCCCTGGTGCTCTCGGCGCGGCGTGGTCAACGTGGTCAAGGCGGCTTCCATCGGACGTGGGTATGCGTGGAGAGGTGACAAGTGGGTCCACGGCCGCGGCAAGGAAGTGCCTCCTTATTACGTGCAAAATAATTATTCCTCCACCTGACAGCGGGGACCCACCGTACGGGCCACCATATTTCACGAAAAAAACGTTTCCCCTTGACTACTGGGACCCACCAGCTACACCTTCGCACACAAGGAAGTGCGTCCGGGCAAAAAACCGATTCGCCCCCTGACTGCTGGGACCCACCAGCTACATATTCACATGCAATGAAGTGTGTCTAGGAAAAAAACAAAACGATTCGCCCCCCTGACTGCTGGGACCCACTAGCTACATCTTCGCAGGCAAGGAAGTGCCTGACAGTCGGGACCCACCTGGTCGAAGCGTGCGAAGCGTTGTCATTACGGTCCCGTGGCGATATGCGTATATATATATTGGTGGATGTAGAAGCGGCGCGTGTCGTAGTAGAGGCGCGCACATAGCATTTACATGTATGTATAGTGGCGAGGTGCAAGAAAGAAAATCTGACCCGCGTACATACATATAGGCAGGGTCTCGAATGCCTACTCGGCGCGCATACATACATGGCTGGGTCGAGCGGAGAAACGGCGTCGTCGTCGTGTTCATTGGGAGGCAGCGGAATGCGTCGTGTTCATGGGGAGGCAGCGAAATGCGTCGTGTTCATCGAGATGCGTCGTGCATGGGGTGGCAATGGAATCGTCGTGTGGGAGCCAACCGGCTGGGTCGGAACGGAATGTGTGGTCGTGTTCGCCGGGAGGGCTTGGGCGGGCAGGCGATGGAAGCGAGGCTGGCGTACCGCTGGCGGAGAAGCGGCCTTGTGTTCGACCGCCCACGTTCAAGCAGGATCTTGTTCATCGGGAGGTGCGGCATACCGCAAAAGCGGAGAAAGCGGACCTCCTACGGTCGAAGCAGGGGTCATGTTGATTGGGAGGGTTTGGCGTGCCGCAAAGCGGAGAAATGGACCTCCTACGGTCGAAAGCAGGGGTCTGTTGATCGGGAGTGGTGTGGCGTACCGCAAAAGCAGATGAAACGAACTTGTGTTGGGCGCTACGGTCGAAGCGAGGTCCTGTTCGCCGGGAGGGTGTGGCGTGCCGCAAAGCAGGAGTCCATGGGATACTGTTCATCTCCACCGTCGACCTCCTCCAGCCTCCACGGGCTACCGTCGACCTCCTCCAACCTCCACGGGCTCCTGTTCATCCAGCCTCCACCGCGCTACTCCACGGCTCTTGTTCAACCACCCTCCACGGGAACCCCTCCACTGTCTACTGTTCATCCAGCCCTCCACACCACGGGGCCATGTTCAACCACCCCTCCACGGCCACCCCTCCACCATCTACTGTTCATCCAGCCCTCCACACTACGGGTTCCTGTTCATCCAGAGGCAAGGCCACCGCTCCTTTGTTCACCCAACCCCCCGCCCGCGCTCCTTTGTTCATCAATCGATCGGCTTTAGTTAGCAGCGATGGCGAAGAATCGCTCGATCGGCTTGATTAACGCCATCGATCGATCGCTCGGGTTCGATGTAACGCGTAGCCTACAAAGCAATCTTCGGGTTGATTAGAGCCCAACGCCTCGCTTCGGGTTGATTAGAGCGAGCGCCTCGCTTTTACGCGCGTATGTACAAGAGAAAGCAGCGCATCGCTCGGCCCCGACCTCCCACCGTGGCGGCAACTTCCGAAATTTTCTCCCCTCGCTTCTACCATGGTTTTTCCGTCATGGGCGGCCCAAAAATTTCATGCAGCTGCGTCTCCGGCCCGCCTAGGATGAAAAGCCCATTTTCTGTCATGATTTTTTGTCATAGAAGTAGGAGCCCACCACATCTATGATGATATAGGGTTTTGTCACAATTATCGTCATAGAAGTGTCGTATGTATATGAGAAAAAAATTCGTTTGGCCCAAAATGTCACGGATGTGTCTTTTTTTGTAGTGTAATCATAGAATTGCATCTCCATACCACCCCCAGTCTAGTGGTCAAGTAGAACTTAGTAATAGAGAGCTCAAATTAATTTTGCAAAAGACTGTTAATAGATCTAGAAAGAATTGGTCCAAGAAACTTGATGATGCATTATGGGCCTATAGAACTGCATATAAAAATCCTATGGGTATGTCTCCGTATAAAATGGTTTATCGAAAAGCTTGTCACTTACCTCTCGAACTAGAACATAAGGCATATTGGGCCATTAAAGAGCTCAATTATGATTTCAAACTTGCCGGTGAGAAGAGGTTATTTGACATAAGCTCACTTGATGAATGGAGAACCCAGGCATATGAGAATGCCAAACTGTTTAAAGAAAAGGTTAAAAGATGGCATGACAAAAGGATACAAAAGCGTGAGTTTAATGTAGGTGATTATGTGTTTCTATTCAACTCTCGTTTAAGATTTTTTGCAGGAAAACTTCTCTCTAAATGGGAAGGTCCTTACGTTATCGAGGAGGTCTATCGTTCCGGTGCCATAAAAATCAACAACTTCAAAGGCACAAATCCGAAGGTGGTGAACGGTCAAAGAGTATGTGGACTTGCCAAAAGCCTCCGATCTGAGACCCTTCACGAAAATATGATGAATTGTAGTTGCAAAGTTGACTAAGAACATAGTTTGTTAGTTTTTAATAAAGTTTATGCTTTTTACTTCGATATTGTGATGAATTGTTACTTATTCATGAGAAGCTATATGATAAAGTTCTATGATAAAGTTTGTTGCTGTTATAATAATATGCATGATGCTACTATGTCTGTATTTTGTTTTTATCGACACCACTCTCTCTAAACATGTGGACATGATTTCCGATATCAGCTTTCGCTTGAGGAAAAGCGAGGTCTAAGCTTGGGGGAGTTGATACGTCCATTTTGCATCATGTTTTCCTACTATTGTTTATAGTGTTTTTATGCATTATAACACTTTGTGGAGTAATTTTGATGCCTTTTCTCTCATAATATCGAGGTTTACACAAGAGGAGAATCTTGGCAGCTGGAATTCTAGACCTAAAAAAGCTATGTCTGAGATACCTATTCTGCACATCTCCAAATGAGCTAAAATTTTACAGAGAATTATTTTGGAATATATAATAAATATTGGAGAAAGGAACTACTAGAGGGGACTGCCAGGTGGCCACAAGGCACCAGGGCGCGCCAGCCCCTCCAGGCGCGCCTTGGTGGGTAGTGGGCCATCTGGCCCACCATCGGTGCCCATCTTCTGGCACATAAGGTCTTTTGACCTAGAAAAAATAAGGAGAGGACTTTTGGGATGAAGCGCCGCCATCTCGAGGAGGAACTTGGGCAAGAGCACTTTTGCCCTTCGGTGGGCGATTCAGTCGAGGGAAATTCCCTCATGGAGGAAATAGAAGCCATTGTCATCACCAACAACCCTCTCATCTTTAGGAGGCCAACCTTAAACAACACCAACTCATCTCAAAACCCTAGTTCATCTCTTGTGTTTAATCTTTGTACGGAACACGAGATTGATACATTGTGGGTGACTAGTAGTGTTGATTACACCTTGTAGTTGGTACTATATGGTTTATTTGGTGGAATATTATATTTTCAGATCCATTATGCTATTTAATATCCCTCTGATCTTGAGCATGAATGTTATTTGTGAGTAGTTGTCTTTGTTCTTGAGGCCACGGGATAAGTCATGTTGCAAGTAATCATGTGAATTTGGTATTTTGATGATATTTATGTTGTGATTCCCTTAGTGGTGTTACGTGAACTTCGACTACATGACACTTTAGGATCTTTGGTACTAAGGGAATGCATTGTGGAGTAGTTATTATATGATGGGTTTCTAGAGTGACAGAAGCTTAAACCCTAGTTTATGCGTTATTCCGTAAGGGGCTGATTTGGATCCATATGTTTAATGTTATGGTTAGATTTTATCTTAATACTTCTTTCATAGTTGCGGATGCTTGCGAGGGGTTAATCATAAGTGGGAGGCTTGTTCAAGTAAGAACAACACCCAAGCACCGGTCCACCCACATATCAAATTATCAAAGTAGTGAATGTGAATCAAACCAACATGATGAAAGTGACTAGATGAAATTCCCGTGTGCCATCAAGAACTCTTTACTCATTATCCGAGACTGTTCCGACCTGTCCTTTGCCATCAAAAGGATTGGGTTACCTTGCTGCACTTATTGTTACTATTGTTACTTGTTACAAATTATCTTGCTATCAAACTACCTATTATCGACAATTTCAGTGCTTGCAGAAATTACCTTGCTGAAAACCACTTGTCATTTCCTTCTGCTCCTCATTGGGTTCGACACTCTTATCGAAAGTACTACAGTTGATCCCCTATACTTGTGGGTCATCAGTTTGCCTTGACGGTTTCATCGAATAGGAATCCATCGAGGGTGATTCCTCGTGTTTCCCTCTTGATTTTATGGAAACACGGTTACCTTGACCTCACCTCAGTACCTTTTGAAGTCGGGTCGGCCCGAGGGTACCATAAGAGTTATTATAGTCGAGTTGACCGCGAGGGTACCCGCGAGCTAATTACATGGCATGCACAGGCATTCTTAGTCCTTAGTGAAGTCGGCGAGACGGGGCGACGGGACCACAGATCGTGGATCATTGACCGTCTCCGCATGCACCCAAGTAACTAATGGTTATGGATATGTGATCCGAGTAGGCCCATGGCCTTTCCGCACTAACCACCATGCGGGAATAAGTATGGGCACTCGGCGTCATACGATTCCTCCGAAAGCTCACTAACGTCCACAGTTTAGCAGCGCGCGCCCGATTGGATGGGGACCACCTGCGCTTGTATTAGGGGGTGGGTGTCGGTGTCAAAACCGGCAGATCTCGGGTAGGGGGTCCCGAACTGTGCGTCTAAGGTTCAAAGGTAACAAGAGGCAGGGGACATGTTGTTAACCCAGGTTCGGGCCCTCTTGATGGAGGTAATACCCTACTTCCTGCTTGATTGACTTTGATGAGTATAGGGGTTACAAGAGTTGATCTACCACGAGATCGTAATGAATAAAACCTAGATGTCTAGCCTTTCGATTATGATTGCCTCTACGGACTAAACCCTCGGTTTATATAGACCTTTGGAGGGGCTAGGGTTGTCTGAGTCGGTTTATAGAAAGGAATCTTCGTATCCGCATGCCAAGCTTGCCTTCCACGCCGAGGAGAGTCCCATCCGGACACAGGGAAAGTCTTCCATCTTGTATCTTCACAGCCCATCATCCGCCCACGCCACATAACCGGATGCCCGAGGACCCGTAATCCAGATTCCTCGGTAGCCCCGAACCAGTCTTCAATGGCGGCGTGTCGGTAGCGTAAATTGTCTTCGGCATTGCAAGGCAGGTTCCTCCACCGAATACTTCAAAGCAACTGAACCGAAGGGCCATACCCGACCCTTACATCTTCAGTCTTGGTAAGGTGAATTCTTCGAACACCTCGGTTTTGCATTAAATGTCATACCCTTCGGCTTCTGTGCCTCCGTCGCCTCAGCTTCCACGTGGCAAACAAATACGAAGGGTCCAAGCGCTTTTACAGATAACCCCTCGACAACGTACGGAAGGTGTCTATTTAAGGAGATTAGATCTCATATGTCATTCCATACCAGGCGAAAATCCTTCGACCTTGCCTCAAAAAACCACGCAATCATGGCCAGCGCTCCTAGTTCTTCCTCCGGCCCCGGCCCTCAAAAGGTGATTAGGAGAGCTGCTCAGTATCCCATGCCCAGTTGACTAAGCTCGGTGTGGGCTATCTCCTCCTGCGGATCTAGTCCCTGTCCGGCGGGATTAACTTCTTTCTTGGCGAAGCCTGGCGAAAATTTTCCTAATCCACCTTTCGTCTTGAGCTTGTGTTGGTTTTCCCACAAGAGGAGAGGATGATGCGATGAGAGTAGCGTAAGTATTTCCCTCAGTTTTGAGAACCAAGGTATCAATCCATTAGGAGGCCACGCGCAAGTCCCTCGTACCTACACAAAGCAAATAACTCCTCGCAACCAACACGAATAGGGGTTGTCAATCCCTTCACGATCACTTACAGTGAGATCGATAGAGATGATAGATAATATTTTTGGTATTTTTGGTATAAAGATGCAAAGTAAAATAAAAGGCAAAGTAAAAAGCAAAGCAATAATAAAGCATAGGAAGATTAATATGATGAAAATAGACCGGGGCCATAGATTTCACTAGTGGCTTCTCTCAATAGCATAAGTATTTTCACGGTGGGTGAATGAATTCTTGTTGAGCAATTGTGAATTGAGCATAGTTATGAGAGTATCTAGGTATGATCATGTATATAGGCATCACGTCAAGAGACAAGTAGACCGACTCGCCTGCGTGCGGCCTGGTCAACGTGGTCAACGACCGACATGCATCTGAAGTGGACTGTACGTGGAGAGGCCGACAGCTGGGTCCACGGCCGCACGCAAGGAAATGCCTCCTTATTACGTGCAAAATAATGATTCCTCCAACTGACATCAGGGACCCACCGAAAGGGCCTCTGTATTTCGCGAAAAAAACGTTACCGCCGCTGACAGCTCCAACCCATCAGCTATATCTTCGCACGCAAGGAAGTGCCTTCTTATTACGCACAAAAAAATGAATACTCCCCCTGGTAGCTGGGACCCAGTATAGTGGCAGGCTGACTTGTGGGCCTACTAAGTTGAGGGGGACGGAGAACTTTGTCAACTGAGTCAATATGCACGATTCTAGCTCCAGTGACCGTACGATGTCCATCCAACGGCTGTAGTGCTTCTTCAACCTCTCGTCTTCTTGCTCGGCCGCCCAAACCAGCGCCGGTCGTGCCTCGTGCTCCTGCCTCCGTGGCGGCTGCGATCGGCAGAGGCCTCACCGCCCCTACTACTCCCACCGCTGGCGGGCCATCCCTCTACTCACCCACACCCCTGTTATTCTGCGGCGACGGCAGCCTCACTGCGCAGCGAACCGGTGAACCCTCGTACTCCTCTGGCGGCGGCATCGCGCGCGTCTTCCCCGCTTCGTCGCCCCTTCCTAGGCCTCGCCGTCGTCCACCGCCCTGGTGCTCTCGGCGCGGCGTGGTCAACGTGGTCAAGGCGGCTTCCATCGGACGTGGATCATGTCGTGGAGAGGCGGCAGTGGGTCCACGGCGCGCAAGGAAGTGCCTCCTTATTACGTGCAAAATAATTATTCCTCCACGACAGGGGACCCACCGTCACGGGCCACCATATTTCACGAAAAAACGTTTCCCTTGACTCTGGGACCCACCAGCTACACCTTCGCACACAAGGAAGTGCGTCCGGGCAAAAACCGATTAGCCCCACATTGCTGGGACCCACCAGCTACATATTCACATGCAATGAAGTGTGTCTAGGAAAAAAACAAAACGATTCGCCCCACATTGCTGGGACCCACTAGCTACATCTTGGCGAGCAAGGAAGTGCGGCGGTCGGGACCCACCTGGTGAAGCGTGCGTAGCGTTGTCATTCGGTCCCGAGCGATATGATATATATATCTTGGTGGATGTAGAGCGCGCGTGTCGTCGTAGTAGAGGCGCGCACATAGCATTTACATGTACGCACAGCGGCGAGGGTGCAAGAAAGAAAATACGGCCACGTACGTACATATAGGCAGGGTCTCGAATGCCTACTCGCGCATACATACATGGCTGGGTCCGAACGGAGAAACAGCGTCGTCGTCGTGTTCATTGGGAGGCAACGGAATGCGTCGTGTTCATGGGGAGGCAACGAAATGCGTCGTGTTCATCGAGAGGCAACGGAACGCGTGGGAGCCAACCGGCTGGGTCGGAACAGAATGTGTGGTCGTGTTCATCGGGAGGGCTTGGGCGAACAGCGATGAAGCGAGGCTGGCGCATCGCTGGCGGAGAAGCGGCCTTGTGTTCGACCGGCCACGTTCGAAACGGGATCTTGTTCATCGGGAGGGGTCTGGCATACCGCAAAACGGAGGAAACGGACCTCCTACGGTCGAAACGGGGGTCATGTTGATTGGGAGGGGTTTGGCGTACCGCAAAACGGAGGAAATGGACCTCCTACGGTCGAAACGGGGGTTCTGTTGATCGGGAGGGGTGTGGCGTACCGCAAAACAGATGAAACGAACTTGTGTTGGGCGCCACGGTCAAACGAGGTCCTGTTCATCGGGAGGGTGTGGCGTGCCGCAAAGCGGAGTCCATGGGATCTGTTCATCTCCACCGTCGACCTCCTCCGGCCTCCACGGGCTCCGTCGACCTCCTCCAACCTCCACAGGCTCTGTTCATCCAGCCTCCACCGCGCTACTCCACCGCCATTGTTCAACCACCCTCCACGGGAACCCTCCACCGCTCTGTTCATCCAGCCCTCCACACCACGGGCCATGTTCAACCACCCTCCACGGCCACCCTCCACCATCTACTGTTCATCCAGCCCTCCACACTACGGGTTCTGTTCATCCGCAGGCAAGGCCACCGCCACCGTTCACCCAACCCCCCGCCCGCAACGCCACTGTTCATCCAATCGATCGGCTTTAGTTAGCAGCAAGAGCGGCGAATCGCTCGATCGGCTTGATTAACGGCCATCGATCGATCGCTCGGGTTCGAGAACGCGTAGCCTAAAGGTAATCGCCGGGTTCGATTAGAGCCCAACGCCTCGCTCGGGTTCAGTTAGAGCGAACGCCTCGCACACACGCACGTATGTACAAGAGAAACGCGCATCGCTTGGCCCCCGACCTCCCACCGTAACTGGCAACTTCCCGAAATTTTCCTCCCCCTCGCTTCTACCATGGTTTTTTCCGTCATGGACGGCCCAAAGAATTTCATGCAGCTGCGTCTCCGGCCCGCCTAGGATGAAAAGCCCATTTTCTGTCATGATTTTTTGTCATAGAAGTAGGAGCCCACCACATCTATGATGATATAGGGTTTTGTCACAATTATCGTCATAGAAGTGTCGTATGTATGACAGAAAAAAAATTCGTTTGGCCCAAAATGTCACGGATGTGTCTTTTTTTTTGTAGTGTAATCATAGAATTGCATCTCCATACCACCCCCAGTCTAGTGGTCAAGTAGAACTTAGTAATAGAGAGCTCAAATTAATTTTGCAAAAGACTGTTAATAGATCTAGAAAGAATTGGTCCAAGAAACTTGATGATGCATTATGGGCCTATAGAACTGCATATAAAAATCCTATGGGTATGTCTCCGTATAAAATGGTTTATCGAAAAGCTTGTCACTTACCTCTCGAACTAGAACATAAGGCATATTGGGCCATTAAAGAGCTCAATTATGATTTCAAACTTGCGGTGAGAAGAGGTTATTTGACATAAGCTCACTTGATGAATGGAGAACCGGGCATATGAGAATGCCAAACTGTTTAAAGAAAAGGTTAAAAGATGGCATGACAAAAGGATACAAAAGCGTGAGTTTAATGTAGGTGATTATGTGTTTCTATTCAACTCTCGTTTAAGATTTTTTGCAGGAAAACTTCTCTCTAAATGGGAAGGTCCTTACGTTATCGAGGAGGTCTATCGTTCGGTGCCATAAAATCAACAACTTCAAAGGCACAAACGAAGGTGGTGAGCGGTCAAAGAGTATGTGGACTTGCCAAAAGCCTCCGATCTGAGACCCTTCCGAAAATATGATGAATTGTAGTTGCAAAGTTGACTAAGAACATAGTTTGTTAGTTTTAATAAAGTTTATGCTTTTACTTGATATTGTGATGAATTGTTACTTATTCATGAGAAGCTATATGATAAAGTTCTATGATAAAGTTTGTTGCTGTTATAATAATATGCATGATGCTACTATGTCTGTATTTTGTTTTTATCGACACCACTCTCTCTAAACATGTGGACATGATTTCCGATATCAGCTTTCGCTTGAGGAAAAGCGAGGTCTAAGCTTGGGGGAGTTGATACGTCCATTTTGCATCATGTTTTCCTACTATTGTTTATAGTGTTTTTATGCATTATAACACTTTGTGGAGTAATTTTGATGCCTTTTCTCTCATAATATGCGAGGTTTACACAAAGAGGGAGAATACTGGCAGCTGGAATTCTAGACCTAAAAAAGCTATGTCTGAGATACCTATTCTGCACATCTCCAAATGAGCTAAAATTTTACAGAGAATTATTTTGGAATATATAATAAATATTGGAGAAAGGAACTACTAGAGGGGACTGCCAGGTGGCCACAAGGCACCAGGGCGCGCCAGCCCCTCCAGGCGCGCCTTGGTGGGTAGTGGGCCATCTGGCCCACCATCGGTGCCCATCTTCGGCACATAAGGTCTTTGACCTAGAAAAATAAGGAGAGGACTTTTTGGGATGAAGCGCCATCTCGAGGAGGAACTTGGGCAAGAGCACTTTGCCCTTCGGTGGAGCGATTCCGTCGAGGGAAATTCCCTCATGGAGGGGGAAATAGAAGCCATTGTCATCACCAACAACCCTCTCATCTTTAGGAGGCCAACCTTAAACAACACCAACTCATCTCAAAACCCTAGTTCATCTCTTGTGTTTAATCTTTGTACGGAACGAGATTGATACATGGGTGACTAGTAGTGTTGATTACACCTTGTAGTTGGTACTATATGGTTTATTTGGTGGAATATTATATTTTCAGATCCATTATGCTATTTAATATCCCTCGATCTTGAGCATGAATGTTATTTGTGAGTAGTTGTCTTTGTTCTTGAGGCCACGGGATAAGTCATGTTGCAAGTAATCATGTGAATTTGGTATTTTGATGATATTTATGTTGTGATTCCCTTAGTGGTGTTACGTGAACTTCGACTACATGACACTTTAGGATCTTTGGTACTAAGGGAATGCATTGTGGAGTAGTTATTATATGATGGGTTTCTAGAGTGACAGAAGCTTAAACCCTAGTTTATGCGTTATTCCGTAAGGGGCTGATTTGGATCCATATGTTTAATGTTATGGTTAGATTTTATCTTAATACTTCTTTCATAGTTGCGGATGCTTGCGAGGGGTTAATCATAAGTGGGAGGCTTGTTCAAGTAAGAACAACACCCAAGCACCGGTCCACCCACATATCAAATTATCAAAGTAGTGAATGTGAATCAAACCAACATGATGAAAGTGACTAGATGAAATTCCCGTGTGCCATCAAGAACTCTTTACTCATTATCCGAGACTGTTCCGACCTGTCCTTTGCCATCAAAAGGATTGGGTTACCTTGCTGCACTTATTGTTACTATTGTTACTTGTTACAAATTATCTTGCTATCAAACTACCTATTATCGACAATTTGATTGCTTGCGAAATTACCTTCTGAAAACCACTTGTCATTTCATACGCTCCTCATTGGGTTCGACACTCTTATCGAAAGTACTACAGTTGATCCCCTATACTTGTGGGTCATCAGTTTGCCTTGACGGTTTCATCGAATAGGAATCCATCGAGGGTGATTCCTCGTGTTTCCCTCTTGATTTTATGGAAACACGGTTACCTTGACCTCACCTCAGTACCTTTTGAAGTCGGGTCGGCCCCGAGGGGTACCCGCAAGAGTTATTATAGTCGAGTTGACCGCGAGGGTACCCGCGAGCTAATTACATGGCATGCCTGGGCATTCTTAGTCCTTGCCGTAAGTCGGCGAGACGGGGCGACGGGACCACAGATCGTGGATCATTGACCGTCTCCGCATGCACCCAAGTAACTAATGGTTATGGATATGTGATCCGAGTAGGCCCATGGCCTTTCCGCACTAACCACCATGCGGGAATAAGTATGGGCACTCGGCGTCATACGATTCCTCCGAAAGCTCACTAACGTCCACAGTTTAGCAAGCGCGCGCCCGATTGGATGGGGACCACTGCGCTTGTATTAGGGGTGGGTGTCGGTGTCAAAACCGAGATCTCGGGTAGGGGTCCCGAACTGTGCGTCTAAGGTTCAAAGGTAACAAGAGGCGGGGACATGTTGTTAACCTGTGTTGGGCCCTCTTGATGGAGGTAATACCCTACTTCCTGCTTGATTGACTTTGATGAGTATAGGGGTTACAAGAGTTGATCTACCACGAGATCGTAATGAATAAAACCTAGATGTCTAGCCTTTTCGATTATGATTGCCTCTACGGACTAAACCCTCCGGTTTATATAGACACTGGAGGGGGCTAGGGTTGTACAGAGTCGGTTTATAGAGAAAGGAATCTTCGTATCCGCATGCCAAGCTTGCCTTCCACGCCGAGGAGAGTCCCATCCAGACACAGGGGAAAGTCTTCCATCTTGTATCTTCACAGCCCATCAGTCCGGCCCACGTCACATAACCCGGATGCCCGAGGACCCCGTAATCCAGGATTCCCTCAGTAGCCCCCGAACCAGTCTTCAATGGCGACGTGTCCAGCGCGTAAATTGTCTTCGGCATTGCAAGGCAGGTTCCTCCACCGAATACTTCAAAGCAACTGAACCGAAGGGCCATACCCGACCCTTACATCTTCAGTCTTGGTAAGGTGAATTCTTCGAACACCTCGGTTTTGCATTAAATGTCATACCCTTCGGCTTCTGTGCCTCCGTCGCCTCAGCTTCCACGTGGCAAACAAATACGAAGGGTCCAAGCGCTTTTACAGATAACCCCTCGACAACGTACGGAAGGTGTCTATTTAAGGAGATTAGATCTCATATGTCATTCCATACCAGGCGAAAATCCTTCGACCTTGCCTCAAAAAACCACGCAATCATGGCCAGCGCTCCTAGTTCTTCCTCCCGGCCCCACGGCCCTCAAAAAGGTGATTCGGAGAGCTGCTCTGTATCCCATGCCCAGTTGACTAAGCTCCAGGTGCAGGGCTATCTCCTCCCTGCGGATCTAGTCCCTGTCCGGGCGGGATTAACTTCTTTTACTGGCGAAGCCCTGGCAGAAAATTTTCCTAATCCCTGCTACGTCTTGAGCTTGTGTTGGTTTTCCCACAAGAGGAGAGGATGATGCAGTAGAGTAGCGTAAGTATTTCCCTCAGTTTTTGAGAACCAAGGTATCAATCCAGTAGGAGGCCACGCGCAAGTCCCTCGTACCTACACAAAGCAAATAACTCCTCGCAACCAACACGAATAGGGGTTGTCAATCCCTTCACGATCACTTACGAGAGTGAGATCGATAGAGATGATAGATAATATTTTGGTATTTTGGTATAAAGATGCAAAGTAAAATAAAAGGCAAAGTAAAAAAGCAAAGCAATAATAAAGCATAGGAAGATTAATATGATGAAAATAGACCCGGGGGCCATAGATTTCACTAGTGGCTTCTCTCAATAGCATAAGTATTTTACGGTGGGTGAATGAATTACTGTTGAGCAATTGACAGAATTGAGCATAGTTATGAGAGTATCTAGGTATGATCATGTATATAGGCATCACGTCCGAGACAAGTAGACCGACTCCTGCCTGCATCTACTACTATTACTCCACTCATCGGCCGCTATCCAGCATGCATCTAGAGTATTAAGTTAATAAAAACAGAGTAACGCCTTAAACAAGATGACATGATGTAGAGGAATAAGTTCATGCAATATGATAAATACCCCATCTTGTTATCCTCGATGGCAACAATACAATACGTGCCTTGCTGCCCTTACTGTCACTGGGAAAGGACATCGCAAGATTGAACCCAAAGCTAAGCACTTCTCCCATTGCAAGAACTACCAATCTAGTTGGCCAAACCAAACGGATAATTCGAAGAGACTTGCAAAGATAACCAATCATACATAAAAGAATTCAGAGAAGATTCAAATATTGCTCATAGATAATCTTGATCATAAACCCACAATTATCGGTCTCAACAAACACACCGCAAAAAGAAGATTACATCGAATAGATCTGTGACGCCCCCGATTCAATCGTACACTAATCATACACGCAAACGTGTACGATCAAGATCAGGGACTCACGGGAAGATATCACAACACAACTCTAAAACATAAATAAGTCATACACGCATCATAATACAAGCCGGGGGCCTCGAGGGCTCGAATACAAGTGCTCGATCATAGGCGAAGTCAGCGGAAGCAACAATATCTGAGTACGGACATAAGTTAAACAAGTTTCCCTTAAAAGGCTAGCACAAAGCGGGATCTGATCGAAGAGGCGCGGGCCTCCTGCAGGATCCTCCTAACTACTCCTGGTCGTCGTCCGTGGGCTGCTGCGTAGTAGTAGGCACCTCCGGTGTAGTAGTAAATCATCGACGGTGGCGTCGCTCCTGGGCTCCGCCGTGCAGTCGCAGCAATCGGGTAGAGATTGGGGGAAAAGGGGGAACAAGGCAACTGTGAGTACTCATCCAAAGTACTCGCAAGCAAGGAGCTACACTACATATGCATGTATATATGTGTAAAGGGCCATATCAGTGGACTGACCTGCAGAATGTCAGAATAAGAGGGGGATAATTAATCCTGTCGAAGACTACGCTTCTGGCAGCCTCCGTCTTGCAGCATGTAGAAGAGAGTAGACTGAAGTCCTCCAAGTAGCATCGCATAACATAATCCTACCCGGTGATCCCCTCCTCGATGCCCTGTTAGAGAGCGACCACCGGGTTGTATCTGGCACTTGGAAGGGTGTGTTTTATTAAGTATTCGGTTCTAGTTGTCATAAGGTCAAGGTACAACTCCAAGTCGTCCTGTTACAGAAGATCACGGCTATTGAATAGATTAACTTCCTGCAGGGTGCACCACATAACCCAACACGCTTGATCCCATTTGGCCGGACACACTTTCCTGGGTCATGCCCGGTCGCGGAAGATCAACACGTCGCAGCCCCACCTAGGCCAACAGAGAGGTCAGCACGCCGGTCTAAACCTAAGCGCACAGGGGTTTGGGCCCATCGCCCTTAGCACATCTGCATGTTGCGTGGGCGGACGGAAGCAGAACTAGCCCCCTTAATACAAGAGCAGGCTTACGTTCCAAACCGGCGCGGGCCGCTCAGTCGCTGACGTCACGAAGGCTTTGGTTGATACCACGACGCCGAGTGCCCATATCTTTCCCACGTAGTTTTTAGTGCGTACAGACCAAATGGCAAGATCTCATTAAGCGTGTTAAGTATCCGCGAACGCCGACCAAGGCCAGGCCCACCCCTCTCCTAGGTGGTCTCAACCTACCCTGTCGCTCCGCCACAAGTAACAATCAGGGGCCGTCGGGAACCCAGGCCCACCTCTACCGGGATGGAGCCACCTGTCCTTTCAGCCCCCATCTCCGAACAGTATCACAGGTAATGTAATAGTGTAAAGTATATACTATATGCCCGTGATCACCTCGAAGTGATCACAGCCCGAAGAGTATAGCATGGCAGACGGACAAGAGTGTAGGGCCTTGATGGAACACTAGCATCCTATACTAAGCGAGAGGATAGCAGGTAAGGGTAACAAGCAGAGCAACAATGACAAAGGCTATGCATCGAATAGGATTAACCGAAAGCAGTAACATGCTACACTACTCTAACGCAAGCAGTATAGAGAAGAATAGGCGATATCTGGTGATCAAGGGGGGGGGCTTGCCTGGAAGCTCAGCCGAGAAGGAGGGGTCGTCAACACCGTAGTCGTACTGGGTAGCATGGCGTCGGTCTCGGTGTCTAACGAGAGAAGAGGGGGAAGAAACAATAAATATAATGCAAACATAAGCACGACGGTGCATGACAAGATAATGCGCGGTGCTAGGTGTGCCCTGACGCGGTAGTAGGTGATACCGGCGAAGGGGGGAAACATCCGGGAAAGTATTCCCGGTGTTTCGCGTTTTCGGACAAATGAATCGGAGGGGGGAAAGTTGCATGTTTGCTATGCTAGGAATGTGTGGCGGATGAACGAGTTGCGTATCCATATTCGTCACGTCCTTCTGGGCAGCTTTCATGTTGAAAATATTTTAATCCGAGTTATGGATTAAAAGATATGATTTTCTAAAGATTTTATTAATTTCTGGAATTTAATTAATTATTTAAATTAATTCGAAAATGGATTTATGACATTAGCATTAGGTCATGCTGACGTCAGCAGTCAACAGAGTTGACTGGTCAACCTGACCAGTGGGTCCCACTGGTCAGAGACACATGTTAATTATCCAAAATTTAATTAATCTAATCAGAATTAATTAGGGGTGGGCCCCACTGACATTGATTGATTAATTAACTAACCGTTAATTAGGTTAATATAATTATGATTAATTAACTTAATTAATTAATTAATTTAATTACTATTATTATTATTATTATTATTTATTCTTATTATTATTATTATTATTGATTTTTTATTATTATTATTTTAACCGTTCTGTGGGCATGGCCCATATGTCATAGGCCCTAAGGGCCATAGCGGGTTCGGGTGGCGTAGCGGGCAGCTGGGCGATGTTGCCGGCGGCAGCATGCCTGTGGGGGCGAACCAGTGAGGCGCCAGCCAGGGAGGTCGATGGCCATGGCGAGGCCATGGCGGGAACGGGTCCGCCGGCCAGTGGCGACGGACCTGCAGAGGCGGGCGGAGGGTGTGGCGGACAGCGGCCACGACGGGCGCTGGTCATGAGGAGGCCGAGTGGCGAGCGTGAGGGGAGGCGGTGGACGGGCGCCAAGGCAAGCAGCAGACGTGCTCGGCAGCTGCAGGCTGGTGACCATCGCCGAGCGGTTCTTCTTGGTAGGCGAGGCCGAGGGCCGGAGGGGAGTGGCCGAGCCAGACGGCCTGCGATGCTGTGTGGCCCTGCCCCTGCCAGCCGGGCAGGGGCGAAAGTCTTGTTGAGGCGGTCAGAGGAGAGGCGGGGCGCGGCCCCAAGCGGCGAGCAGGGGAGGAGACGAGCACAGGGCAAGGGAGAGAGAGGAGGGGCGCAGAGGCCGTGGCCTCACCGGAGAAGTAGGGTCTGGGCAGCGGTGGTCGAGGGGGGTGACGGGGACAACGGGCGACGTGGGAGCTGGCCGGTGGGGAGGAGGAAGCAGGCCAGCGGGGGAGCTCCGGGCACCGGCGCGGTCCACTGGCGGCGACGGGCGACGGCGTCGGGCACCGAGCGAGAGAGAAGGGGGGCACCGAGCGAGGGAGAAGGGGATCGGGCTCCCGATCCAGATCCAGCGGGGGTGGGGGAGAGCGAGTGGGGAGTGGGGAGGGAGTGTCGGTTAGGGTTTCCCCCCTCGTGGGGATAAGGTAGGGCTGGGTCGGCCGGCTGGGCAGTGGGCGGCTGGCGGTGAGTGGGCCGCTGGCCCAGCTTGGTCGGGGCCTTTATTCTTTTTTGTTTTTTTCTTATTTTGTATTTTATTTTATTATTTCTTTTCTGTTTAAATTCATTTAAAAGTATTTAGGCATTTCATAAAAATGTGTTTACTTCACCATAATTACCGATGCAATAATTGACATAGCCCGAACATTTTTGTTTTAATATTTGAAAACTTTTGTCATTTGACTTATTTAGGATTTAAATTTGAAACGGTTTTGAATTAACCCGAGATTAATTACAGTGACAAAGGTGACGTGGCATCATTAACGTGTGATTACTGTAGCCTAATTATCCAGGCGTTACAAATCTCCTCCACTACAAGAAATCTCGTCCCGAGATTTAAGAGGGGAAGTAAGGGGGAAGGGATTTGGTTGCGAAATTCTAACGAGCCTTCTCGGTCTTGGTTGCTCTTCTCGAAGAGGTCAATCCATTACTTGAGGTCTCCATTTCTCTGTTTCAGTTCATCATGATGAAGTCAGCATCCTTCCTTCGAGAATTCCATCGTACTTACGAAAGAATAAAGGGGGTGGGTATTCCGGGGGAGCGAACCTTTGCCAGGTTGACTATCGGGTCTATAACATCGGGGAAGGTGGCGGAAGTAACTCTCGAATTGAAACTTAAGAAATTATTGGGAGCAAAGTAAGAAGGCGCAAAATAGAAGTTTCAAGCGCATAGGCAATCGTTCAATGCCTAGTCAGAAGGTGAAAGGGTCTCAGGGCAACGTGAATAAGTATTGCGTCTGATACCAGAATAGATCACTAGGAATGTGGCTCGCGAATTGCATACGAAGCCAAGCGTGAGGATTAACTTTGGAAACAGGGTGTACCGGAGAGTCAGGTTTCGATCGTGGGACCTGTGGGTTATGGGTCCACCATGTGGGTTAAAAGTTGGAAGGGTGGTGACATCTTGCACGATCATGTAAGCAAGGCATGTCAGAGGATAGTCTGTTGGTTATGTCGGCAACAGCATCGGTACCAAGGGCGAGGGATGAAGAGAACCATTTTCCTGCTCGTTGAACGAGGCGGACCAATAGGTAGAGTTCTCATCCATCGGCGGTTACCGGAATGCTATCAACAATAGTAACAGGGTCTTACTGACACGGTTGTACACCAAGGTGTTTACATAAGCAGAAGAATATTACTGCTTAGATCCTATGGATCACAAGGAAGGTTAAACAAATCAATGGAAAGGAAAATGTGATCATCAGATCAGACAGAACAATGGAAAGGAAAATGTGTTTGACACATATACCAGGGGTATTCCCTTCCCAAGGACAAGCAGAGCAAGATATCCACGACGGGATAGAAAGTAGAAACCATTTAGGTAAGGGGAGAGGAATTTGATGACAAAACCCATACAACGGTGTTTTGGATAATTGATAAAGAAAACATAACATTTTGTTTCAAGTGTTCTTATTGAAGATCGGAGCATCACAGACATGCTTCGAGATAGCATTGACAAGGTCTTCAAGCAAAGATCAGACCTTGGATACACAAAGGATCCATCAGGAAAAACTTATTAAACAAGTCATTCAATTTCCTCATTGAAAAATGGTTAACCTAGTTAAAAAAGAAACTACAACAATAGGTCCTCTGGTTAGGAGTGCTAGGCATGACATCACCTTACCGGGTCATATAAAGACCAATGTTATAACTCTTGGAAATATGTTCCAACCATCATATCTGACCGAGATTCAGATCTGATTGGTGTCAGGATACCTCCGACTCAGGATCCTGAGATAAAAAGGTGTGACACAAATTGACAAGATGACAATGTAAGATTCTCGGGAAATGAACTATGGAAGCAAGTTCCAAAACAAGAGTTCATCATTAAACCAAGGAGAGGATGAGGAGGTGGCTGATGGTCTCAGCGGCCATTCCTCGAGATTTCCCAAATATGGATCTCCACAATTTTGTGAACAAGGAGATAACGTTTATCAGATCAAATGATATAATGATGTATGCTTGAGGGAAACATACATAATTAATCATTGGTTGAAAGGTGCACCCGAATTATGGGCTTAGGTAGCAGGATCAATGTTAGAATGGTGATTCGATAACCAATGGTCTAAGAATGAAATATCAACCATTAACTTCAAAGCAATAGGGTTGCTAGAGGTTTTGAATTCACTGTGAGTTCACTCAACACGGGACCAAGAAAAGAATGGTGATGGCGAGAAGCATCACTATAACAAGAATTCTTAAGAGGTGGTGAAATCCTCACAACATCCTTGACATAAAAGACGGTAATACTCCAAGGTAAAGAAGAACAATGCTGGGTAGCAACGAACTCAAGGTATAACACAAAACACGAACAAGTTTGTGTCGGAGGGGAGTCAATAAGGTGGCCGATGATAATACGACTCATCGAGGGCAAGGATGGTATTTCTCTTCATGAATCCGATTGATATCCTGGAAGAGCTCATAAGGTTGATGATGATCACGACACATTTGTCGAGAGATTTCATGAAGATGTAATCAATCAACGATGACATCGAGCCAAAGGAATGATGAAGCGAAAGGTTATTGAATCAAAGTGCGGAATTGATTCACTTATCAGTGTTCTCGGTTGACAACAACCCAGAACCCAGGAAAATTGGAATCGGTGAGAAATAACAGTTGATGAAGAACCCATAAGAAGTTATGTAGTTCCCTGATATTCTCGCGATACCAGAGGGTATACTCAAGGGTAGAGCGGGATAGAGGTTGGACAAGTGAAATCATTTGCAGAAGGCAAGCACTTAAACTTGTCCAAGAAATGGGATCAAATAAGAACAATATGGTCGAATCCACGGTCGCAAAAGACCAAGCATAGATAAGAGAAGCTATAACAAGGGGATTATTATTACTACGAGAAGCTTCCATGATAAGTTCCACCTCGGGTCCATGGGCACAAACACAAAGTTCAAGGTCGACTCCCACTTCTCCAAAGCATAACCTTACATTCACTTCTCGTTTTGATAATGGCATTAGTGTTGAAAGTTTTACCTGGTGAAATACCAGATGAGTATGACCCGTGAAAACTTCCGAGTTCACACATAGTAAGGAAGGCATAGGTTCAACCCATCAGGGCATCTCACGAACATATACCACAAACTTCGGGGTAAATAATACAAGCTCGAAAGTAGAGCATTGTTCAAAGGCAGATGATACAATTTACCAAAGACATTATATACCCATGGAAAGGCTCTCAAGGTTATTCAATATGAAGGACACTGTCGGATAAAATCCAACAAAGGAACCGATGGTCCACAAGGGATCTGAGGTGAGCATCGGTACTCAACCAGAGGAAGAAGAATGCACGGGCATCATATTATAGAACATCTGAATAATTCGATGCTTAGATAACAAAGGAATTTCGATTTCCAAAACAAGGGATCAGAAGCAGTCGCTCTGATCAAGGATGTATAAGTTGGATAGACTAGAGGCACAATTGAAGACAAATAGTTTGGTCGAGAACCAGCTCATGTTCAAAATGATGTCTGAGCCGGAAAGATAATTTAGAAGGGTTGATAGATGATTGTGTGCATTCGCACACATGTTGAACCAATAGGATCAAAATGACGGTGTCAAAAGATACTAGTGAATATTGCCAGATATATGGGAAGCATCCATAATGCAAGTAGACAAGTATTTGCAGAGCAATAAAGCTGCTAAGGATTTTCGGAGGATTGAATAGTATTTCAAAGACTTTTGTGAAACATCTGAACAACCGAGGATGAGCGGATACTCGGAAAGTGCGAGAAATTATTCTTAGGGGTATTCAGGTGGCAAAGAACTGCAAGGCAGTAGGCACAATATATTCTCGGGGTATCTTGTAATAACAAGATCGACTGGGAATAAAAGTAAGCATGACAGGTGTAAGTATTTATCCATAGGGATATTTCGGTGGAAGGGAATTGCAAAAGCAACGGGCACAAGGTCTCGAGAGAAAATCGGAGAGTATATTCGAAATCTTCTGGTGCAGCCGGCGATCATCTGGACTGAAGGGGCTCTCCGGGAGAAAGTATTATCGAGAACCTAGAGTCCGAGTTAGTAAAATTGTTTAACCCGAATAGAAGAGATGTCAGAGTCCCAGATTATAGGTCGAGGAATAAAAGATCCTAATACCACCCAATGGCGACGTGGGCCCGTAAGACGCACAACCAAGTTAGTAAAAACTTTTTCCATGACTAGACTCAACTTTGGCCAAGGAGTTGGAAGGGGGATTCCTACAGGCAGTCGGCTCTAAACCAACTTGTGACGCCCCTGATTCAATCGTACACTAATCATACACGCAAACGTGTACGATCAAGATCAGGGACTCACGGGAAGATATCACAACACAACTCTAAAACATAAATAAGTCATACAAGCATCATAATACAAGCCAGGGGCCTCGAGGGCTCGAATACAAGTGCTCGATCATAGACGAGTCAGCGGAAGCAACAATATCTGAGTACAGACATAAGTTAAACAAGTTTTCCTTAAGAAGGCTAGCACAAAGTGGGATACAGATCGAAAGAGGCGCAGGCCTCCTGCCTGGGATCCTCCTAACTACTCCTGGTCGTCGTCAGCGGGCTGCACGTAGTAGTAGGCACCTCCGGTGTAGTAGTCATCATCGACGGTGGCGTCTGGCTCCTGGGCTCTGCCGTCTGGTCGCAGCAATCAGATAGAGATAGGGGAAAAGGGGGGAACAAGGCAACCGTGAGTACTCATCCAAAGTACTCGCAAGCAAGGAGCTACACTACATATGCATGGATATATGTGTAAAGGGCCATATCGATGGACTGAACTGCAGAATGTCAGAATAAGAGGGGGATAACTAATCATGTCGAAGACTATGCTTCGGGCAGCCTCCGTCTTGCAGCATGTAGAAGAGAGTAGACTGAAGTCCTCCAAGTAGCATCGCATAACATAATCCTACCCGGTGATCCCCTCCTCGATGCCCTGTTAGAGAGCGACCAACGGGTTGTATCTGGCACTTGGAAGGGTGTGTTTTATTAAGTATCCGGTTCTAGTTGTCATAAGGTCAAGGTACAACTCCAAGTCGTCACATTATCAAGATCACGGCTATTCGAATAGATTAACTTCCCTGCAGGGGTGCACCACATAACCCAACACGTTTGATCCCATTTGGCCGGACACACTTTCTTGGGTCATGCCCGGCCGGGGAAGAGATCAACACATCGCAGCCCCACCTAGGCCAACAGAGAGGTCAACACGCCGGTCTAAACCTAAGCGCACAGGGGTCTGGGCCCATCGCCCTTAGCACACCTGCACGTTGCGTGGGCGGCCGGAAGCAGAACTAACCCCCTTAATACAAGAGCAGGCTTACGTTCCAAAACGGCGCACGCCGCTCAGTCGCTGACGTCACGAAGGCTTTGGCTGATACCACGACGCCGAGTGCCCATATCTTTCCCACGTAGTTGGTTAGTGCGTATAGACCAAATGGCCAGACTCAGATCAAATACCAAGATCTCGTTAAGCGTGTTAAGTATCCGCAAACTCCGACCAGGGCCAGGCCCACCCCTCTCCTAGGTGGTCTCAACCTGCCTTGTCGCTCCGCCACAAGTAACAGTCGGGGGCCGTCGGGAACCCAGGCCCACCTCTACCGGGATGGAGCCACCTGTCCTTTCAGCCCCCATCTCCCAACAATATCACAGGTAATGTAATAGTGTAAAGTATATAGTATATGCCCGTGATCACCTCCCAAGTGATCACAGCCAAGAGTATAGCAAGGCGGGACGGACAAGAGTGTAGGGCCACCGATGGAACACTAGCATCCTATACTAAGCAAGAGGATAGCAGGTAAGGGTAAAATTGTAGCAACAATGACAGCTACGATCGAATAGGATTAACCGAAAGCAAGAACATGCTACACTACTCTAATGCAAGCAGTATAGAGAAGAATATGCGATATTTGGTGATCAAGGGGGGGCTTGCACGGAAACTCACCGAGAAGGAGGGTCGTCAACACCGTGAGACGTCTTGGGTAGCAATGGCGTCGGTCTCGGTGTCTAACGAGAGAAGAGGGGGAAGAAACAATAAATATAATGCAAACATAAGCACGACGGTGCATGACAAGACAATGCGCGGTGCTAGGTGTGCCCTAACGCGGTAGTAGGTGATACCGGCGAAGGGGGGAAACATCCGGGAAAGTATTCCCGGTGTTTCGCGTTTTCGGACAAATGAACCGGAGGGGGAAAGTTGCGTGTTTGCTATGCTAGGGATGTTTGGCGGACGAACGGGTTGCGTATCCGTATTAGTCACGTCGTTCTGAGCAGCTTTCATGTTGAAAATATTTTAATCCGAGTTATGGATTAAAAGATATGATTTTCTAAAGATTTTATTAATTTCTGGAATTTAATTAATTATTTAAATTAATTGAAAATGGATTTATGACATTAGCATGAGGTCATGTCGACATCGTGATCAACGAGTTGATAGTCAACTGACCATGGGTCCCACTGGTCAGAGACACATGTTAATTATCCAAAATTTAATTAATCTAATCAGAATTAATTAGGGGTGGGCCCCACTGACATTGATTAATTAATTAACTAACCGTTAATTAGGTTAATCTAATTATGATTAATTAATTAATTCATTATTATTATTTATTTATTATTATTATTATTTTGCTTTTTTATTATTATTTTTTTAACCGTTCTGTGGGCAGGGCCCATATGTCATAGGCCCTAAGGGCCATAGCGGGTTCGGGTGGCGTAGCGGGCAGCGGGGCGATGTTGCCCAAGCAGGCGCACGCCGAGGGGGGGCGAACCCGGCAGGGCGCCGGCGCAGGGGAGGTCAGTGGTCATGGCGAGGCCATGGCCGGAGCGGGGTCCGGCCAGCGAGCGGCGACGGGACTGCAGAGGCGGGCGGAGGTCAGTGGCGGATCACGGCCACGACAAAGGCGCTGGTCGTGAGGAGGCCGGAGTGGCGAGCGTGAGGGGAGGCGGTGGACGGGCGCGCGGGGCGAGCAGCAGACGTGCTCGACGGCATGGGCATGGCGCTGGGCGGCCATCGCCCGAGCGATTCTGCTGGTAGGCGAGGCCGAGGGCGGAGGGGGAGTGGCCGAGCAGACGGCTGTGGCGCTGGGGCTTGTGGCGCGCCGCCGCAGCCGGGCAAGGGGCGAAAAGGCTGGGAGGCGGCTGTAGGAGAGGCGGGGCGCGGCCCCGAGCGGCGAGCAGGGGAGGAGACGAGCACGGGGCGAGGGAGAGAGAGGAGGGGCGCAGAGGCCGTGGCCTCACCGGAGAAGTAGGGTCAGGGAAGAGGTGGTCGAGGGGGGTGATGGGGACGACGGGCGACGTGGGAGCAGGCCGGTGGGGAGGAGGAAGCAAGCCGGTGGGGGAGCTCCGGGCGCCGGCACGGTCCACTGGCGGCGACGGGCGACGGCGTCGGGCACCGAGCGAGGGAGAAGGGATCGGGCTCCCGATCCAGATCCAGCGGGGGTGGGGGAGAGCGAGTGGGGAGTGGGGAGGGAGTGTCGGTTAGGGTTTCCCCCCTCGTGGGGATAAGGAAGGGTTGGGTTGGCCGGCTGGGCCAGGTGGGCCGGCCTGGCCGTTGAACTGGGCCGCTTGGCCCAGTTGGTCAGGGGGCCTTTTATTCTTTGTTTTCTTATTTTGTATTTTCTTTTATTATTTCTTTTCTGTTTAAATTCATTTAAAAGTATTTAGGCATTTCATAAAAATGTGTTTACTTCACCATAATTACCGATGCTATAATTGACATAGCCCGAACATTTTTGTTTTAATATTTGAAAACTTTTGTCGTTTGACTTATTTAGGATTTCAATGGTTTTGAATTAACCCG
The DNA here is from genome assembly GCA_021605205.1 of Aegilops longissima. Taxonomy (NCBI): domain Eukaryota; kingdom Viridiplantae; phylum Streptophyta; class Magnoliopsida; order Poales; family Poaceae; genus Aegilops; species Aegilops longissima. The sequence goes on along the minus strand of CM038678.1, from coordinate 359,849,128 downwards.
AGATTAATTACAGTGACAAAGGTGACGTGGCATCATTAACGTGTGATTACTGTAGCCTAATTATCCGGGCGTTACAAGATCTCCACGAGAGAGGGGGAGAACATTGTATTGAGATCCAAAAAGAGAGAAGAAGCCATCTAGCTACTAACTATGGACCCGAAGGTCTGAAGTAAACTACTCACACTTCATCGGAGAGGCTATGATGGTGATGTAGAAGCCCTCCGTGGTGGATTCCCCTTCCGGCGGAGCTCCGGAACAGGCCCCAAGATGGGATCTCGTGGATCTGTAAAGTTGCGACGGTGGAATTAGGTTTTGGCTCCAGATCGATCTGTTGGGGTGCGAGGTATATATAGGAGGAAGGAGTACGTCAGTGGATCTTCGAGGGGCCCACAAGGCAGGGGCGCACCCTAGGGGGGCGCCCTCCACCCTCGTGGCCGCCTCGTGGCTTTCTTGACGGAGGTTCCAAGTCTCCTGGGTCCTATCTGATGAGAAAATCACGTTCCCGAAGGTTTCATTCTGTTTGGACTCTGTTTGATATTCCGTTTCTTCGAACACTGAAATAGGCAAAAAAACAGCAATTCTGGGCTGGGCCTCCGGTTAATAGGTTAGTCCCAAAAGTAATATAAAAGTGGACAATAAATCCCAATATAGTCCAAAACAATAGATAATATAGCATGGAGCAATCAAAAATTATAGATCCGTTGGAGACGTATCAGGCATCCCCAAGTTTAATTCCTGCTCGTCCTCGAGTAGGTAAATGATAAAAAGAGAATTTTTGATGCGGAGTGCTACTTGGCATAATTTCAATGTAATTCTTCTTAATTGTGGTATGAATATTCGGATCCGAAAGATTCAAGACAAAAGTTCATATTGACATAAAAATAATAATACTTCAAGCATACTAACAAAGCAATCGTGTCTTCTCAAAATAACATGGCCAAAGAAAGTTATCCCTACAAAATCATATAGTGTGGCTATGCTCTATCTTCACCACACAAAGTATTTAAATCATGCACAACCCCGATGACAAGCCAAGCAATTGTTTCATACTTTTGACATTTTCAATCTTCACGCAATACATGAGCGTGAGCCATGGATATAGCACTATATGTGAAATAGAATGGTGGTTGTGGAGAAGACAAAAATGGAGAAGATAGTCTCACATCAACTAGGCGAATCAACGGGCTATGGAGATGCCCATTAATAGATATCAATGTGAGTGAGTAGGGATTGCCATGCAACGGATGCACTAGAGCTATAAGTATATGAAAGCTCAACAAAAGAAACTAAGTGGGTGTGCATCCAACTCGCTTGCTCACGAAGACCTAGGGCATTTGAGGAAGCCCATCATTGGAATATACCAGCCAAGTTCTATAATGAAAAATTCCCACTAGTATATGAAAGTGACAAACTGACAAATGAGAGACTCTCTATTATGAAGATCATGGTGCTACCTTGAAGCACAAGTGTGGTAAAAGGATAGTAACATTGTCCCTTCTCTCTTTTTCTCTCATTTTTTTATTTGGGCCTTTTCTCTTTTTTTATGGCCTCTTTTCTCTTCTTTTTTTCGTCCGGAGTCTCATCCCGACTTATGGGGGAATCATAGTCTCCATCATCCTTTCCTCACTTGGGACAATGCTCTAAAAATGATGATCATCACACTTTTATTTTTCTTACAACTCAATGATTACAACTCGATACTTAGAACAAAATATGACTCTATATGAATGCCTCCGGCAGTGTACCGGGATATGCAATGATTCATAAGTGACATGTATGAAAATTATGAACGGTGGCTTTGCCACAAATACGATGTCAACTAAATGATCATGCTAAGCAATATGACAATGATGGAGCATGTCATAATAAACGGAACGGTGGAAAGTCGCATGGCAATATATCTCGGAATGGCTATGGAAATGCCATGATAGGTAGGTATGGTGGCAGTTTTGAGGAAGGTTTTATGGTGGGTGTATGATACCGGCGAAAAGTGCGCGGTATTAGAGAGGCTAGCAATGGTGGAAGGGTGAGAAAAATGCGTATAATCCATGGACTCAACATTAGTCATAAAGAACTCATATAGTTATTGCAAAAATCTACAAGTTATCAAAGAAAAGTATTATGCGCATGCTCCTAGGGGGATAGACTGGTAGGAAAAGACCATCGCTCGTCCCTGACCGCCACACATAAGGAAGACAATCAATAAATAAATCATGCTCCGACTTCATCACATAACGGTTCACCATACGTGCATGCTACGGGAATCACAAACTTGGACACAAGTATTTCTCAAATTCACAACTAATCAACTAGCATGACTCTAATATTATCACCTCCATATCTCAAAACAATTATCAAGCATCAAACTTTTCTTAGTATTCAACACACTCAAAAGAAAGTTTTACAAATCTTGAGTACCAAGCATATTATTATTTTAAGCAAATTACCATGCTATTTAAGACTCTCAAAATAATCTAAGTGAAGCTATGAGAGATCAATAGTTTCTTTAAAAAAATCCACCACCATGCTCTAAAAGATATAAGTGAAGTACTAGAGAAAAACTATAAAGCTCAAAAGATATAAGTGAAGCACATAGAGCAAAACTATAAAGCTCAAAAGATATAAGTGAAGCACATAGAGTATTCTAACAAATTCCAATTCATGTATGGCTCTCTCAAAAGGTGTGTACAGCAAGGATGATTGTGGTAAACTAACAAGCAAAGACGCAAATAATACAGGACGCTCCAAGCAAAACACATATCATGTAGTGAACAAAAATATAGCTCCAAGTAAAGTTACCGATGGAAGTGGACGAAAGAGGGGATGCCTTCCGGGGCATCCCCAAGCTTTAACTTTTTGGTGTCCTTGGATTATCTTGGGAGTGCCATGGGAATCCCCAAGCTTAGGCTCTTGCCACTCCTTGTTCCATAATCCATCAAAAGATTTCACCCAAAACTTGAAAACTTCACAACACAAAACTCAACAGAAATCTCGTAAGCTCCGTTAGCGAAAGAAAACAAAAGACCACTTCAAGGTACTGTAATGAACTCATTCTTTATTTTTTTTGATGTTAAACCTACTTTATTCCAACTTCTCTATGGATTATAAACTATTTTACTAGCCATACATTCATCAAAATAAGCAAACAACACACGAAAAACAGAATCTGTCAAAAACAGAACAGTCTGTAGTAATCTGTAACTAACGCAAACTTATGGAACTCAACAAATTCAGCCAAAATAGGACGACCTAGGAAATTTGTTTATTGATAAGAAGCAATTGGAATCACTATTTTATCATGTTCTGGTGATTTTTAACAATTTTTTTCGTGAATCGAAAGTTTCTGGAAATTACAGCAAGATCAAATAACTATTATCCAAGAAGATCCTATAGGTTTAACTTGGCACAAACACTAATTAAAACATAAAACCACATCTAAACAGAAGGTAGATGGATTATTTATTCCTAAACAGAAACAAAAACAAAAAAATTAAAATAAAATTGGGTTGCCTCCCAACAAGCGCTATCGTTTAACGCCCCTAGCTAGGCATAAAAGCAAGGATAGATCTAGGTATTGCCATCTTTGGTGGGAAATCCATAGGTGGCTCTCATAGTAGATTCATATGGTAATTTTATCTTCTTCCTAGGGAAGTGTTCCATGCCTTTCTTTAATTGTAATTGGAATCTAATATTCCCTTCCTTCATATCAATAATTGCACCAATCGTTCTAAGGAAAGGTCTACCAAGAATAAAAGGACATGAAGGATTGCAATCTATATCGAGAACTATAAAGTCTACGGGCGCATAATTCTTATTTGCAACAATAAGAACATCATTAATTCTTCCCATAGGTTTCTTAATAGTGGAATCCGCAAGGTGCAAGTTTAGAGAGCATTCATCAAAATCACAGAAATCTAGCAAATCACACAAAGTTTTGGGGATAGTGGAAACACTAGCACCCAAATCACATAAAGCATAAAATTCATGATCCTTAATATTAATTTTAATAGTTGTTTCCCACTCATCATAAAGTTTTCTAGGGATGGAGACTTCCAACTCAAGTTTTTCCTCATAAGATTGCATCAAGGCATCAACGATATGTTTGGTAAACGCTTTATTTTGACTATAAGCATGCGGAGAATTTAGCACAGATTGTAACAAGGAAATACAATCAATTAAAGAGCAACTTTCATAATTAAATTCTTTGAAATCCAAAATAGTGGGTTTAGCAACATCTAAGGTTTTACTTTCTTCAATCCCACTTTTATCAATTTTAGCATCATAATCTAAAAGCTCCGAATTTTTAGAACACCTTCTAGGTAAAGGTGGATCATATTCAGTCCCATCATTATCAAGATTCATATTGCAAAACAAAGATTTAATAGGGGACACATCAATAACTTTTAGATCTTCATCTTTATTTTCATGGAAATTGGAAGAACACGCTTCAATAAAGGCATCTTTCATAGCACGCATCCTAGCGGTTCTTTCCTTGCACAAATCAATGGAAATTCTCATGGCTTTGAGAGACTCATTAATGTCATGCTTAGGAGGAATAGATCTAAGCTTTAAAGAATCAACATCAAGAGAAATTCTATCAACGTTGCTAGCCAATTCATCAACCTTAAGCAATTTCTCTTCAAGCAAAGCATTAAAATTCTTTTGAGAATTCATAAACTCTTTAACACTAGTCTCAAATTCAGAGGGCATCTTATTAAAATTTCCATAAGAATTGTTGTAGGAATTTCCATAATTATTATAGGAATTACTAGGATAAGTCCTAGGATTAAAGTTTCCTCTATACGCATTCTTACCAAAAAAATTCCTACCAACAAAATTCACATCCATAGATTCATTATTATTCTCAATCAAAGTGGACAAAGGCATATCATTAGGATCAGAAGAAACACTCCTATAAGCAAATAATTTCATAAGTTCATCCATCTTTCCACTCAAAACATTAATTTCTTCTATCGCATGCACCTTTTTATTAGTAGATCTTTCAGTATGCCATTGAGAATAATTAACCATAATATTATCTAGGAGTTTAGTAGCATCTCCTAAAGTGATTTCCATAAAAGTGCCTCCCGCGGCCGAATCTAAAAGGTTTCTAGAAGCAAAATTCAATCCGGCATAATTTTTTTGTATAATCATCCACAAATTTAAACCATGAGTAGGGCAATTACGTATCATTAATTTCATCCTCTCCCAAGCTTGTGCAACATGTTCATGATCAAGTTGCTTAAAATTCATAATATCGTTTCTAAGGGAGATGATCTTAGAGGGAGGAAAATACTTAGAGATAAAAGCATCTTTGCACTTGTTCCAAGAATCAATACTATTTTTAGGCAAAGACGAAAACCAAGCTTTAGCACGATCTCTAAGCGAAAAAGGAAATAGCTTCAATTTAACAACATCATTGTCAACATCTTTCTTCTTTTGCATATCACACAAATCCACGAAGCTATTTAAATGAGTAGCGGCATCTTCACTAGGAAGGCCGGCGAATTGATCTTCCATAACGAGACTCAATAAAGCAGCATTGATTTCACAAGATTCAGTATTGGCAAGAGGAGCAATCGGAGTGCTAAGGAAATCATTATTGTTGGTATTGGTAAAGTCACACAATTTGGTATTATCTTGAGCCATAGTGACAAACAAGCAATCCAACACACGAGCAAACAAGCGAACGAGAAAAAGGCAAACGGAAAAGAGAGGGTGAATAAAACGGCAAGGCTGAAGTGGGGGAGAGGAAAACGAGAGGCGAATGGCAAATAATGTAATGCGAGAGATAAGGGATTGTGATGGGTACTTGGTATGTTGACTTTTGCGTAGAGTCCCCGGCAATGGTGCCAGAAATCCTTCTTGCTACGTCTTGAGCTTGCGTTGGTTTTCCCCGAAGAGGAGAGGATGATGCAACAGAGTTGCGTAAGTATTTCCTCAGTTTTGAGAACCAAGGTATCAATCCAGAGGAGGCCCGCGCAAGTCCCTCGTACCTACACAAAGCAAATAACTCCTCGCAACCAACGCGAATAGGGGTTGTCAATCCCTTCACGGTCACTTACTTAGAGTGAGATCGATAGAGATGATAGATAATATTTTTGGTATTTTTGGTATAAAGATGCAAAGTAAAATAAAAGGCAAAGTAAAAAAGCAAAGCAATAATAAAGCATAGGAAGATTAATATGACGAAAATAGACCCGGGGGCCATAGATTTCACTAGTGGCTTCTCTCAAGAGCATACGTATTTTACGGTGGGTGAACGAGTTACTATTGAGCAATTGACAGAATTGAGCATAGTTATGAGAGTATCTAGGTATGATCATGTATATAGGAATCACGTCCGAGACAAGTAGACCGACTCCTGCCTGCATCTACTACTATTACTCCACTCATCGACCGCTATCCAGCATGCATCTAGAGTATTAAGTTAATAAAAAACAGAGTAACGCCTTAAGGAAGATGACATGATGTAGAGGAATAAATTCATGCAATATGATAAATACCCCATATTGTTTTCCTCGATGGCAACAATACAGTACGTGCCTTGCTGCCCCTACTGTCACTGGGAAAGGACACCGCAAGATTGAACCCAAAGCTAAGCACTTCTCCCATTGCAAGAACTACCAATCTAGTTGGCCAAACCAAACGGATAATTCAAAGAGACTTGCAAAGATAACTCAATCATACATAAAAGAATTCAGGAAAGATTCAAATATTGCTCATAGATAATCTTGATCATAAACCCACAATTCATCGGTCTCAACAAACACACCGCAAAAAGAAGATTACATCGAATAGATCTCCACGAGAGAGGGGGAGAACATTGTATTGAGATCCAAAAAGAGAGAAGGAGCCATCTAGCTACTAACTATGGACCCGAAGGTCTGAGCTAAACTACTCACACTTCATCGGAGAGGCTATGATGTTGATGTAGAAGCCCTCCGTGGTGGAATCCCCTTCCGTGAGCTCCGGAACAGGCCCCAAGATGGGATCTCGTGGATCTGAGAAAGTTGCGGCGGTGGAATTAGGTTTTGCTCCGTCTCTCGATCTGTTGGGGGTGCGAGGTATATATAGGAGGAAGAAGTGCGTCGGTGGAGCCTCAAGGGGCCCACGAGGGGGGCGCCCTAGGGGGCGCGCCCACCCTGTGGCCGCCTTTGTGGCTTTCTTGACGGAGGTCCAAGTCTCCGAGTCTTATCGATGAGAAAATCACGTTCTGAAGGTTTCATTCCGTTTGGACTCCGTTTGATATTCCGTTTCTTGAAACACTGAAATAGGCAAAAAACAACAATTACAGGCTGGGCCTCCGGTTAATAGGTTAGTCCCAAAAGTAATATAGAAGTGGAAAATAAAGCCCAATATAGTCCAAAACAATAGATAATATAGCATGGAGCAATCAAAATTATAGATACGTTGGAGCGTATCGGGCATCCCCAAGCTTAATTCCTGCTCGTCCTCGAGTAGGTAAATGATAAAAAGAGAATTTTTGATGCGGAGTGCTACTTGGCATAATTTCAATGTAACTATTCTTAATTGTGGTATGAATATTCAGATCCAAAAGATTCAAGACAAAAGTTCATATTGACATAAAAATAATAATACTTCAAGCATACTAACTAAGCAATTATGTCCTCTCAAAATAACATGGCCAAAGAAAGTTAATCCCTACAAAATCATATAGTTTAGTCATGCTCCATTTTCGTCACACAAGAATGCTCTCATCATGCACAACCCCGATGACAAGCCAAGCAATTGTTTCATACTTTAGTAATCTCAAACCTATAAACTTTCATGCAATATATGAGCGCGAGCCATGGACATATCACTATGGGTGGAATAGAATATAATGATGGGGGTTATGTGGAGAAGACAAAAAAGGAGAAGGTCTCACATCAACGAGGCTAATCAACGGGCTATGGAGATGCCCATCAATTGCTGTTAATGCAAGGAGTAGGGATTGCCATGCAACGGATGCACTGGAGCTATAAATGTATGAAAGCTCAACAAAATAAACTAAGTGGGTGTGCATCCAACTTGCTTGCTCACGAAGACCTAGGGCATTTGAGGAAGCCCATCGTTGGAATATACAAGCCAAGTTCTATAATGAAAAATTCCCACTAGTATATGAAAGTGACAAAATATGAGACTCTCTATATGAAAAACATGGGGCTACTTTGAAGCACAAGTGTGGAAAAGGATAGTAACATTGTCCCTTCTCTCTTCTTCTCTCATTTTTTTGGTGGGCTCTTTGGCCTCTTTTTTTTCTAACCTCACATGGGACAATGTTCTAATTAATGATGATCATCACACTTCTATTTATTTACAACTCAATGATTACAACTCGATACTAGAACAAAGTATGACTCTATATGAATGCCTCCGGCGGTGTATCGGGATATGCAATGAACCAAGAGTGACATGTATGAAAAAATTATGAACGGTGGCTTTGCCACAAATACTATGTCAACTACATGATCATGCTAAGAAATATGACAATGATGAATGTGTCATGAAGAACGGTATGGTGGAAAGTTGCATGGCAATATATCTCGGAATGGCTATGGAAATGCCATAATAGGTAGGTATGGTGGCTGTTTTGAGGAAGATATAAGGAGGTTTATGTGTGAAAGAGCGTATCATATCACGGGGTTTGGATGCACCGGCGAAGTTTGCACCAACTCTCAATGTGAGAAAGGGCAATGCACAGTACTGAAGAGGCTAGCAATGATGGAAGGGTAAGAGTGCGTATAATCCATGGACTCAACATTAGTCATAATGAACTCACATACTTATTGCAAAAATCTACAAGCCATCAAAAACCAAAGCACTACGCGCATGCTCCTAGGGGGATAGATTGGTAGGAAAAAGACCATCGCTCGTCCCCGAACGCCACTCATAAGGAGGACAATCAAATAACACCTCATGTTTCAAATTTGTTACATAACGTTTACCATACGTGCATGCTACGGGACTTGCAAACTTCAACACAAGCATTTCTCAAATTCACAACTACTCAACTAGCACGACTTTGATATTATCTTCTCCACATCTCAAAACAATTATCAAGCATCAAACTTTTCTTAGTATTCAACGCACTCAAAAGAAAGTTTTACAAATCTTGAATACCAAGCATATTATTATTAAGCAAATTACCATGCTATTTAAGACTCTCAAAATAATCTAAGTGAAGCATGAGAGATCAATAGTTTCTTTAAAACAAATCCACCACCGTGCTCAAAACTATCAAGCTCAAAAGATATAAGTGAAGCACATAGAGCAAAACTATCAAGCTCAAAAGATATAAGTGAAGCACATAGAGTATTCTAACAAATTCCAATTCATGTATGGCTCTCTCAAAAGGTGTGTACAGCAAGGATGATTGTGGTAAACTAACAAGCAAAAACGCAAATAATAAAAGACGCTCAAAGCAAAACACATATCATGTGGTGAATAAAAATATAGCTCCAAGTAAAGTTACCGATGGAAGTGGACGAAAGAGGGGATGCCTTCCGGGGCATCCCCAAGCTTCGACTTTTTGGTGTCCTTGGATTATCTTGGGGGTGCCATGGGCATCCCCAAGCTTAGGTTCTTGCCACTCCTTGTTCCATAATCCATCAAAAAAATTCACCCAAAACTTGAAAACTTCACAACACAAAACTTAACAGAAATCTCGTAAGCTCCGTTAGCGAAAGAAAACAAAAGACCACTTCAAGGTAATATAATGAAATCATTCATTATTTATATTGGTGTTAAACCTACTGTATTCCAACTTCTCTATGGATCATAAACTATTTTACTAGCCATAGATTCATCAAAATAAGCAAACAACACACGAAAAACAGAATCTGTCAAAAACAGAACAGTCTGTAGTAATCTGTAACTAACGCAAACTTATGGAAATCCAAAAATTCAGCAAAACTAGGAAGACCTAGGAATTTTTTTTATTGATCAGAAGCAATTGGAATCACTATTTTATCATGTTCTGGTGATGCTTAACAATTGTTTTCGTGAACCGAAAGTTTCTGGAAATTACAGCAAGATCAAATAACTATTATCCAAGAAGATCCTATAGGTTTAACTTGGCACAAACACTAATTAAAACATAAAACCACATCTAAACAGAATTTAGATGGATTATTTATTCCTAAACAGAAACAAAAACAAAAAAACTAAAATAAAATTGGGTTGCCTCCCAACAAGCGCTATCGTTTAACGCACCTAGCTAGGCATAAAAGCAAGGATAGATCTAGGTATTGCCATCTTTGGTGGGCAATCCATAGGTGGCTCTCATAATAGATTCATATGGTAATTTTATCTTCTTCCTAGGGAAGTGTTCCATGCCTTTCTTTAACGGGAATTGGAATCTAATATTCCCTTCCTTCACATCAATAATTGCACCAATCGTTCTAAGGAAAGGTCTACCAAGAATAATAGGACATGAAGGATTGCAATCTATATCAAGAACGATAAAGTCTACGGGCACATAATTCCTATTTTCAACAATAAGAAAATCATTAATTCTTCCCATAGGCTTCTTAATAGTGGAATCCGCAAGGTGCAAGTTTAGAGAGCATTCATCAAAATCACGGAAATCTAGCAAATCACACAAAGTTTTGGGAATAGTGGAAACACTAGCACCCAAATCACATAAAGCATATAATCAATGATCCTTAATCTTAATTTTAAGAGTTGGTTCCCACTCATCATAAAGTTTTCTAGGTATAGAGACTTCCAACTCAAGTTTTTCCTCATAGGATTGCATCAAGGCATCAATGATATGTTTAGTAAAAGCTTTATTTTGACTATAAGCATGCGGAGAATTTAGCACGGATTGCAACAAGGAAATACAATCAATTAAAGAGCAACTTTCATAATTAAATTCCTTGAGATACAAAATAGTGGGTTTAGCAACATCTAAGGTTTTACTTTCTTCAATCCCACTTTTATCAATTTTAGCATCATAATCTAAAAGCTCCGAATTTTTAGAACGCCTTCTAGGTAAAGGTGACTCATATTCAATCTCATCATTATCAAGATTCATATTGCAACACAAAAATTTAATGGGAGACACATCAATAACTTTTTAGATCTTCATCTTGATTTTCATGGAAATTGGAAGAACACGCTTTAGTAAAGGCATCTTTCATAGCACGCATCCTAGCGGTTCTTTCCTTGCACTCATCAAGGGAAATTCTCATGGCTTTGAGAGACTCATTGATATCATGCTTAGGAGGAATAGATCTAAGCTTTAAAGAATCAACATCAAGAGAAATTATATCAACGTTCCTAGCCAATTCATCAAATTTAAGTAATTTCTCTTCAAGCAAAGCATTAAAATTCTTTTGTGAATTCATAAACTCTTTGACACTATTCTCAAATTCAGAGGGAATCTTATTAAAATTTCCATAAGAGTTGTTGTAGGAATTTTCATAATTATTAGAAGGATTACTAGGATAAGGCCTAGGATTAAAATTCCCTTTTCGCCTACTAAAAATACCAAGCTTATTTATGTTCCTAAGAATAAGGGTGAATCATCTAGTAAGGAAACTGCGGATCTTAAATCTATAAGTATTCATCTCAATCTTTTTGCCATCATTAAGGAACCATTTGCTATGAATGAATCTTTCGATCTTTTGCCTAAAAATTTGATAATTACTAGAAATAAAGAAAATTCTAAAGAATTTAGATGCCTCATTGATGAATTGCCTACCAAAGATGGCAATACCTAGATCTATCCTTGCTTTTATGCCTAGATAGGGGCGTTAAACGATAGCGCTTGTTGGGAGGCAACCCAATTTTATTTTTAGTTTTTGGTTTTTTCTTCCTTTTAGGAATAAATAATCCATCTAGCCTCTGTTTAGATGTGGTTTTATCTTTTAATTAGTGTTTGTGCCAAGTTAAACCTATTGGATCTTCTTGGATGATAGTTATTTGATCTTGCTGTAATTTCCAGAAACTTTGCGCTCAGTGCCCGAATTATTAAAAATCACCAGAACGTGATAAAATACTGATTCTAATTCCTGCTGATCAATAAACAAAATGTCTAGGTCTTCTAATTTTGGTAGAATTTTTTGAGTTCCATAAGTTTGCGTTAGTTGCAGATTACTACAGACTGTTCTGTTTTTGACAGATTCTGTTTTTCGTGTGTTGTTTGCTTATTTTGATGAATCTATGGCTAGTAAAATAGTTTATAATCCATAGAGAAGTTGGAATACAGTAGGTTTAACACCAATATAAATAAAAAATGAGTTCATTACAGTACCTTAAAGTAGTCTTTTGTTTTCTTTCTCTAACAGAGCTCACGAGATTTCTATTGAGTTTTGTGTTGTGAAGTTTTCAAGTTTTGGGTAAATTCTTTTGATGGATTATGGAACAAGGAGTGGCAAGAGCCTAAGATTGGGGATGACCATGGAACCCCAAAGATAATCCAAGGACACGAAAAAGTCAAAGCTTGGGGATGCCCCGGAAGGCATCCCCTCTTTCGTCTACTTTCATCGGTAATTTACTTGGAGCTATATTTTTATTCACCATATGATAAGTGTTTTGCTTGGAGCGTCTTGTATTATTTGCCTATTTAATTGTTAGTTTACCACAATCATCCTTGCTTTACACACCTTTTGAGAGAGCCATACATGAATTGGAATTTGATAGAATACTCTATGTGCTTCACTTATATCTTTTGAGCTTGATAGTTTTGCTCATAGTGCTTCACTTATATCTTTTGAGTGTGATAATTTTTGCTCTAGTGCTTCACTTAGATATTTTAGAGCATGGTGGTGGATTTGTTTTAAAGAAACTATTGATCTCTCATGCTTCACTTAAATTATTTTGAGAGTCGTTAATAGCATGGTAATTTGCTTAATGTTAATATACTTGGTATTCAAGATATGTGAAACTTTCTTTTGAGTGCGTTGAATACTAAGAAAAGTTTGATGCTTCATAATTGTTTTGAGATATGGAGGTGGTAATATTAGAGTCATGCTGGTTGGGTGATTATGAATTTAAAGAATACTTGTGTTGAAGTTTGTGATTCCCGTAGCATGCACGTGTGGTGAACCGTTATGTGATGAACTCGGAGCATGATTTATTTATTGATTGTCTTCCTTATGAGTGGCGGTCGGGGACGAGCGATGATCTTTTACTACCAATCTATCCCCCTAGGAGCATGCGCATAATACTTTGCTTTGATAACTTCTAAATTTTTGCAATAAGTATATGAGTTCTTTATGACTAATGTTGAGTCCATGGATTATACGCACTTTTTCCCATCCTTCCACCATTGCTAGCCTCTCTTATACCGCGCACTTTTCGCCGGTATCATACACCCACCATATATCTTCCTCAAAACAGCCACCATACCTACCTATCATGGCATTTCCATAGCCATTCCGAGATATATTGCCATGCAACTTTTCACCGTTCCGTTTATTATGACACGCTTCATCATTGTCATATTGCTAGCATGATCATGTAGTTGACATTGTATTTGTGGCAAAGCCACCTATCATAATTCTTTCATACATGTCACTCATGAGTCATTGCACATCCCGGTACACCGCCGGAGGAATTCATATAGATTCATACTTTGTTCTAAGTATCGAGTTGTAATTGTTGAGTTGTAAGAAAATAAAAGTATGATGATCATCATTATTAGAGCATTGTCCCAGTGAGGAAAGGATGATGGAGACTATGATTCCCCCACAAGTCGGGATGAGACTCCGGACGAAAAATAAACAAAAAGAAAAGAAAAAAATGAAAAAAAAGAGGCCATAAAAAAGAAAGGGCCCAAATAAAAAAATGAGAGAAAAAGAGAGAAGGGACAATGTTACTATCCTTTTACCACACTTGTGCCTCAAAGTAGCACCAAGATCTTCATGATAAAGAGTCTCTCATTTTGTCACTTTCATATACTAGTGGGAAATTTTCATTATAGAACTTGGCTTGTATATTCCAATGATGGGCTTCCTCAAAATTCCCTAGGTCTTCGTGAGCAAGCGAGTTGGATGCACGCCCACTTAGTTTATTTTGTTGAGCTTTCATATACTTATAGCTCTAGTGCATCCGTTGCATGGCAATCCCTACTCACTCACATTGATATCTATTGACGGGCATCTCCATAGCCCGTTGATACGCCTAGTTGATGTGATACTATCTTCTCCCTTTTTGTCTTCTCCACAACCACCATAGTGCTATATCCATGGCTCACGCTCATGTATTGCGTGAAGATTGAAAAAGTTTTGAAAATGTTAAAGTATGAAACAATTGCTTAGCTTGCCATCGGGGTTGTGCATGATTTAAATATTTTGTGTGGGGAAGATGGAGCATAGCCAGACTATATGATTTTGTAGGGATAACTTTCTTTGGCCATGTTATTTTGAGAAGACATAATTGCTTAGTTAGTATGCTTGAAGTATTATTATTTTTATGTCAATATGAACTTTTGTCTTGAATCTTTCGGATCGGAATATTCATACCATAATTAAGAAGATTTACATTGAAATTATGCCAAAGTATCACTCCGCATCAAAAAGTCTCTTTTTATCATTTACCTACTCGAGGACGAGCAGGAATTAAGCTTGGGGATGCCTGATACGTCTCCAACGTATCTATAAGTTTTGATTGCTCCATGCTACTTTATCTACTGTTTTGGACTATATTGGGCTTTATTTTCCACTTTCATATTATTTTTGGGACTAACCTATTAACCGGAGGCCTAACCTATTAACCGACGTACTCCTTCCTCCTATATATACCTACGTACCCCCAAACGATCAGAACAGGAGCCAAAAACCTAATTCCACCGCCGCAACTTCCTGTATCCACGAGATCCCATCTTGGGGCCTGTTCCGGAGCTCCGCCGGAGGGGGCATCCACCACAAAGGGCTTCTACATCATCATCAAAGCCTCTCCGATGAAGTGTGAGTAGTTTACTTCAGACCTACGGGTCCATAGCTAGTAGCTAGATGGCTTCTTATCTCTTTTTGGATCTCAATACAATGTTCTCCCCCTCTCTCGTGGAGATCTATTCGATGTAATCTTCTTTTTGCGGTGTGTTTGTTGAGACCGATGAATTGTGGGTTTATGATCCAGCTTATCTATGAATAATATTTGAATCTTCTCTGAATTCTTTTATGTATGATTGAGTTATCTTTGCAAGTCTCTTCGAATTATCCGTTTGGTTTGGCCAACTAGATTGGTAGTTCTTGCAATGGGAGAAGTGCTTAGCTTTGGGTTCAATCTTGCGGTGTCCTTTCCCAAAGGTGTGAAGGGCAGCAAGGCACGTATTGTATTGTTGCCATCGAGGATAACAAGATGGTTTTTTTTTTATCATATTGCATGAATTTATCCCTCTGCATCATGTCATCTTGCTTAAGGCGTTACTCTGTTTTTAACTTAATACTCTAGATGCATGTTGGATAGCGGTCGATGAGTGGAGTAATAGTAGTAGATGCAGAATCGTTTCGGTCTACTTGTCATGGACGTGATGCCTATATACATGATCATACCTAGATATACTCATAACTATGCTCAATTCTGTCAATTGCTCAACAGTAATTTGTTCACCCACCGTAGAATACTTATGCTCTTGAGAGAAGCCACTAGTGAAACCTATGGCCCCGGTCTATTCTCATCATATCAATCTCCATCACTTTTATACTTGCTTTGTTTTTACTTTGCCTTTTACTTTTTACTTTGCATCTCTATACCAAAATACCAAAATATTATTTATCATCTCTATCAGATCTCACTCGTAAGTGACCGTGAAGGATTGACAACCCCTAATCGCGTTGGTTGCGAGTAGCTATCGTTTTGTGCAGGTACGAGGGACTTGTGCGTGGTCTCCTACTGGATTGATACCTTGGTTCTCAAAAACTGAGGGAAATACTTACGCTACTTTGCTGCATCATCCTCTTCTCTTCGGGGAAATCCAACACAGTGCTCAAGAGGTAGCATTGCGGAACGCTGAGATTGCACCTCCGTCGCGGCAATCTTTAATCTTATCTTTGACCAGTAGGAATCTGGCCCAGAAGTGGTGGACCGTTTCCGGAGACTGCTGTCATATGCCCATGAGAGCGCTTATATCTAGTTGGGTGGGTGGATTTAAATCCGGACCCTGACCCATTTTGGGATCCAGAGTCTGAAGAACTTATGAACTTAATAGTTCGGGCTCCGGTATGTCAACTGATTTTTTGGGCTTGTCGTCTGATTCTATGTTCGGAGGACAAGGCATGTCTTTCTGCAGACAGGTGTCCGGCTCCTCGAGCTCGGAGATCTGAACACAATTTGTCCTCAGTATAGAGGAGGAGTTGTCTTGCTCCTCGACTACCGCTATCTGGTGGGTGATCGGCGGAGTTTTAATTTCTCTCTGGTCGGGTTTAAGCCCAATCCGATCGTAGTCTGTAGCGACCCCCAAGGTGGCGATGCGATCTAGGAGTTCGTTTAAAGACGATAACCCCGTCGGATCCATCCATTTGGAGTATTCGGAATCAACGTGGAGGCGATTTTCGATGACTCGAGAGGTCATCGTTGGCTTAAGGGCCGAACGGGCGGTCATGATGAAGCCGCCCAGCCGGAGGGTTTGGCCTGGGGCCAGGGCTCCTCTGGAGGTGATATTTTCCCTGACGACGAGGCGAGCCATCATCCCTTTTGATGACGGCACAACGGAACTCTCAATGAAAGCACCAATGTCGGTGTCAAAACCGGCGGATCTCGGGTAGGGGGTCCCGAACTGTGCGTCTAAGGTCGATGGTAACAGGAGACGGGGGACACAATGTTTACCCAGGTTCGGGCCCTCTCTATGGAGGTAATACCCTACTTCCTGCTCCATTGATCTTGACGAATATGAGTATTACAAGATTTGATCTACCACGAGATCGTAATGGCTAAAACCCTAGAAGTCTAGCCTATATGACTATGATTATAATTGTTCTCTACGGACCTAGCCCTCCGATTTATATAGACACCGGAGGGATCTAGGGTTACACAAAGTTGGTTACAAAAAAGGAAATCATCATATTTGGTCGCCAAGCTTGCCTTCCACGCCAAGGAGAGTCCCATCCGGACACGGGTAAAGTCTTCGGTCTTTGTATCTTCACAACCCATTAATGCGGCCCATGTCCAACAGGCCGGACGCTCGAGGACCCCTTAGTCCAGGACTCCCTCAGGAGGCGCCGAAGTATGGTGCATAGCCGGGACAGGATATCTATCCGGCACTCCGAAGAAGGCATCCGAGGAGTGGCCCTCGGAGTGGTTTTATATTGAAGACGTCGTTCTCTCGGACCCAATCCGATGAGGCCTTCCTGAATTTTCCAATGCTCCGTTAAAAAAAAGTGCCACAGCTGGCGTCCCCGGAGCCTCGAGGAGACAGACAGTGCGGAGGTTAAAATGTTGATGGACAAGATAAAAATACTCGCCCAATCTGGACTGTCCATAGTGGAGGTCATGGCGATTTCCATAACGCGAGGTGTTAAGCCACTCCAATCCCGAGGACTCCCCATGTGGAACTACAATGGGGAGGCTGATACATCTCGCTATGGGCGCAAGGGTTCAGACAACTTCGCCGCCCTGGTCGCCATGTTGGCTGATCTTTATAAAGGGGAGAAGGAAGAATTCACTCGCCTCAAGTGCCAAGATGGCTTTTCCATGTACAACCCCCCTAGCTGGGTAAGCTTTCAGTCCAGAACCCCACTCAATCCTCTCCCTGAGTCACAATTAGTCAAACTTAACCCGACCACTTTCAACAGGAATGGAGAAAGGCTACCGCGGGGATCTATAGCCCCGCTCCCCAGCCGGAGGACCATATTCGGGACCTGGATCCTGGATTCGAGGAGGATCCAGACATATTCGTGGAGCTCAAGAAGGGGGTCTTTTATCAGGCGAGCTACGATGTCACAGAAGTGGCCATTGTAGTCGATTACCCCGGCCTTCTCCCTTCTTCCCATGTAAGTGCCCAGGGAGCATCTCCTCCAAAAGAGTTCTCCCATCGCGCCTCACCCACCGCACTTTCTCGTGCTTCAAAGGGGCGGCGCTCATCTCGCCACGCCGCATCGGGATCGTCCCTTAAGAAGGGGGCACCAACACCAGGCGGGTCTTTGAAAAGAAAGGCAGACGGGCGATACTTCCAAGCCCCTACCTTCATCAAAAAGTTATGGTCTTCAATACGCCCTGCGGCAAACATACCGAACTGTGACGTTTTCCGCTGTGCCATATTTCAGGAAGAGCATTCACCGGACTATATCTGGAGATCTTGCCGGTCATAAGTCCACCAATCCGCCCCCGGACCCTGCCTCTAGGGCTAGAGTTGATACGGGTGCAATGCCGGATTCTCCTCTATCAGACGATTCGGATAAAGTATCTGTCACCAACTTCGAAGTGGAGAGTGTAATGAACCATCGGCGCTGGAGGGCAGCTATGCGCGATCCTAACTTTACGGAAGAGGCATTCAATGCCTTCAGCTTGGCAAACGCATATATCCGAGCTGCTCGGGATGGGCTTGCCGGAGCCACCTACCAGCTTTCAAAGGATATGCGGGTAAGATCATTTTGCATAGACTTAATAGTCATATACCAGTAGCCCCCGAGACTTGAAAACAATTGAAGCAACTGATTTTAAGGATCGATGTATAATCAGATACTCACTGAGAAGAATAGCATGCTATCTCGGGAGCTGGAACAGTGTCGGACCTAGCTGACTGCTGTTACCGCCGTACTGGAGAAGTCCAAGGAGGCATCGACTGGTAATGTCCCCTTCTGTCCGAAAAATATAATCATGTGATAGTCATGTTTATGCAAATAAACACTATTGTATTTTACGATGGCAGGATCGTCGGATCAGCTGGAAGAGAAACTAAAGGCCGCGCAGGCGGATAAAGATCATGCTGAAAGGCAAGAGGCCGCTGGTCAACGTGTACTGACACGGACCAGCGACGAGAAGAACAAGCTGCAGGATGCCAACACCAAGCTCGGCGAAGAGCTGAAAGACATGCGGGCCCAACTGGCGGACGCCCTAAAGGAGAACAGAAAGCTGAGAGGCGGCATATTCCGTATGCCTTTTAACTTGTTGTCATACAGTTCGCTGATGTGAATCCTGACCAGTTTATTTCTGTAGGTGTGTTGACTGGGCGGCCCGAAGAAGAGGTGTCCGTATTTCAAGGCGACCTGCTACAAGAGTTTTCCAAGGTGCATGAGCAAGCGCGGAAGGCAATGAGAAACATCGCTAGGGCTTTATGGCCAGCCGATTCTCCTCCAGGAAGTATGGAGGAACGTGTAAATTTATTCAAGGGAGTTCGGCGCCGTTTTGGGCTGTGGAAGATATCAGCATGCCGAGAAGGTGCTCGGGAAGCATGGGCCATGGTAAAAACACGGTACACCGGACTTGATCCAAATCATATGGTGCGGGTCGGACCTCAGGATCCGATGGACAAGAAATTCCGGTCAACCTGGTGTACGACCAAGTGAAGATGGCCGCCAAGTTTTCTCAACAAGATTGTAGATTAGACAACCTGTTAGAGGGTCTAGAGGAAGAAGAATTTTTGAGTCCAAGTAGCAATGTACTTTTATCGACAAACTTGTCTCCGGCCGAATTTGTGAAACAATTGTCATGGCAGACTTTCTGCTTCGACCTCCGAAAACCCTAGGTTTGGAGTGTTTCCGAATACCATACCGTACGTAAACACCAAAGTACGTTCGGAAACCAGGCAGTCCCATCATAGTTTCTTGAACAGACAAGTTGTATTCGGGGAGTTATGTTATATTACATTTGGTTGTATGAAACATCTTCCAGAGAGAATAGTTCTGTTAAGGGTTCCTTTCCCTGGGCCAGTATGCGGCTTTCGTGCATACCGAATCTGTGATTCTAAAAAATCACAGTACGCATTATAGACTGGGGGTTTTGTATTGCAGCAAGGGCAATTCGTCTTTTGCTCACCGACCAATCATTCCCTTAAGAACGCTAGCTTTCAGCTTCACCCGTCTGAGGTACACGTCCGGATAATCCGGCTGTAACAATCGCAGAGGTGCTCCCTTTATGCCCTAACGGAACAAGCGGGAATGTAGGGCATAAGCACAGGAGCCAGGCAACCCAGCTTGGCAAAAACTTAAGTCATAAAGGTGCATATAATGGCGAAGAAAAGACATATATGAATATACGACACATATACAGTGAGCTTGATGCTCGAAAATAATAATAAGCTTCTTGTGAAAAGAAGCCCCCGGGTATTGTGGGGTATGTACATTTAAGGATGCATACCCCTCGGGTGTGCGGTTTATCTGAACACGAGCTAAAAGTCGTATAAAAATGAAAAGAAGACAGAGAAAAGAGAAAAGATGACGAACAATGAGTCTGGGCTTAGGCATAGAATCTTCGGAGTCTGGCGACGTTCCATGGGTTCGGCTCTAAGCGATTGTCCGATGCATTACGAAGGCGATACACTCCTCCAGTGAGAACTTCATCGATAATGAAGGGACCCTCCCATTTGGGCTTGAGCTTGTTCTTTTTATTCTCTGGTAGGCGCAGAACGAGTTCGCCAACATTGTAGGTCTTGGCCCGCACTTCTCTGCTTTGGTATCTCCGAGCTTGTTGTTGGTAGAATGCTGAACGAGCTTTTGCTACATCGCGCTCCTCCTCCAGACCGTCTAAGTCATCTTGTTGGTCGAGCTCGGCCTGTTTCTCCTCGTACATGCGTACTCGAGGTGAGTCGTGACTAATATCGCAGGGCAAGACAACCTCTGCGCCGTACACCATGAAGAACGATGTGTATCCGGTCATGCGATTGGCGGTGGTCCACAGCCCCAGAGTACAGAGTCGAGCTCCTCAACCCAGTGTTTATCTGACTCTTTTAAGGACCACACTAGTCTGGGTTTAATGCCGCTCATTATCAGGCCATTAGCCCGTTCGACTTGACCGTTTGTTTGAGGGTGATAAACGGAGGCATAATCAAGTTTGATGCCCAGATTAGCGCACCAGGTTTTTACCTCATCGGCTGTGAAGTTAGAGCCATTATTGGTGATAATGTTGTGCGGGACACCGTAATGGTGTACTACACCGGATATAAAGTCTATCACCGGTCCGGCTTCAGCTGTTTTAACTGGCTTGGCTTCTATCCACTTAGTGAACTTATCGACCATAACCAATAAGTATTTCTTCTTATGGCTTCCCCCTTTAAGGGGTCCAACCATGTCAAGCCCCCAGACCGCAAAAGGCCAAGTAATGGGGATTGTTTGTAGGGCAGTAGGCGGCATATGGCTTTGATTGGCGAAAAGCTGGCATCCTACGCACGCTGGATGAGGTCCTGCGCATCTGCTTGGGCCTTAGGCCAGAAAAACCTAGTTCGGAAGGCCTTGCTAACAAGGGCCCGGCTGCGGCATGATGACCACCAAGACTGGCATGGATTTCGGCCAAGAGTTGCCGCCCCTCTTCTTCGGAGATGCACCGTTGAAGGACTCCGGTAGTACTTTTCTTGTAAAGCTCTCCTTCATGACCTTATAGGCTTTCGAGCGTCGAATGATGCATCGAGCCTCATTCTGGTCCTCGGGGAGCTCTCGCCTATTGAGGTAGGCCAGGAAGGGTTCGGTCCATGGGGCGATTAATGCCATGATTGTATGAACCAATGGTGTTATTTCGGTGGCCATGCCCCCGACGATATCTGGTTTGGGTTCAGAATCTGGGGGTATGATCGGATCCGGACTGGTGTTGCCGCACTCGTCCTGCCACACTACGGATGGCTTGAAGAGCCTTTCCGCGAAGGTGTTGGGTGGGACGGGGTCACGGTTAGCACCCATGCGAGCAAGGATGTCCGCTGCCTGATTGCTTTCTCGAGCAACGTGATGGAACTCAAGCCCCTCGAACCGAGCTGATATTTTGAGTACGACGTTGCGGTACGCCACCATCTTCGGATTCTTGGCGTCAAAATCTCCATTTATTTGGGATATTGCGAGGTTTGAATCCCCGCGTACCTCGAGGCGTTGTATGCCCATAGAGACAGCCATCCGAAGACCATGCAATAGGCCCTCATATTCGGCTGCATTATTAGAGTCTGTATACAGTATCTGGAGCACATAACGGACTGTATATCCTGTGGGGGATGTCAGGACGATGCCAGCCCCAAGTCCGGCTAGCATTTTAGAGCTGTCGAAGTGCATCACCCAGTTGGAATATGTGCCATACTCTTTAGGGAGTTCGGCTTCTGTCCATTCGGCGACGAAGTCAGCCAACACCTAAGATTTAATGGCTCGGCATGGCTTATATGTTATTTCAAATGGTAAGAGCTCAATAGCCCATTTGGCAATCCGATCGGTGGCGTCCCGGTTGTTTATAATATCATTGAGTGGTACTTCGGAAGCCACCGTGATCGAACATTCTTGAAAGTAGTGCCGCAGCTTCCGGGATGCCATGAAGACCGCATATGCTATCTTCTGATAATGTGGGTATCAGGATTTGCATAGTGTAAGGACCGTCGATACATAGTATACTGGTTTTTGGAGTGGGAATTTATGCCCCTCCTCTTCTCGTTCGACAACGAGGACCGCGCTCACCACCTGGTGAGTTGCAGATATGTAGAGCAACATTGGTTCACCGGAGTTTGGTGCGGCCATGATGGGATTGCTTGCTAGCAAAGTTTTTATTTCCTCCAGTCCGGCTGTTGCAGCGCCCGTCCATGCAAAGTGGTCGGTGCGTCGGAGCAGGCGATACAATGGCAATGCCTTTTCTCCTAATGTGGAGATAAAACGGCTCAAAGCTGCCACGCACCCGGCTAGTTTTTGGACCTGCTTGAGGTCAGTTGGTCTTGCCAATTGTGACAGGGCTCGGATTTTGGCTGGGTTTGCTTCAATTCCTCTATTGGAGACAATAAACCCGAGCAGTTTGCCAGCGGGGACGCCGAAACCACACTTTTCCGGATTGAGCCGTATGTCATATCTTCGGAGGTTGTTGAATGTAAGGCGTAAATCGTCCACCAATGACTTGACATGTTTGGTTTTGATGACTACATCATCCACATATGCCTCGACTGTCTTGCCGATTTGCTTTTCCAGGCATGTTTGAATCATGCGTTGGTATGTGGCGCCGATATTTTTGATTCCAAAGGGCATGGTGTTGAAGAAGAAGGGCCCATATGGAGTAATGAAAGCCGTTGTGGCCTGATCGGATTCCTTCATTTTAATTTGATGGTATCCGGAGTATGCGTCAAGGAAACACAGTGAATCATGTCCTGCAGTTGCATCAATGATTTGGTCTATGCGGGGCAGTGGGAAGGGGTCCTTCGGGCAGGCCTTGTTAAGGTCTTTAAAGTCGACACAAAGGCACCAGGATTTGTCCTTCTTTGGCACCATGACCAGATTTGCTAGCCAATATGGATGTTTGATCTCTATGATAAACCCGGCTTTGAGTAGCTTGGCTAGTTCCTCACCCATAGCTTGTTGTTTGGGTTCGGAAAATCGCCACAGCGCTTGCTTGACTGGCTTGTATCCCTTCAGTATGTTGAGACTGTGTTCGACCAGTGCGCGTGGGATTCCCGGCATATCCGAGGGATGCCAGGCGAAGATGTCCCAATTTTCACGCAAGAACGCGTGCAGTGCAGCGTCGACCGCCGGATCCAGCTGTGCTCAAATAGAAGCTGTTTTCTTAGGTTCCGTCGGATGAACTTGGAATTTGACTATCTCGTCTGCTGGCTTGAAAGAAGTGGATTTAGGTCTCGTATCGAGAATTACGTCGTATCTATCCACTATGGAACGCAGAGCGGTAAGTTCCTCAGCCGCCAGGGTTTTGGATAGTGCCTCGAGGGCCAGGGATGCGGTTTTGTTTTCAGCGCAAAGTGCTATGTTCGGATCACTGGAGATAGTGATAACACAGTTGGGCCCGGGCATTTTGAGCTTCATGTACCCGTAATGAGGTATGGCTTGAAAGCGTATGAATGCATCCCGCCCTAATAGGGGATGATATCCACTGTTGAAAGGGGCCACCTGGAAGATTATCTCTTCGAACCTAGTTCTATGGTGTGCCGAATACCACGTCCAGTTTAATTTTCCCGGAGCATCTTGCTTCTCGACTGGGGATGATTCCTCGAAAGGTTGTGTTTCTTTGCTCAATGCGACTCCTGTCCATTTGCATTTTGTTTAGCGTGTCCTCATAAATGAGTTTCAATCCGCTGCCCCCGTCCATGAGCACTTTAGTGAGACGGAATCCATCCACAATTGGATTTAGCACTAAGGCGGCTGGTGCTCGGATAGATCGGGCTCGTGGTTCGTCATTGGCGTTGAAAGTTATTGTCATGTCGTTCCAAGGGTTTATTGCAGCTACTTGGTTGATGATACGTCTCCGTCGTATCTATAATTTTTGATTGTTCCATGCCAATATTATACAACTTTCATATACTTTTGGCAACTTTTTATATTATTTTTGAGACTAACATGATCCAGTGCCTAGTGCCAGTTCCTGTTTGTTGCATGTTTTATGTTTAGCAGAAACCCCATTGTCGGTGCGGGGACGACACCTATGGGATCACAAGAATCCCTACTATGGTTGCGGGACGCGGGGTCGTGAGAAGGGCGGATCAAACAGATAGCACACGGTCTCTTTATCTAGGTTCGGGCCACAAGGATGAGTAAAACCTTACTCCTGCTTTGGTGGTTTGTTTATCTGGTGTTCTTGAACTAGCAACGGGGCGTGAGGAGCTCCAAAAAGCTGAATCCTCCTCCTGGTCGCCTTGGGCCTCCTTCTATAGGGAAAGGGGTCGCCACAGTGGCACACAGGAGGTGGAAAGGGTACAGTGATACGAGTTTATCCCTCGCATTACATGACAAGGCGCCATTAATGCGTCTTGCTTAGGTGTCCTTGCTTTATCGGGGACGGGGGAGAGCCCTGTCTCGTCCGTCGCCGCTCCCTTTCGTGTCGACACGCGCATACGGCGATGGTGCCCGTGGTGCCATGTAGGCAGGCAGGCAGCTGAGGTGGCGCAGCGGTGGGTCTCCACGAAGATCCGCTTGCCGCCACGCAGGTGCCTGCCCAACTGGTTGGGTCGGCAGCTGCATGCGAACGGCGGTGAAGGTTTGATTGGCGTGGGTCCGATGGTGGCCCCTCGGGTGTTCTTGGCAAGGGCCTCGCCGTAGCCCCGACAAGGGTCTTGCCGGGGCCCCGGCAAGGGTCTTGCCGTGGCGCCTGCTGTCATCCCCGGCAAGGCTCTTTCCGGGGGCCTTGTGGTCCTCCTTGGCTGGGATCCCGCCAAGGGTCGTCGTCTTCTATAGTGTGTATCTGATTTTGAATGTCTTCACAAAGATCTGCATGCCACCACGGGGATGTCTCCCGAATCCTTGCCCCATGGGGCAGTGGACTCAAGGGTGATTCGCTCCGTAGGTGTGGGGCGAGCCGCCCCGGCAAGGGCCTTGCCGGGTTTGCTAAAACCGCCCCCCGGCAAGGATCTTGCCGGGGGAGTCCGCTTCGTCCCCTTTGCTCTTTGTGGTCTTGGTCTTGGCGTCGTTCTGCTTCTTTCGAGCTTCGTCCTTACCTCGGCTCACCTCCCTTGCCTTGCTCAGTGTGGTGGTGCCCGCGGCTCAGACTGCCCGTGCACAGTTATAGGGGTACAAAAAATGCACCCCTCTTTTTGTACACCGACAGGAGCCCCCGGGCCTGGGCCACACGTAAGCGCAATCGCGTCGTTGGGCTAGGCCCAAAAGCAGTCTTGTGAGCAGGCGGGGTGGTTTTACATGTAAGTTTCTTGTGCGCGCTTCCCATGCCTCCAGCGTTGCTCGGCGTGGGGAGGCGTCGCGTGGCGTGGGCGGCATGCGTGGGGCTGAGCTCTGCGGCGCATGCGTCACGTCGTAGTAAAAAGGCGGTTCACGCCTTCCCTATAACGCGGAGAGGCGTGGGCGCGACCCATTTCTTGATCGGGGCAGGCGTGGTCTTCAAGGCGTCCACTCCCCACGATCACGGGGTGGGGAGAGGTCGCCTCACCCGTCGCCTCGGTCCCGCACGCCCGCCACGTGGTTCTCATGCGCTTGGGGTGGCGAATGGTGGAGGCGGGAAACCGGGCCATCGCGGGCGGGGGCAGCGGGTTGGTCCCAGTTCCCTGCGCCTTCTGCGTCTTGATTGGCCGAGCGGGGTGGCCGTGCCCCCACCCCGTTCCTTTATAAAGAGTGGGAGAGAGGGGGGGAACGGCGTCCCGCACTCTTCCATTTTCTCCTTCTTTCAGCTTCTGCTCCCCCTCCCTCCATCCGCCATGGAGAGAGGGAATCCTGGATCTTCAACGGTGGAGGCAAGGGTCACCGCTCGACAACGCGTCCTTCCTTCCCCTGCACCTGCGGTGGCAGAGCCAGCTGCGAGGGGAAGGGGGAGGGGGCGAGGCCGCGGGCGAGGCCATGGGCGAGGCCGAGGCGTTCAGGGAAGAGGAGAACGGGGCGGCGCACCGGTCTCGCCTCCGCCGGTAGTTCCTCCCCCCATGGAAGGCCATGTTGGGGATGACCCTTGCGAGTTCTTCGTCAGGCTGCGCCGGCCGCCTCGCCGTCGCCTTCGTCTCCCGACTCCATTCATGGCGAGATGGAGCTGGATCCTTGAGTCATTGCGGTTGCACATGAGGGCTGTTGGATCAGTGGTACACGAGTTCGCGTCGACTTTCCGGCCCCTCAAGTGATGTATCTTGGTCGAGGTGGAAGGCGTTCACCACATCCACCGCTTGGCGGGGCTCACTCTCCATTTCAAGCTGATGGGGCGGCCTCCTCTCCGTCAAGGTCTTGGTGCCGGGACTCGGGCAAGGTGTTGCGTGGAGAGCTCTTCTAATAGCGAAGATTCCTCCTCGGCGGGAGTGGCGAGGAGGACAGCTGGCGACGACGAGGGTAGCAGCGGAGGATGACGGGTCCGACTAGGTCGGCGCCGCTCCGCGCGGCACCGGCGATCCCATCATCTGTGTCGCTGGCTTCCTGAACTTCTCGGGGTCGTCTCCTTGGGCGGCTGGCGTTGGGAGGCTGCGGAAGAGGAAGAGAGGCGGCGGCAAGGCCGTCAAACCGAGTACACGGGCACCGCGCGCCTCGACGCGTCTTGGCGTCCTGCCGCCTCGTCTTGAGCTCGCTTCGGCGCCGCCATCACCATCCAGCCTTGGACGGCCACCGAGATGTTCTCTTGGTGCCTCCTGCCACCGTGCTTCGCCTAGGCGCCCCTTTTCCCTTTTCGCCTCCTTGACCTGCCTCCCGAGGAGAGGGACAAGAAAGGGATTCTGGGCACCTTATCTCTTTTAGCTTGTAAGCCTTTAGGCCTTAGCTGAATTTAAAACTTGTAATCCCATCATTCATGTTTTCATTCCCCATGGACTGTAATGGAATGTTTTTAATGAAAAAGGGATGCTTGCCGGGTCATTTGTTTGCGGGTAGAACCCACGACAAGGAGTAAATCCTTGATATCCTTAAGATAAACATTTCCTTGCCCAGCAACAGGCCTTGCCGTCTTCCCACTTCGCTCGACCTTGCTCACGCTTTTGGCGGAGGCAGGGATGAGGTGGGTTCAGGCCTCTTGTTTCATCCTCTTGCTGCCGCGACTACGACCAAACCTGGCCCCAGGAACGAGCCCTAGGGCCTAGAGTTTTTAGGGGAGCACGGTAGCTTTGGGAAAAAACGAGGTTTCACATACCTCAGTCCATAAGAGAATGCATGATAAGGGATGACGAACTTATCTGAAGCTGCAGCCCCCGGCAACTCTGGTTTGCCGTGGGTGAATCTTTGTACTTGCAGCCCAGTGTCTTGGCTTGCCGGGTGCGGATGCTGAGTCATCTCTCTTCTCTTTTTCGTCCTCAAGTGATCCGGCAAGGATATCTGTGAGTCCTGCGAACCAAAGAAGACAAGAGAATGGCAAAGAGACGCACACTCGACCTCTAAGCTAGGGGTTAGTCGCTGCTGAGCACTATCAACCCTAACCAAGGACGAGACTCGACCTAGCATGCATGCTATAACTTGGGGCGCAAGCGCTTCATTTATTTATGCTCAGGGCCTGCGCCTGGCTTTATACAAAGGGTTACATGCATCATCGGCAATGCTTGTACAAAAGGTGGCTTGCCGGGGGCGGCAAGCGCGCCTCAGGTAAAACTTGCGAAGATGCTCAATGTTCCGGGAGTTACTCACGGAATAGCATCTTGGTCTCGAGCGGATGCGCCAGCACGGTGACTCGTATTACCGATAAGGGCCTTCCACTTTGGCGTCAACTTGTTGGAATTCTTGGCGATTGAGCGCCGAAGGACAAGGTCGCCTTCCTCAAGGCCGGGCATGAACCTTGCGGCTATGGTAGCGGCGCAAGGCTTCTTTGTAGCGTGCTGCTCTCACAGCCGCCCGAAGGCGATCTTCCTCAAGGACCTGCGTCATCTTGCGCAGATTGCTCTTGCTCAAACTCATCATAAGTGTTGGGGATGTTACTCTGGGCGTAAACGGCCTATCGGGGCGGGTTAACTTCATCGATGAGTTCAATAGTGTAAAAGCCCAAGAGGCATGAGTGTAAGGGCCCAAGGCACGTAGTCGGTTCGAGAACTGTACCCGTAAACCGGCTGATGTATAACTTGTATTGTAAGTTAGGAATAGAGAGAGACCAACCGGATACGAATATGAACGGAGGTTGGGGCTCTCTGAGCCGACAGGCGTCACCCGTGTATATAAGGGGCGACCGGGGCAGTTCAAGGGAGAACAACAACTTCGAGGCCTAAGCGAAGCTATTTGCTCCCTAGTCATCGAGACCACATCAATCCCATCACAAACTAGGCGTGGCTTTTACCTTCATCGAAGGGGCGAACTAGTATAACTCTCGTGTCTTTGCGTCCGCTTTAACCCCTCCAAGTTAACCCGTAGCGATGGCTCCGCGACTAAGTCCTTTCATGAGGACATCTGCCGTGACAAAACCACGACAATAAGCGAGCACTCGAGGTGACCCGTATATGAGTTCAGTGGGGAGAACTGCTTCTGCCCCGTATACCAGGGCAAAAGGTGTGCGGCGGTGGCTCGATTTGGCGTCGTCTGATTGACCAAGAAACGCCGACAACTCATCAATCAACGCCTTCCACTCTTGTGCAGCTGTCAAAGGTCTTGGTCCTAAGCCTCGCGATGCTTGACATTTGCCCTCTCAGCTTGACCATTGCTTGGCGGGTGAGCAGCAGGCGAAAGCAGACTTTCTTGCCGAGGTCTTGGGTATATTGCATGAAGGTGCGGCTTGTGAACTGTGTGCCGTTGTCGGTGATAACCTGTTGGGCATGCCAAAGCGGCACACTAGTCCCTTGAAGAACTTGGCGGTGGTCGAGCTGTGACCTTCCTCGCCGCCTCCACTTACGGCCACTTTGTGAACTTGTCGATTACAGCGTACAAGTCGCAAAGCCCAAACAAAGACGGGGAAGGGCCCGATATGTCGAGCCCCAGCATCGAGAAGGGCGGAGAGAGGAATGGTTTGAAGGGCTTGAGCAGGCTGATGAAGCTTCTTTGAATGGGCCGACACGCTTCACACGGTGACTAGTGTCGTCGCATCACGGAGGCGGTGGGCCGAAGAAGCCTTGCGGAATGCCTTGTCGGCAAGGGCCCTTGTCCCAATGTGGGATCCACATATACCTCGTGTATCTCTGCCAACAGCTCCAGTCCTTCCTCTCGAGGGATCGCTTCAATTTCACACCGTTCGGCCTCTTTACATGCATGGGGCGTCATCGCGAACTGGTACATGGTAAAGCGACGGGCTACTTTCCGCTTCTTCCTGCTCCTCGTGAAGTTCCCTGTTGGAGGAATCGGACGGTATCTTGTGCCCATGCCGGAGCACAGGGCTCGACGGCGAGGACTAAAGGCATTTCCTCCGCTTCTGAGGCGGCTGTCTCAACGGCAAGAGCTTGGCGCCCGCCGAGCCAGCCGTTCCGTGGCGAGCTCGATATCCCGGCAACATCCTTGCGGTGGCTCGGGAGCTCGGCGGAAAGTACTTGCGGGCCCTGATTTCCTTCTCTTATTCTGCTCTGTTGATGGATCAGCGGATGGCTGAGTTAATTGAAGCACAAAGGTACTGGTTCCACAGGTAGTTTGAGGCAGCGTGTTTTGACAGTGTCGGCGATATCATTCTCCGCTCGAGGAACGTGTTCAGCACAGTATACCGTCGAAGCGCTCTTCCAGCTTTCTCACTTCATCGGCGTAGGCCTTCATCAGCGGGCTCTGGTAATCCTTGTTGACTTGCTTGCGACAAGCTGCGAGTCTCCTGACGATGAGTTTCTGATTCCGAGGTCCGCCGCGATCCTAAGACCGGCAAGCAGCCCTTCGTACTCTGCCGTATTGTTTGTTGACACCTCCACGGGAAGTGCATACGGATCACGTGCTTGGGGTGCTCTCCGATGGTAGCGACAAGCGATCGCCAGCCCCGGCGCCTGTAAGGAGAAAGCTCCATCAAAGTACATGATCCAATCACAACTTGCCTCCTTGCCGGGGAGAGCAGTCTCTTGGACTTCCTCGTCAGGCGTTGCGGTCCATTCTGCAATGAACTCCGCTAGGACTCGACTTTGAATCATCGAAGTACTTTCAAACTTGAGGCCAAAGCTGGACAGCTCCAGTGCCCATTCCACAATTCTTCCTGTTGCATCTGGATTGTGCAATATCCGTTGCAGAGGGAAGCGAGTGACGACAGTAATCTCGTGTGCTTGGAAGTAGTGACGCAGCTTCCTCGAGGCCATCAGAAGGCCGAAGAGCAATTTCTGCACACCGGAGTACCTTGATCTAGCCCCCTGCAGGAGGGAACTAACAAAGTATACCGGGTGCTGCATCATTTTCTTCCTCGGCGGCACGTCAACTGGCTGTGTCGTCCCTGCATTGGTGGTTTCGGGCTCTGCTGCTGCCATCACCTCGTCGTCAACCTCTCTCTGTGCCACTAGTGCGGCGCTGACCACCTGGTCTGTTGCCGCCAGGTATAGCAGCAACGGTTCCTGTGGCCTAGGCGCAACTAGTATTGGCGCGGAAGAGAGGTATTTCTTCAAACCTTGCAATGCTGCTTGCTTCACGGCGTCCACTCCATTGGGCCCGCCTTTTTCGGGATCTTGAAAAAGGGAAGGGCCTTCGATGAGACTTGAAATGAACCTGCCCATGGCGGCGGCGCAACCAACAAGCCGGCGCACATCTTTGATTCGCTGGTGCTTCAATCTGCTCTATAGCTTTGATTTTGTCGGATTGGCCTCTATCCTGTTGTGACACCAAGAACCCGAGAAGCTTGCCGGATGGAACGCCAAAGATGCACTTCTCAGGGTTCAGCTTGAGGTTGATCTTGCGCAGGTTTGCAAATGTTTCTTGCAGATCCGGTATGAGGATTGCCCTGTCCTTGGTTTTGACCACTATGTCATCCATATAAGCTTCCATATTTCTATGGAGCTGGGGCTCAAAACCAATCTGGACCGCCCTTGCAAACGTCGAACCAGCACTCTTCAACCCGAAAGGCATTCGTATGAAAAAATACGTACCACATGGGGTGATGAATGTTGTTTTCTCTTCGTCTTCTCTTGTCATGAAGATCTGGTGGTAGCCGGAGTAGGCGTCGAGGAATGACAACAGATCACACCCAGCCGTGGAGTCAACAATTTGATCGATCTTGTGCAGCAACGGAAGGGTCTTTAGGGCAAGCCTTATTGATATCGTGTAATCAATACACATCCTCCACTTCCCATTTGCCTTGCGCTTCACGACGGATTGGCCAACCACGTCGGATGGAGCACTCCTCTTACCAAACCCGCCGCTTCTAGTTTCGGATCTCTTCGTGATGAACTCTTGTCGTTCCAAAGCTTGCTTCGACCTTACGCTTGACGGGCGCGCATGAGGGCAGACATCAAGATGGTGCTCAATCACCTCCACAGGAGCGCGGGGATGTCGGAAGCTTGCCATGCAAACACATCGACATTCGCCCGCGGGAAGGTGGCGAGTCGTCTTCCTATTTGTCGTCAAGGGTGGAGCTTATGGTAAAGCTCCTCCCGTGCCGTCCTCATTGATGAAACCTTCTTGGTTCCGGCGGTATGGCCCCAGGCTTCTTGTTTCCGCCGGCGGAGCTCTCTGGCACATCCTCGGCGGCAGCGCTACACTCGAAGAGGTGCACTTGCGGAGTGGGTGTCGAGGTCTCACGGTCTTCTTCTTCTTCTTCCTCCCAAGATCCCGTGGCGGGATCAAGTGCCCTAGCGGCGGCAGCTGCTGAAGCGCTTCTTTGGTATAATTGGTCGATGCAAATCAGCGCATCTTTCTTGTCGGAGGGATGGTGATGATCGTTACAGGTCCTGGCATCTTCAGGGTGTTGTAGGCGTAGTGTGACGCCGCCATGAACTTGGCCAGCGCTCGGCTGCCAAGGATCCCGTTGTAGGGCAAGGGGATCTTGGCAACATTGAACACGATCCTCTCCGTCCTGGAGTTCAGGTCGCTTCCAAAAGTCACGGGCAGCGTGAATTTTCCCTTGGGTTGGCTTCTCCCCGGGTTGACCCCCTGAAACGTGCCCGTCTCTTCGAGGTCTTCATCAGGAATCTGCAATTTCTCGATCACGGCAGGCGAGATCAAGTTCAGACCGGCCCCGCTATCGACTAGCATCTTCGTCACCTTGAGGTTGCATATTGTTGGTGAAACCAACAATGGCAAGCACCCGACCGATAGTGCGATCAGGGTGGTCCTCGGTGTCAAAAATGATAGGTGTCTTTGGACCACTTCAGTGACCTTTGGGCATCAAGCGGCGGCTCTGCGCTGTAATCTCTCCGCCCTTTGTTTAAGCGGCGATGAGAAGTATGCAGCGGCGCCGCCGTCGGCCTACATAGCCTCTGTAGCTTCGAAACTCTTGGTCGCGGATTAAATGCGTCCTCTTCGTGATCGTCATCTTCTAGCTTTACATCACGGCCCGGGCGACCTCTCCTGTTGCTTATCCTTGCCGCGACGGCCCGCCTGGCCGTCACGCTTCTTGCCGGACCCCTCAGCACCGTCTGGGACCTTCTCCTTGTCCCGCCTCTCATACTCAGCCCTCTGATTCTCGGCGAGGAGCTCAACCTGTCGGCAGTCCTGGAGAGCATGGCCTTTGGTGTGATGGATCTTGCGGTATCGCTTGTCGGAGTTTCCTGGCTTCTCGGCTGCCACCAAGGCCCGGCAGGCGACACATCCGACAACCTCCTTGCCGGGGTCGTCTGCCTTGGTTTTCTTGGTGGAGCCGGCGTCATCAGATCCCTCGACGGCAAGCACGGCTTTTCCTTTGCGCTTCCTGTTGCGGCGCCGTCCTTTCTTCGCCGGGGCGGCAATATCCTCATCTGAGGAGTCGGTGTCCACGTCGGCATCTTCGCCGGGGTACTTCCTTCCCTCTTCAGCCGGGCACATTTGTCGGCAAGAACATAGAGTTCGCTACATCTCTCACCTTGTTCATTGCCGACTCTTGGCGCATCTTGCGATTCGCGCGTTCGATGGAGCAGCGCTGATGATGGCGGGGGTGAACATCAGGGATATTTATCTTGCACCGGCTGAACCTCTGAATATACTTGCGGAGACTCGCCGCCCTTACTGGGGAATGACGTGCAGGTCGCTTTCTTGGCCATGGGCTTGGTGGCCTCTAGTAAAGGCGCCCACAAACTCATGGCACAAATCCGACCAGGAGGAAATAGAGTCTACCGGCAAGTGCATCAACCATGACACGGCGTTGGGTTTAAGAGCCAGCGGAAGTGGTCATAAGCACCTTATCGTCGCGAGCTCCGGCAGCTTGCATCGCGATGGTGTAGACGCCGAGAACTTCGGACGGGTGGGTCTTGCCGCTGTATTTTCGCCCACGTCGGGTTTGAAGGTGCGGTGAGTGGGCCCTTTGGAACTGCCGCAGTTCATGGGTAAAGCGGACAGCCTACCTCGTAAGGTAGGCCTCGTGGCTCCCGGTGCGGGTGGCTCACAGCAGGCCCTGCTTCTTTGTCTCGATTGGTGGCGCTCCGCGCCGGCGCTTGATAGTGGTTCGAGCGTCTTCATGTTCTCGTTCCCGAAGAACTTGGCGCTGGTCACAGTGGGCCCGCGGGTCGGACGATGCTACAGAGATCTCGTCGCCCGTAACGTCACGACGGGCTGGCGTTCACGGTACTGGGCAAGGAGGAGGCGAGTGCACCGTGGTTGCGGCGCCGCCGGCTCTCCTGCCACTGGTGCATGGGACTCCGTCGGAGCGTCGACCCGGGGGCTCCACCGGACTCGGTTCGTCTTTGTTGGCCACCGCAACAAGGCTTCGGATAGTGGCTCTCCATTCGTCGAGTTTCCCCGTAATGGGAGGGAAATCGAGGAGCAACTGCGCGCGCGCCAGGGCTTCTGCTGGCGTTGGTGGCAGCGAAACCTGCGGATCGCGGCAGCGCTCGACTTCGACCATGTCGAAGGAGCTCTATCACGACCCCGCGGTCGCATGCCATCTTCACCAGCGTCTCAGCGAGCGGGCAGGTCTTCTAAATCCCGGGAGTGGCGCTCGAGGCTCTTTCCGCGGCGACGCCCAGGGTCCTCGGCGTGATTACGCCGTTCGCCGCGCGCCGCTTGAGAAGAGCGCGCCATCGGCGCCGGCGTGGGAGTCTTGGAAGCCCTCGCGTCGCCGCAAGCGGGTGGCAGCAATCTTGGAAGGACCAGCGCCACCGCGGAGGGCCTGGCTCCGTCTTTGGATTTGGTGGCGTGCGGCCCGTTACCAGGCGCACGAACATCGCCGCTTCCCAAACTTCGGCTGCTGGGATGGTGTTGGTGTTCACGAATAGCGCCCTTGGGTCCTTTCTGCGACCGGTCCGCTGCTCACGCGCGTCGGGACGGGATGTCCGGCTTCCGATGGGCCAACCGCCACCATCGTCTTCTTCTTGGGCGCCATGACGATGAAGAAGCGTCGAACTAACTGCTAGAGCCGATTCTCACAACTGCGCCCCCTACCTGGCGCGCCAAAGATGTCGGTGCGGGGACGACACCTATGGGATCACAAGAATCCCTACTACGGTTAGGGGCGGGGTCGTGAGAAGGGCGGATCAAGCAGATAGCACGGTCTCTTTATCCAGGTTCGCCGCAGGATCGTAAAACCCTACTCCTGCTTTGGTGGTTTGTTTATCCGGTGTTCTTGAACTAGCAATGGGGCGTGAGGAGCTCCAAAATGCGAATCCTCCTCCTGGTCGCCTTGGCCTCCTTTTATAGGGAAAGGGTCGCCACAGTGGCACACAGGAGGTGGAAAAGGGTCTGATGATCTGAGTTTATCCTCGCATTACATGACAAAGCGCCATTAATGTGACTTCCTTAGGTGTCCTTGCTTTATCGGGACGGGAGAGCCATGTCTCGTCCGTCGCCGCTTCCTTCGATGTCGAAACGCGCGCCAGCCAGCGGTGCCCGTGGTGCCATGTAGGCGAGCGGAGCAGTGAGGTGGCGCAGCGGTGGGTCTCCACGAAGATCCGCTTGCCGCCACGCAGGTGCCTGCCCAACTGGTTGGGTCGGCAGCTGCATGCGAACGGCGGTGAAGGTTTGATTGGCGTGGGTCCGATGGTGGCCCCTCGGGTGTTCTTGGCAAGGGCCTCACCGTAGCCCCGACAAGGGTCTTGCCGGGGCCCCGACAAGGGTCTTGCCGTGGCGCCTGCTGTCATCCCCGGCAAGGCTCTTGCCGGGGGCCTTG
The DNA here is from genome assembly GCA_021605205.1 of Aegilops longissima. Taxonomy (NCBI): domain Eukaryota; kingdom Viridiplantae; phylum Streptophyta; class Magnoliopsida; order Poales; family Poaceae; genus Aegilops; species Aegilops longissima. The sequence goes on along the minus strand of CM038678.1, from coordinate 359,813,551 downwards.
TGGTCCTCCTTGGCTGGGATCCCGCCAAGGGTCGTCCTCTTCTATAGTGTGTATCTGATTTTGAATGTCTTCACAAAGATCTGCATGCCACCACGGGGATGTCTCCCGAATCCTTGCCCCATGGGGCAGTGGACTCAAGGGTGATTCGCTCCGTAGGTGTGGGGCGAGCCACCCCGACAAGGGCCTTGCCGGGTTTGCTAAAACCGCCCCCCGGCAAGGATCTTGCCGAGGGAGTCCGCTTCATCCCCTTTGCTCTTTTTGGTCTTGGTCTTGGCGTCGTTCTGCTTCTTTCGAGCTTCATCCTTACCTCGGCTCACCTCCCTTGCCTTGCTCAGTGTGGTGGTGCCCGCGGCTCAGACTGCTCGTGCATAGTTATAGGGGTACAAAAAATGCACCCCTCTTTTTGTACACTGACACCCATATCAAACAGAATCCAAGCGGGATAAAAACATACGGAGAATTTTTTTTTGGAATATTTATGATTTTTGGGAAGTAAAATCAACGCGAGACGGTGCTTGAGGGGGCCACGAGGCAGGGGGCGCGCCCCAAGGGGGCAGGCGCGCCCTGGACCCTCGTGGGCACCCCGTAAGGCGGTTGACGCTCTTCTTTTGCCGCAAGAAATCTAATTTTATGAGAAAAATCTGGGTGAAAGATTCAACCCCGGAGTTATGGATCTCTGGATATAAAAGAAACAGTGAAAGGGCAGCAGGGGAGAACGCAGAAACAGAGAGAGACAGAGAGACAGATCCAATCTCGGAGGGGCTCTCGCCCCTCCCATGCCATGGAGACCAAGGACCATAGGGGAAACCCTTCTCCCATCTAGGGAGGAGGTCAAAGAAGAAGAAGAAGAAGAAGGGGGGCTCTCTCTCCCTCGCTTCCAGTGGCGCCAGAGTGCCACCGGGGGCCATCATCATCACCGCAATCTTCACCAACAACTTCACCGCCATCATCACCAACTCTTCCCCCCTCTATGTAGCGGTGTAACCTCTCTCTTACCCACTGTAATATCTACTTAAACATGGTGCTCAACGCTATATATTATTTCCCAATGATGTATGGCTATCCTATGATGTTTGAGTAGATCCGTTTTGTCCCATGGGTTAATTGATGGTCATGATTGGTTTGAGTTGCATGTTTTATTATTGGTGCTGTCCTATGGTGCTCTCCGTGTCATGCAAGCGTGAGGGATTCCCGCTGTAGGGTTTGCAATGTGTTCATGATTTGCTTATGGTGGGTGGCGTGAGTGACAGAAGCACAGACCCCGAGTAAGTAGGTTGTTTGCGTATGGGATAAAGAGGACTTGATACTTTAATGCTATGGTTGGGTTTTACCTTAATGATCTTTAGTAGTTGCGGATGCTTGCTAGAGTTCCAATCATAAGTGCATATGATCCTAGTAGAGAAAGTATGTTAGCTTATGCCTGTCCCTCAAATAAAATTGCAATAATGATTACCGGTCTGGTTATCGATTGCCTAGGGACAAATAACTTTCTCGTGACAAAAAGCTCTCGACTAAAAATAATTTAGTTGTGTCTTCATCTAAACAGCCCCTAGCTTTTATTTACTCGCTCTTTATTATGTTGCAAACCTATCCAAAAACACCTACAAAGTACTTCTAGTTTCATACTTGTTTCCGGTAAGCGAACGTCAAGTGTGCGTAGAGTTGTATCGGTGGTTGATAGAACTTGAGGGAATATTTGTTCTACCTTTAGCTCCTCGTTGGGTTCGACACTCTTACTTATCGAAAGAGGCTACAATTGATCCCCTATACTTGTGGGTTATCAAGACCTTTTTACGGCGCCGTTCGGGAGCAATAGCGTGGGGTGAATATTCTCGTGTGTGCTTGTTTGCTTTATCACGAAGTAATTTTTATTTGCTGTTCTTAGTTGTTCTCTATCTTTAGTTATGGATATGGAACATGAAATACCAAAAAAAATTAGGTGTACTTGCTACTCATGGAGATGAGGAACCTCCTAAAACCCTCGATGCTCGTTATCGGACAGATATTATGTACTACTTTGATAATCCAGAGAAAATCCCATTCAATTTGGTAATGGGAGTAACGTTGGATCAACGTGAATACTTTAGGAATTATCGCTTGACACAAAAAGGGAAACTATTATGGTATCAAATTTATATATTGCAGTGGTATGCTCGGCAAGTATGCTTGAGTTATGATTATACTTGTTGCTCTAGGATGAAGGCTCCACACCTTCCCTTTTCATGCAAATTTAATGATAATAAAACCTTAGCTTCTTATGCTAACTATGATGTGGAACAAATAGAACAATTTGTTGCTTTTATGGGTGCTTATGAAATTGAATCTATGTTTAAAGAGTTTGAAGATTTTGATGATGCTGTTTATAGACCTGAAAATTTAGCTATCCTCAAATATTGCTATGATAATTATGAATACAATTCCGATATTAATGCACTTATTGAGAAAGTCTCCGCTGTCCAAGAAGAGATTAATATTTTGCAGGAATCTATGGAAGAAGAAATTGATGAAACTGTGAGCTCATTGGATGAAAAAGATGATGAGGAGAGCGAAGAACAAAAGGAGGAAGAGCGGATTAGCTACCCGTGTCCACCTTCTAATGAGAGTAACTCTTCAACTCATACATTGTTTAACTTCCCTTCGTGCTTACCGAAGGATGAATTCTATGATGATTATTATGACCCCGTTGATTCTTTTGAAATATCCCTTTTTGATGATGCTTGCTATGCTTGTGGCCAAGATGCCAATATGAATTATGCTTATGGAGATGAACTTGCTATAGTTCCTTATGTTAAACATGAAATTGTTGATATTTCACCCACGCATGATAGTCCTATTATCTTTTTGAATTCTCCCGAATACACTATATCGGAGAAGTTTGCACTTATTAAGGATTATATTGATTGGTTGCCTTTTACCGTTGCACATGATGATTTTGATGAATATAATATGCATGTGCTTGCTGCTCCTACATGCAATTATTATGAGAGAGGAACTATATCTCCACCTCTCTATGTTTCCAACACAATAAAATTGCAAGAAACTGTCTATACAATGCATTGGCCTTTACTATGTGTGCATGAATTGTTCTTTTATGACATGCCGATGCATAGGAAGAGAGTTCGACTTCGTTGTTGCATGATGTATGTTACTTTGTGCTCACTACTAAATTATAAATCATTGTTAATTAAAATTGGCTTTGATATACCTTGGGATCCGGGTGGATTCATTACGTGAGCACTATATGCCTAGTTTAATGGCTTTAAAGAAAGCGCTGCCAGGGAGACAACCCGGAAGTTTTAGAGAGTCATTTATTCCTGTTGAGTGCTTTCATATAGTTTAAAAACAACAAAAATAAAGAGGGGAACCTAAAACTTTTTCAAAAAGAAAAGCGAAAGTGAGAAAGACGAGCATTGTTGAAGTGGGAGCTAGCCTTGAACTTTGTTCATGCTCACGGAAACTTTGTGAATCTTGATTACAAAAACTTTTCAACTAAAATAATTATCCCCTTGTACAATTCCATTGTATTATAAAAATAATGTGCCAAGGTTTGCCTTTAGGATGTTTACAATGCTTGTTGGTTTGTACGGTACAGGACAGAAACTTTGGCTGTAGTGCGCGATTTTTCATTATTTTACTGGAACGTCGAATGGTTTTGAAACTTTTTGCACTGTCTTTCTATACAAATTTTTATTTTTCCTAATTTTGGCAGAATTTTTCAAGTATCAGAAGTATAATTAATGTTCAGATTATTACAGATTGTTCTGTTTTTGACAGATTCTGTTTTTGATGCATAGTTTGCTTGTTTTGATGAAACTATTGATTTATATTAGTGAATTAAGCCATGAAAAAGTTATACTACAGTAGACACAATGCAAAAACAAAATATGAATTGGTTTGCAACAGTACTTAGAGTAGTGATTCGCTTTATTATACTAACGGATCTTACCGAGTTTTCTGTTGAAGTTTTGTGTGGATGAAGTGTTCGATGATCGAGAAGGTCTCGATATGAAAAAAAAGGAGGAGAGGCAAGAGCGCAAGCTTGGGGATGCACAAGGCACCATAAGTAAATATTCGAGGAGACACAAGCGTCTAAGGTTGGGGATGCCCCGGAAGGCATCCCATCTTTCTTCAACAAGTATCGGTATGTTTTCGGATTCGTTTCGTTCATGCGATATGTGCAAATCTTGGAGCGTATTTTGCATTTAGTTTTCATTTTTCTTTTATGCACTATGCTGGTATGAGATGGTCCTTGGTTGATTTATAGAATGCTCTTTGCACTTCACTTATATATTTTGAGTATGGCTTTATAGAATGCTTCATGTGCTTCACTTATATCATTTGAAGTTTGGATTGCCTGTTTCTCTTCACTTAGACAACCGCCATTTGTAGAATGCTCTTTTGCTTCATTTATATTTGTTAGAGCATGGGCATATCTTTTGTAGAAAGAAATAAACTCTCTTGCTTCACTTATATCTATTTAGAGAGATGACATGAACTGGTCATTCACATGGTTAGTCATAAAATCCTACATAAAACTTGTAGATCACTGAATATGATATGTTTGATTCCTTGCAATAGTTTTGTGATATAAAGATGGTGATATTAGAGTCATGCTAATGGGTAGTTGTGGATTGTAGAAATACTTGTGTTGAGGTTTGTGATTCCCGTAGCATGCACGTATGATGAACCGTTATGTAACGAAGTCGGAGCATGATTTATTTATTGATTGTCTTCCTTATGAGTGGCGGTCGGGGACGAGCGATGGTCTTTTCCTACCAATCTATCCCCCAGGGGCATGCGTAGTAGTACTTTGCTTCGAGGGCTAATAAACTTTTGCAATAAGTATATGAGTTCTTTATGACTAATGTGAGTCCATGGATTATACGCACTCTCACCCTTCCATCATTGCTAGCCTCTTCAGTACCGTGCATTGCCCTTTCTCACCCCGAGAGTTGGTGCAAACTTCGCCGGTGCATCCAAACCCCGTGATACGATACGCTCTATCACACATAAGCCTCATTATATCTTCCTCAAAACAGCCACCATACCTACCTATCATGGCATTTCCATAGCCATTCCGAGGTATATTGCCATGCAACTTCCATCATCATCATATACATGACTCGAGCATTCATTATCATATTGCTTTGCATGATCGTAAGATAGCTAGCATGATATTTTCATGGCTTGTCCGTTTTTTGATGTCATTGCTACGCTAGATCATTGCACATCCGGTACATCACGGAGGCATTCATATAGAGTCATATCTTTGTTCTAGTATCGAGTTGTAATATTGAGTTGTAAGTAAATAAAAGTTTGAGGATCATCATTATTAGAGCATTGCCCCAGTGAGGAAAGGATGATGGAGACTATGATTCCCCCACAAGTCGGGATGAGACTCCGGACGAAAAAAGAGAAAGGCCAAAAAAATAGAAGGCCCAAAAAAAGAAAAAAAAATGAGAGAAAAAGAGAGAAGGGCCAATGTTACTATCCTTTTACCACACTTGTGCTTCAAAGTAGCACCATGTTCTTCATATAGAGAGTCTCTTGAGCTATCACTTTCATATACTAGTGGGAATTTTCATTATAGAACTTGGCTTATATTCCAATGATGGGCTTCCTCAAATGCCCTAGGTCTTCATGAGGAAGCAAGTTGGATGCACACCCACTTAGTTTCAGTTTGAGCTTTCATATACTTATAGCTCTAGTGCATTCGTTGCATGGCAATCCCTACTCCTCACATTGACATCAATTGATGGGCATCTCCATAGCCCGTTGATTAGCCACGTCGGTGTGAGACTTTCTCCCTTTTTGTCTTCTCCACATAACCCACATCATCATATTCTATTCCACCTATAGTGCTATATCCATGGCTTGCGCTCATGTATTGCGCGAGGGTTGAAAAAGCTGAAGCGCGTTAAAAAGTATGAACCAATTGCTCGGCTTTTCATCGGGGTTGTGCATGATTTGAATATTTTGTGTGGTGAAGATGGAGCATAGCCAGACTATATGATTTTGTAGGGATGACTTTATTTGGCCATGTTATTTTGAGAAGACATGATTGCTTTATTAGTAGGCTTGAAGTATTAATGTTTTTATGTCAAATGATAGACTATTGCTTTGAATCACTCGTATCTTAATATTCATGCCATAATTAGATACATGATCAAGATTATGCTAGGTAGCATTCCACATCAAAAATTATCTTTTTTATCATTTACCTACTCGAGGACGAGCATGAATTAAGCTTGGGGATGCTGATACGTCTCCGTCGTATCTATAATTTTTTATTGTTCCATGCCAATATTATACAACTTTCATATACTTTTGGCAACTTTTTATATTATTTTTAGGACTAACATATTGATCCACTGCCCAGTGCCAGTTCCTGTTTGTTGCATGTTTTATGTTTCGCAGAAACCCCATATCAAACGGAATCCAAATGGGATAAAAACGGACGGAGAATTATTTGGAATATTTATGATTTTTGGGAAGTAAAATCAACGCGAGATGGTGCCCGAGGGGGCTACGAGGCAGGGGGCGCGCCCTGGACCCTCGTGGGCACCCCGTAAGGCAGTTGACGCTCTTCTTTTGCCGCAAGAAAGCTCATTTTATGAGAAAAATCTCGGCTAAAGATTCAACCCAATCGGAGTTAGGGATCTCTGGATATAAAAGAAACGGTGAAAGGGCAGCAGGGGAGAACTCAGAAACAGAGAGAGACAGAGAGACAGATCCAATCGCGGAGGGGCTCTCGCCCCTCCCATGCCATGGAGACCAAGGACCAGAGGGGAAACCCTTCTCCCATCTAGGAAGGAGGTCAAAGAAGAAGAAGAAGAAGAAGAAGAAGGAGGGGGGCTCTCTCTCCCTCGCTTCCGGTGGCGCCGGAGTGCCACCGAGGGCCATCATCATCACCGCAATCTTCACCAACAACTTTACCGCCATCATCACCAACTCTTCCCCCCCTCTATGCAGCGGTGTGACCCCTCTTTTACCCGCTGTAATCTCTACTTAAACATGGTGCTCAACGCTATATATTATTTCCCAATGATGTATGGCTATCCTATGATGTTTGAGTAGATCTGTTTTGTCCCATGGGTTAATTGATGATCATGATTGGTTTGAGTTGTATGTTTTATTATTGGTGCTGTCCTATGGTGCTCTCCGTGTTGCGCAAGCGTGAGGGATTTCCGCTGTAGGGTTTGCAATATGTTCATGATTTGCTTATGGTGGGTAGCGTGAGTGACAGAAGCACATACCCGAGTAAGTAGGTTGTTTGCGTATGGGATAAAGAGGACTTGATACTTTAATGCTATGGTTGGGTTTTTACCTTAATGATCTTTAGTAGTTGTGGATGCTTTCTAGAGTTCCAATCATAAGTGCATATGATCCAAGTAGAGAAAGTATGTTAGCTTATGCCTCTCCCTCAAATAAAATTGCAATAATGATTACCGGTCTAGTTATCGATTGCCTAGGGACAAATAACTTTCTCGTGAAAAAAAGCTCTCTACTAAAAATAATTTAGTTGTGTCTTCATCTAAACAGCCCCTAGATATTTATTTACTCGCTCTTTATTATGTTGCAAACCTATCCAAAAACACCTACAAAGTACTTCTAGTTTCATACTTGTTTCCGGTAAAGCGAACGTCAAGTGTGCGTAGAGTTGTATCGGTGGTCGATAGAACTTGAGGGAATATTTGTTCTACCTTTAGCTCCTCGTTGGGTTGGACACTCTTACTTATCGAAAGAGGCTACAATTGATCCCCTATACTTATGGGTTATCAGTTGACTTCGGCGAGGTCGCGGAGCGCCCTTTTGCGCCGATTGTTTGAAGAGAAGGTCTCGAAGACCGTGAACACATTGAGATCGTTACCCTCGAAGAAGTACCTTGCTGGGGTAGTTTTAGTGAGGATGGCCTCACCGCTTTTAGCCACCTGCCGAAGTATCAATATGCGTTGGTTCGAAATTCGGCGTCGTATGTATCTGGCAAGGCTTGTCAAGCCATTCATCAAGGACGGTCCTATGCCCTGTAAGGGGCTTAATTTTCTTGTCCGTGAAGCGATGATCGAGTGCCCCGTGAGGGTGCATCCTTTTTGCCCGGACAGTGGGTTTCTTAGAGGCCGGTGATTCCCACCGAGCTGTCTGGGCTTTCCAGACGCTTTCCATTGCGCAGTACTTCTGTACTATGTGAGCCAAATCTGCAAAGTGCAATATGCGGTGTCGGTTGAGGGCATTGAGGATCCCCTCGTCTGTATAGTTGCGGAAAAAAACTGATACCGCATCATCGTCGCAGCAATCTTTAATCTTGTTTTTAACAAGTAGGAATCTAGCCCAAAAGTGGTAGACTATTTCCTGAGGTTGCTGTCGTATATACATTAAATCGCATATGTCCGGGGGACCGGAATAGCTTGGAGAGTATTGCTTGTGGTGGGCCGGTGGGATTAAATCTGTCCCATGGTCCACTGTAGAATCCGGGTTCTGAGAAATTTCTGAGATTAACGGCCCAGGATCCGGAGTGTCTTGAGAATTTTTAGGCTCGAAGCCTAGTTCTATGTTTGTAGGACGAATAGTTTCTTGAAGAAGAGTGTCCGGCTCGCAGAGCTCGGAAATCCGAACATAGTTTGTTTTTAGCGCAGGAGGAGTAGTATCCTCACCTTGCTCTTCCACGACGGTCACCAGGTGGGTGATCGGTGGGGATATGATTTCTCTCTGGTCGGGTTTAAGCCCAATTAGATCGTAATCTGTTGAAACCCCCAGGGCGGCGATGCGATCTAGCAGTTCGTTTAAAGATGAAACATCTGTTGGATCCATCTTGTCGATGCTTTCGGGGTTGATGTGGAGATGGTTTTTGGCAATTCGGGGGACCGCGTCAGGCTTTATGGCCGGACGAGCGCCTATAGTGATCTTGCCAATCTAGAGGGTCTGCCTAGGAACTAGGGTTCTTCCAGAGGTGATTTTGTCGTTGATGACGAGGATAGGCATCGATCCTTCTGTCGACCACACGGAGGAACTCTAAATGAAAGCACCAATGTCGGTGTCAAAACCGACAGATCTCGGGTAGGGGGTCCCGAACTATGCGTCTAAGGATCGAAGGTAGCAGGAGGCAGGGACACGATATTTACCCAGGTTCAGGCCCTCTTGATGGAGGTAATACCATACTTCCTGCTTGATTGACTTTGATGAGTATAGGGGTTACAATAGTTGATCTACCACGAAATCGTAATGACTAAACCCTAGATGTCTAGCATGTCTGATTATGATTATCTCTACGGACTAAACCCTCCGGTTTATATAGACACCGGAGGGGGCTAGGGTTGTACAGAGTCGGTTTACAGAGAAAGTAATCTTCATATCCGCACGCCAAGGAGAGTCCCATCCGGACACGGGGGAAAGTCTTCCGTCTTGTATCTTCACAGCGCACCAGTCCGGCCCATGTCACATAACCCGGACGCCCGAGGACCCCGTAATCCAGGACTCCCTTAGTGGGTCTGCTCTAGGCCGCGTTCACAACATGCAAGATTGCAAAGGATGATTGGCCCATGACCCCTTCACATTTAGGATGTGGACCGGCGTGTTGGCCTCTCTGTTGAGCCTATGTAGGACTATGGCGTGTGACTATGGCGTGTCGATCAGTCGAGGCCGGGCATGACCTAGAAAAGTGCATTCGGCCGAAGTTAATCAAGCTTGTTGGGTAAGTTTGTGCACCCCTGCAGGGAAGTTAATCTATTTGAGTAGCCGTGTCCACGGCAACGGACGCTCGTAGTTGTATCCCGATCTATACAACTAGAACTGGATACTGGAGACACTAAATGGATATGATGGCTCCGGGATTGCTTTCTCGCAGGGAGACGAGGAATGATCTCTGGGCCTTACTACAACATACTTATTACCTATGTTATGCTAATCTGCACTCTTCTAATGCTGCAAGACGCTGCAAGATGCTAGTCTTTGATAGGCTAGGCCCTTCTCCCTAATCTGGCACTTCTGCAGTCTAGTCCAAGGATATAGCCCCATTCCTTTGATACCGATGCGTACTTAGCATAGATCTGATGTAAGTCTTGCAAGTACTTTGGATGAGTACTCACGATTGCTTTGCTACCTTTTTCCCCTTTACCTGATTGCTGCGATCAGATGACGGATCCCAGGAGCCAGCTGATCCCGCCGCTGACTACTACTACCCCGACGGAGCCTACTACTACGTGGAAACCGCGACGACCAGGAGTAGTTAGGAGGCTCCCAGGCAGGAGGCTTGTGCCTTTTCGATCCATGTTTTCTTTGTTTTGATATCCTTCTTAAGGCAGACTTGTTTACTTATGTCTATACTCAGATATTGTTGCTTTCGCTGACTCTTGTGTATACGAGCTTATGTATTCGAGCCCTCGAGGCCCCTGGCTTGTAATATAAAGCTTGTATCATTTTATTTGTGTCTAGAGTTGTGTTGTGATATCTTCTCGTGAGTCTCTGATCTTGATCGTGCGCATTTGTGTGTATAATTAGTGCCCCATTAAATCGGGGGAGTCATAGTTATCCTTTGCCCTTTTAGTGACCTCAATCCTAGAGATGCCAGAAGTGTATGGTATAACATTTTTTTCCAGTAATTTTGGCTCAAAGGGCAAGTAAATATAAGTGTTCAATGGTATCTTCATCTCCAGCCATGCATCACACACATGTGTCACTATTACAAGCACATAAGTGTCAGTGCTTTGATCGATACTTTGTGAAAGGAGTTCCTTAATTACCCTTAATTTTCATTAGGATCCAGCTAAAAAGGGTGGGTAGGACAAAAGATGTTGTGCAAGTTTTTATTGCGCGCACATACAATTATATATGGAATACATGCCTACAAATATTTGATGAATTGGAACTAACTTATTGTTTCCCTATGTTACCGCTATTACATAATTTATTCTATCCATGCAACATCCATTATCCATCTCCATGTCTACACTTTTAATCATTGTTGCTCTCTTTCAGTTACCTTGTACTTGACAACTACTGAGTATTATTGAATTCCGTTACATCGTTGCAATCCAACTACAATAACTAACATCACTTTTGCTACTAATAAATTCTTTCCAGCAAGTATTTGTTTCCAGAGAATTGGCAACTCAACTGCTAAGGCTTTTAAATATTATTTGGCTCCCCTTGTGTTTAATTAATAAACTTGGGTTGTGATACTTCCCTCGAAAACTGTTGCAACCTCCTACACTTGTGTATTATCGAAAAATCATACTGTTAGGAAAGGTAAAGACGCCCGACTACTCTTGGGGGCTGCTAGGAGAGACCCTAGTCGCCGCCCGCCCCATCTCCTCCCATCCCAACCCACCTTGCCATTGACGGAGGAAGCCAACGAGCAATATATGCCTGGTGGACCAAGATAGGAGGCCCTACGCTACAGGAGTCCCAGCGGAGGTCGGATGTTGGAGCGGTGGCCCTGGGACATCTCGTCCATGGACATGCTGCAATGGCTGCAAGGGCAGTGAGGCGGCCGGTCGTGGCTTCAACAAAGACGACGCTGACTTGCAACAGTGGCTTTTCGTTCCTTGATTCGCGGTGATGGTGAGTTTTCCTGGTTCCTATTCGCGGTGCATCTTCTTGGTCCCTGTATGGATGCGATTTACGGATTAGCATGGTTGCACGCGCATCGGTTGTTTTACTCCCAGCGGCACGACTAGAGGCTTCTAACATTGTCTACCGGCATAAGGTCTGTTAAGCTTGATGCGCTAGTCAACGCAGCCAAAAGTCTAAACCGAGGGAAAGGGCTAGGCAATCGACATATACACTTCAACGGGAAGTCAACACGTGAATAGACTTAGAGGTATGGCTCAAGGGGCCTATACATTGACATAGAGGGGGGGGGGCAACAATAATTTTTGGATAAATTGTGAAAGTTGGGACTTGAACTCAAGACCTTATGCCCTGATACCATGCTAAACTTCATGCACTGGCCAACACAACCAAAAGGCTGAGCTGATGCAAAAAGCTAGGCAATCCATATATACACTTCAACAAGGTCAATCACTTTTAACATCCGTATTGGAGGTTCCCAACGAGACACCGTGGGTGATTGGATGTCTCCCCTCTCGGTACAAAGGTTTGGAGTGTTCCACATGGTCCAAGATGGTGTCTGCCAAAAAATATTAGGCAACTCAACTTTGCCTGATGTGTGGGTTTTGCCTTGTCCAAGTTGCCCGATGTGATTGACCAAAATTGGTTACGTGGGCGGTCTAGACTCTCGATGGCATGGAATCGGTGGAGATGGCGGGTGTACCTACGACACTGCTGAACAACATGTGTTACGCGGGCATGGTTCTAATTGTGTCGCTAGGTCTACCAGAAATGTGCGTCTGAACGGCTGTGCGATGATGGATCGACAGGTGGTGGCAGAACAAGGTGACATCGTCTAGGAGGTGCTTTTATATGTACATATTTGAACTTCTATTCTTTTATTAATATACACCGTAGAACCGATTGTTCTACGGGTTTTCCTTCAAAACAACGGAGGTGCTTTTATAGTGCATGGGCACGAGTTCCAGGGCTGAAAACCCATGATCTATCAGGTCTGACTTACATTGGTTCAACCTGGCATGCCGTTCACGAGGCGCTCCCTTGTTGAAGGCATTGCATGGAGTTTACTAGACTCTTCTCCGAGGTGAAAACCAATGATGTGGCCTTGATGGTTGGATCCAGCGACGACAGGGTCCGTGCCTTGTTTCATTTATGGAGGCACTGTTGTTGGAGCATCTATCTTGGTACCTTGGGTTGCCATCATTAATGGTTATGGATGTTGTTTGCTGCAGCTGTTTTTTTGATCTTTTTTTTCTTTGTTTTATACTCCCTCCGTCCCATAATATAAGAACGTTTTTGACATTAATGTAGTGTAAAAAACATTCTTATATTATGGAACGAAGGGAGTAATAATTTAGCTATGTGCATCCTCGATGTTTTGGGTAGCTCTTGGGTCATTTTGGTGTAGAGGCCATAATATCTTTTCGATATTAGTATTATTCCTTTGTCAAAAAACTTCATGAAAGTAAACTTCAAGGGACTGTCTATTCAACAATTGACTGATTTGTAATTGGTTATCATTCAAATTTTCCAACCAATAATCTGTTGACAGCTGTATGTCTGTTTTTCCTGAAGAAAATGGATCGGGTTGTATTTGTGACCCGTCAAGCAACTAACAGCGACAGAAAGGTTGAACCAGTCGCCCCTACTGTCCTTTCCTTGACCCGTCAAAAGCACCTGACAGGATTACACTGTACAAATGCATAAGATTACACTGAGCAAAATGTATAAGGGGGTAAAATTACAGAGTAAAATCACATTGGATTACAAATTACACAGTAATTAAGAGTAAAATTACAGTTTAAATAGCAACAGATTACAGTATCGTTATGGGAAAATTACACTACAGAAGATGGAAAAATAGGATTACAGTGAAACTACCATACAAATTACACATAAAATTATCAGTCAAATTAAACAATACAGACATGGGTAAAATAACACCGGGGGAATTACATTGTAACTACTGTGTAATTACATTGTAACTAACATACAAAATACACAATAATTATCAGTTAACTTACTATGTAAAAAAGGGCATTGGATTACAGTATAGATATGGGTAAAATTACACTGTAAAAAAAGGTGTAGGGTTACAGTGTAACTAGCATACAAATTACACAGTAATTATCAGTCAAATTGCTGAGTAAAAAAAGGCATCGGATTACAGTGCAGGTAAAAAAGGTGCAGGATTACAGTGTAACTACCATACAAAATTACACAGTACAGTAATTATCAGTCAAATTACTGTGTAACTATGGATAAATTTACACTGTAAAAAAGGGCATTCAAATTACAGTGTAGATATGGGTAAATTTACACGTAAGAAAGGAGTAGGATTACAGTGTAACTACCATACAAAATTACACAATGACTATGATTACAGTGTAACTACCAAACAAATTTCACACTAAGTATCACTCAGTAATAAGGGCATTCAGAATACAGTTCATATAGGGTAAATTTACAGTGTAGGTACCATATAAACGACCCAATGGTTAACGGAAGAGAAAAAAGACTTACAACATTCCTTCTGCCACCAGATGATAATTTTCTCTTCATGTACTTGGCTTTCGATCAAGAAACAAAAAATAAAATCATCAAACCAACATATGAAAAATATGGAATAAAAACATCAAACTCTTCATCATCACCGAACAACCCTGCAAAAGGAAAAAGATCAGAAACAATAACAAAATTAATAAAAAATAGAAAAATAGAAAATAAAATGAAAATGAAAAGAAGATAAGAAGACAAATAATAACTACCAAAGACATAGCATTAGAACCATCATCAGCAAAATCATTAGGCACATAAGGGTCTTCCAAAGGATCAGCGCTCTCGAGTGAAGGAAGTAGGGGAACATCCTTGCGACAGACTTTCCGCTGTCTACTCATTCAGATACTACCTGAAAAACAATAGAGAAAAAAACGGGCCTCAAAATATACATAAGAGAAATTACAGGCTGACTAGCATACAAATTATACAATAAATACGGGAGAAATTACAGTGTAAAACGCATCAGATTACAGTGTATCTAGCATACAAATTACACAGTTACAGTGCAAAAGCGCAACATAATACAGTGCAAAGGCAGCAGGCTTGTGAATTGGATGCAGGCGACAAAACAACCTTCAGCAGAAAACGTGATGTATAGATATTTTACAAGCCTCACCCCACTAGATACAGCAGTGATGGTGATATTGAACAAATTAGGAAGACAAAATCTCAAGAGTTATTAGCAGAACCAAAATTGACAGACAAATTCCCAAAGAACTTCTGAAGTAGTAATTCACACAAGCAAGAGCATCTTCTGCCAAAAACATATGACTAGTTTACTGGGTCTTACTCGCAGATCAAGCATCAGCCATCACACATGAGTGGTCAAAAAGCACCACAAAGTTTTCACAAAAATCAAGACAGCACAAACTTATCCATTGACTGCTTAGTAAGGTTCAGAAAATAGATGAACAAAAGTCATGGGATCATTCAGATTTCAACGAAAATTAACATCAAAGACTGCAGGGCTGCACAACAAACAGGGGTGAACTGCGAGGCCACTCATGCATAAATCTTAGGCGGACTAGCATGCAAATTACACAAATAAAATAC
The DNA here is from genome assembly GCA_021605205.1 of Aegilops longissima. Classification (NCBI taxonomy): domain Eukaryota; kingdom Viridiplantae; phylum Streptophyta; class Magnoliopsida; order Poales; family Poaceae; genus Aegilops; species Aegilops longissima. Next base: position 359,798,374 of record CM038678.1, on the reverse strand, counting down.
GGGAGAAATTACAGTGCAAAAACGCATCAGATTACAGTGTAACTAGCATATAAATTACACAGTTATTATGGGTAAAAAATACTGTGCAAAATCACAACAGAGTACAGTGTAAATGGAATATGATTACAGTGTAATTACCACACAAATTACACAGTAAAAAATCAGTCAAATTACTGTGTAAAAAGGGGGCATCGGACTACAGAGTAAACATCGGTCGAACTAGACAGTAAATCATGGGATAGGATTACACTATAATTTCACAGAAATTATCGGTCAAATTACTATATAATTTACAGTATAACTACCACCCAAAACTACACAGTAATTACCGGTGAAAAAATACTGTGTGATGCACAACAGGGTAGCTACATAAAAAGACTGTAGGGGAAAATGATAAAAAGACAAGCTATCCCCATGGTAATTAGAGGGAAAAAGCTTACACAGTGACAAGGTTCAGGCTATAAACGAGAAACACTGAAACACTTAAAACTGTAGAGAGGCTCTATATAGGAACTGTAGACCAACTCTGAAAAAATCTCAGTTACACTAATTTACAGTATAACCAAACACTACCACACCTACCTCCACATCAACAGTGACAAGGTTATGCTGAGCGAAATCACTGAACTCGATCCTTCAGAGTTCAACATCTCCTGGATCCACCCTCAAAACTAAACCCTACCACACCTACCTCCACATCAACAACAAGGGAAATCTAGTGTTCTACGCCTACCTCCATATCAAACAGCCACAACACTGCCTCCAAAAAATGTCCTACCGGATCCTAACCAGGAGGGATTTGGCCTCCGTCCACAGCAGGAAAAGGAAGACACGGCGGATTGTGCATGGCACGCTGCAACTTCCTACGCCACAACCACAGTGGACTACAAACACCACGGCAAACAAACTCCGGGGATCCACAAAATCCCCTAGATCTGAGACTACACGGCCACGAAACCACGGGCAAAACGCGAGAGCCAAGGACAACTACCCAGGGCAGCCGGCGGACGAAGAGAAGAAGGAGAAGAAATCAAAATCCTGCGGTGGATGAGCTCGGAATCGCCATGAACAGAAGCAATCTCCTCTGGCTCCTCCGCCGCTGGAGCTCTCTCCCTCTGCCTTATCGAAATGAGAAAGGGGAACGACACCCGCTCCTGCATTCAAAAACGACAAAAGCCAACAGTAAACCGGCCGGCGAGGGCAGGGCTGAGGAAAACGGGCTAAAAGCAGAAAACCGCGCCCGGTAAGAAAACCAAACCCGAAAACCAACACAAAGCAGGACAGGACCGGGCGCGAATCTCAGCGCGAGATCGAACGGACTCAAAATTGAATGAAGGCGAATTGAAAAACAGTCGACTGAAAAATAGCAAATCCGAACTTCAACACTGCCGGTAGAAGCCAACACGACAGCTCATCATAATATCTATCAGGTTCCATCCACCTGCGCCTGTTGTATCCCCCAGATTTTTCTTGTTTCTAGTTTCTAGTATATGACATGACTATTCTGGGTTGATCAAGTTAGTTTTTACACTATAATAGAAATAATGCATAATGAATAACAATACCGTGGAGAGGGGCGTTTTGGAGCTCGGGCTCAGCTGCACCCGTAATCTAGCTCGTTCGTTTCTGTCTTGGGATATGAACAAATCCAGCTGGGCTGTCAGATACGAGCGTCAGAAAAACAGCGAAATCCCCGAATACGGTACGAAACAGTGCGCAAGACATGGGGACGGCTTGGCACGGCCCGACGGACGTCGCGCCGGCTCGGTCTGGGCCGTGGACCAGTACGTTGGCTTTCCTTCTAGGCCGTGGATGGAGGGAACCCCTCGTGCGCGAAGAAAATGAAAAAAAGATAGATTTGTCCTCCCCTTTCCCTAGCTCATTCCAGAGGGCCCTCGCCGCCGTGGTAACCTAGGGTGTGGGCGACAAAAAGGGGAGATTGTCGCGGGGCACGGGCTACCTGACTGCGGCGGCGCCGGTGTTTCAACGTCGGGCTAGCGACGGATGGACGCCGAGGGTATGGAGTCCTCCTTGACGCGGTTGACAGGTTGGTTCCGGGCAGATCTCTGCAAATTTGTTATTTTGGATTACAGGCGCCGTCGAGTTTTGAGCTGTGCTCGAACTGCCCTGCATACAAATCTGACCCTAATGCCGTCGATTCGCCGTTCCTCTCGCAGATTTCCCGTACGGGAGGAATTTGCTGACAGCCTTGACCACCCAGATCCAGTGCCACTCCTCTATCTGCTGGAGAAGGGGAGTGCAACTCAGGATGTTGGTGAGGGCAAATGGTGTTTCTGGGCTGGCTCAAATGGAGGATGAAGGAGTAGCTGCAGACCGACAAGAAGGTGACCATCGTTTTCATGCTGAATCTCCGACGAGGTCTGCTCAATCGACTGAGAAGGTAAATCCCCAAGCCTCGTGCTAGACAAAAAGGTCAGAGCACCTATTGTTGTTTCTTCAATCTTCTCATGCAAAAATTGATTTTACATGACCACCATATATGTATGTTCACTATATATAAAATGATACACAAAACGAACAAAGGGGCAGAGAAAATATCAGCAACCCTGTGGTTGGATTGCAAATGCCTTGCAGAAATTAACTTTACATGAGGGCCCTGTATTCCTGTTCAGGATGCAAAAATTTAGGCACGAACCCAGGATAAAAATGAGCAAATGACAATAGAAAGTACTGCTATTAGGAGCATCATATCGGAAAAATGGATTCCGGTCATGAGAACAAAGTCCAACGCGTTGCTGTGTTATGCTTGCAAATTGCCCATGACGCAAACTGAAAAGGAAATAAAATGAAAGCGGAAACCTGCTATTTAGAAGAATCATCAGTGTGGAATAAAAACAGAAAATTGACTGCATTTTCTAATTTATCTTGCAAAAATGCACGCTCCGGCTCGGAAGTGCGCCACCGGACCGAGTGCCATGCCCATCGCGGATGAGCGCTCTCGAGCTTTCAATCCACAAATATGCAGAGCAGCCTGACAAGAGCGTCGTTAGACCTGAGCTAGGTCTCAGTTTCAATTCATTCGGATCAGTGCCAGAAAGATAATTCACTTAACCTGTCGTTCACATGTGGGCACTCGACACTTTACATGAAAGCCCGGGAGGTAGTGAGGATGGTTGATGCGAGTGCAGAAGTGTTAATCTCATGTTTGGTGGTCTAGAAGCTTTACTGGTGAGTGGCACACCTTTAGCCGAGAGTAGAGATGGTTTGGGTTTTGAGGACCGCATATCTGGCTTAACTCCGGGTACATTACTTGGCAATGGAGAAATTGCATATGTTGGTGACGAAGGTGCTGATAAATGCATTAATACTGGAAACTCTGTTAGTGTGAATGCTCTCCATGGCCTAACGGCTCTAGAAAAAGCAAATGAGTGTTGGGAGACCAACAAATAGCAGAGAGAAAGTACCGTACGAGGGTTTGAGTAAGCGGACCAGATTCTGCAGCATATGCCGTCGAGAGGTTTGGTTTGAGTAAGCGGACGAGATTCTGCAGCATATGCCGTCGAGAGGGGCACAAATGGACTACATGCCCGGAAAGAGGGCTGCTCTGAAGAAACCCTTGAGCCTGGAAAATGCAAGAATTCCAGTGTGGAAGGGCACCGCTGAACACGTAGCATAAGGCGTCTTGCTGTTGCTGAAAAATGAAGTATGACTTTGAATTTGTACTCTGTATTTTTGTTGCTCCGAGGATTTTCTAGTGTATTTTTGTGAGCATTCCTCCACGCTTGTTCCTCACTTTCCAGAGGCATGCTACAGACCTTTGAGCACAACTATGTTTCCTGAACATTTGTAATATGATCGTTGGTTCAGTGTTAACTGGGTCTATTTGCTTGTCCATGTTGGATGCTTCAGGCTTTTATCTGAAACCTATCTTCTGATAAACTCTTTCTGCTAAAGGGTACGGCCGGAGTGCAGCAAGGTTAGCATGTAGGCAAATGGTGATCTTTTTTCTTTGCCCGGCTGCATGTGGAGGACGAGCAGAGGGGATATGCATTTAAGGTGGCCTCACCTGCACGCCGTTTGTGAGTCCGCTGGTGTCCACGGCTCAGAAACGATGCCGATCCATCGATCCGCTGGCTGTTCCGCCACTCCAATGCGACGTGCCGTCGCATTGAATGCGAACAAGCTGTGGACTAGGAAAAGTGAAATACGCGCTATAAAATACATTGGTGGCACGAATCTGCATGCAAGGCTGTGGTATAGATTTCGGGATCAGCTAAGCCCGAGCTCAGAAACCAATTTTCGAATACCGTGATCCTTTTTTAGATGGGAATCAAACTGTGGTTGAATGGTCAGAAGGTTGGTTGTACGTGCAGCCCATCAGGGATGATTCTTTTCACCATAATGCTGGCATTTGGTGATTGGTGTGAGTTCGCTTTCTGCAGGGAGTGAAGCACTCGATATGATGTGCAATCTCTTATCCCAGTCAAAGAAAATTACTGTACTTCACATCAATGATTAGCACTAGAAAAATATGATGTGAAACACTTGATATGATGTGCAATCTTATCCCAGTTGAAGAATAGATGAAGAACTGTCCTTGCATAATCCAAGGAACATCAAAGGCTTGAAATCTTATAAAACAAGTCTACTTACTACTGCCTCCGTCCCATGACACTTATTTTGGGACGGAGGGAATACTATATATATGTTCCTACCACGGACTAGATGATTGGTCCTTGAAACAACATTAGGTAGATTGTTCAGCAGTATTTTGCTGCTACCGCCAAGCAAAAACATGCGTCTCCGGAAGGTTTCTGACCCCAAAAAAAAGAGAGAAAAACAACAACCAAAGCTAATATGATAGAATGTATAGAATTCATAAGATAGTCTGTTAGGCGGGAAGGCACTCGAACAAACTAACTGCTGATTCCAGAACTGGCTGGCACTTCCGGTGCCTTGTCTGAATTCCCTTGTACAAGCCCGAGCATATATGTACAGTTTCCCCTGAGCTTCTCTGAGCTAAAGGAGTGATGTATGTACAGCTCTGAAAATACCAGTTTGAGCTCATGATCGTTGCTTCATTTCTAAGTTTCCGTCGTGGTCCTTGGTTCGGCGCCGATTCAGTTCTCTGATGACAGACACAATCAACAGTCACCGATGGCAATTTTATTCACTAGGTGGTTATGAGTATTCTGTTTCTCAGGAAACCCGATATTCAACAAGAGAGCTGACAGACATAATATGCTGCCAACTTGTCGCCGTCATGAACGAATCTTGCACTCTTTAGTCTTCAACTGCCGTGTTGAAGACAAAACTAGGAAAAGATGTTGTGATGTCCCTGAATTATATGACATGGAGAAGAAATCAGTAAAGTAAACAACGACAAATCTATTCTTTGAAGAACAATGACAAGAAATCTCTGGATAGCTATAACACATGCTGGCTGTAATTTCCAAAACAACAATTGCAGTTAATTGGCTGTAGCTTTCAAACTCAAACCTTAGATAGGGTAGGGTCATGTTCTTTAACAGATTAGGGTGGCGCAATACAAATTCCTTCCATTCTTCTTGGCTGATTTTCCCATCCCTATCTGTATCAGCGTCTTCAAACGTCTGAAACGTCAAGTCAACACTTACATCTACTGAAATTTTTCTGAAACTGAAAGTGAAACCATGCATCCACACAAGATGATTAAGAAAATTTACCAGAGATGGCCAAGCAAGTTCTTGTTTACCTTATCTATGATGGCCTCAAGAAGCTCGTCAGACAATTTCATATCAGATTCATTCAAAATGGCAATAACCATTTGCATAACCTAAAAAAACAGGCATGCCAATGGATCATCTTGCCGAGGATCAGCTTAAAATGAGAATTACATCCATAATAGATATAAAAATAGAACATGATAATGAACTAACCTCTTCACGCTCAATAAATCCGGTTTGCCTCAAATCATACAGCTTAAATGCAACTGAAAAAGAAAACAGAAAGAGAGCAGCCCCTTTAAATATCTCATCACATTAATATGGGCAGGTGATTTCAGCAGGAACCGTACTTACAATTAATCTTATCCTCCACAGGTGAACATGGATGGAAGACACTGAGAGCATGAATAAACTCATCAAACTCTATTACTCCATTCTTCTTTTCATCAAACAAATCAAAAACCTGGATTACAGAGAACAACTTTAGCTGTGTGTTCTATTTCTAGCAACATCTGATGTGAATAATTCCATAATAACAAGAACAAGAATTCAGAAATTTGTGTAAATAATGAACTTCGCAGCATTTAAAGATAGAAAAATGATGACTCACCCTATCAATAAAAAGATTCTGCCCGCTAGGAGTCTTGAATAATGCTAGCTGCAGTTCTTCCTAAACAATATTTCAACAGATGAAACAGATAAGAGGAAAAAAAATCGACAGTTCCAATCATACTAGTATTCGAGAAGATAGGACATTCAAACTTTGCTTATTACTCACGATGTTCTTAAGACACAAGTATTTTTTATCCCAAGACGTTATATGTGCACGGATAACTGACTTGCACACCAGTCAAGTAAATGCAAAAATTACGACAGTGTTAGCTTAATAAAAAACTTATACGCACTCCATACTTTACCAATCACCATTATGTTGGATCACTTGGGATGACACAAGAAGGAACATGACAACCACACATACAGAGATGCAGGCTTTAAGGTTGAAGGTGCACATGGAAGCCACACAACTTGCTAACCTGGAAAAAATACCATGCTGTCAAACCAATTTTATAACACTCCCATGTGCACTGGTCATGTCTGGATACGTTAGCAGTTGGCACAACACATCGTGATCAGATACTAAGTTGCACATCACACTGGCGTCCAAAAAAAAAAAAATTGGTTGCGCATCGCACTCTTGTAACCAAATACTCCTAAACGATCATCTCTATCTATCAAAGTGTCACTATCCATGCGGCCAATAAAACCTATTCCCTTCAGGCTGAAGCCTACAAGCAGAACCCAATTACCCATGGGATAGAACACGGCTTGAGGTTCTAAAAACATAGAAACTGCTCCCTGTACTGAAAAGAAGAGCGAGAAGCAAGCAATTCAACACTAATTTACTGATCGGAAGAAGCGCCAGATGTAAGAACTGAAGCGGTTTTTTGAGGTACCTTGTGGATGAGCCCGTCGTCGATAATGGAGCAGCTGATCTTCTTGTAGAGCTCAAACAGCGCCTCCACCTCGTTCACCGAGACTTCGTTCAATTTCATCAAAAGGAAAAGAAAGAGAGGGAGGGAGAACTGGATCAAACGACATTGCAAAGGCAGGTAAGAACTAAGAACCCGGAAGGGGGAAGAGGGATTTAAGTACAGCAACGGGACTCCTCGGCGAGGCGAGCAAGGTTGCCGAAGTCGAGGGAGATGCAGCCTGGCCCGACGCGGCGGCGGAACAGGTGGTGGCTCTTCTTCTTGGCCGTGAGGATGTACGAAGCAGAGGGTTCTCTGCGCAGGCGCGAGGAGGAGGACGACGAAGGGCAGATGTCGGCGAGGCAGTCGGTGAGGACGAAGAAGACGGCCTCGGCGACGGCAACGAATGGCAAGAAGGCGGCGCAGAGCCGCTCCCCCACCGTCAGCGAGCTCCCCGACCTCTGCGGACGAACATGGGAAATCGCAGCTCATAAAAGACATTCGGATTTCCTCCGTCCAAGGCAGAGGAAGAAGGCGGGAAGCGCAAGCGCACCACGTCCCCGGAGCCGGAGGAGAAGCGCGAGTCCATGGCGGCGTACGCCACCACCCGCTCCCTCCCCTTGCTCGTTTAACGGCTCGCCCGCGTGACCGGCCGTGTCGTTTTGGGGGCTCAGGCATTGTGCTAGTTGGGGAGTTCAGTGGCAGTGTGACGCCGGCTCGCTTTCAGCTGAGATTTCCTTGCCGTAATGATCATTTCCTTCAGTTTGTGTCATGCTCGGACGCACAAACCACAACCCGCTTTTAGTTTTTCTTTCTTCTTTTCTTCTCTTCCTTTTTAGCAGTTTCTTTTCTTCTCTTCTTTGCGTGCTTTATCTGCTTTTATCGATTCGAGAATATCCTTTTTTTAACACAGGTCGGACGGCCAAAAACATGACGGCGTGCGTGACACAAGGATACCGCATAAATCAGCTTTCTTAAACTTTCTTTCAAGCCTAAGCCTAAGGGCATCTCCAAAGCGGACTCTCAAACTGTCTGTATCCGTCCTAATCAAGCGGTCCGTACGCATTTTGTCATTGGTCTACATACCGGCTCTGACTCTGTTTTCTCGTAAACCGGAGGCAAATCAGCGGGGACGGGGCTTTGCGGGCGTCCGGACCGCTGGCACGCACGCGTCAACACCTCGGTCCCAAGCAAAACCCTCTCACGCACGCCGACCGAGAATGCCGCTCGCGCCACGTCCGGTCTCGCACCTGTTCAATGCCAGAGCGGCATGACCGGACGACTCTCTCCGCATTCAAATAGGTTGTCCGTCCATCCGCCTGACGGCATTAAAGAAAGCACGACTGCCGAGAAACCCACTCTAGCGTCCGCATTCGCACATCCTGTCACTTGGCCTAGCCGGCGCCTGCTATTTATACATGGCCAAGCCGACACGATCCGCACCGCACCATACCACACCTCCGCTCCCGATCTTCTAGTTGCACCACGTCTGCCATACCTCGAGCTCCAAAGCGTTATGCGACAACCTCTCCATCGAACAGAAGCAGGAGCTGGCCAACTAGCAGGCTTGCCGTGCCAGTTGAATAGAGGCAAGCTTGTCGGCGAGCTCGCCGGAGGGCAGCGACGCCGACGAGAGGACGGACGAGGCATACGACGACAAGCCGGGACCACCGCCCTCGTTGGTCCATGTCGGCATATCATTGGAGCACGCCCCGAGCGTGCTTCGACGTCGTATTGGCAGAAGAGCAGCAGGCTCGCCGATGTCGGCGTTCCGACATGCATAAGAGGACTAAAGATACAACCTTCGGCTCCTCGATGAGTACCGACTCGCGGAGGGGCAAAACACCGGCGAGTAGGCGAACGACTATGCCATCGCAACCATGGTTGAGAGGATCCCAGATTCCTAGTTGAGCAACAGACGTTGTACTAGTCCCGTAGCGCCGGCGAGATCTGCCGAAAGCGATGGCTGATACGTCCATTTTGCATCATGTTTTCCTACTGATATTTATATTGTTTTTGGGTCATTATTTCACTTTATGATGCAATTCTAATGCCTTTTTCTCTCTTGATTTGGAAGCTTTACATGGAGAGGGAGATTACCGGCAGCTGGAGTTCTGAACCTAAAAGAGCTACAACAAAGATAACTATTCTACAAAGCTCCAAATGATCTGAAACTTCAAGATGATTTTTTATTGAATAAATAAAAAATACTGGAGCAAAGAAACACCAAAGGGGGGCCACCAGTTGCCCATAAGGCAACAGGGCCCGGCCACCCCCTGGGCGTGCCCTGATGCCTTATGGGGCCATAGCTGGCCTCTGGTGCCCATCTTCTGCTACATGAAGGATTTTTACCTAGAACAAAATAAGAGAAGGCTTTAGGGATGAAGCGTCGTCGTCTCCAGGCGGAACCTGGGCAGGAGCACTTTTGCTCTGGCGGAGCGATTCCACCGGGAATACTTCCCTCTGGGAGGGGGAAATCGAAGCCATCGACATCACGAACGATCCTCTCATCGTGGGAGGACAAATCTTCATAAACATCTTCACCAGAACCATCTCATCTCAAACCCTAGTTCATCTCTTGTATTCGATCTTTGTCCCAAAACCTCATATTGGTACCGGTTGCTATTAGTGTTGATTACATCTTGTAGTTGATTCTAGTTGGTTTATTTGGTGGAAGATTAAATATTCAGATCCTCAAGAATATTCAATACACCTCTGATATTGAACATGAATATGATTTGTGAGTAGTTACTTCCATTCTTGAGGACATGAGAGAAATCTTTGAAGGAAATATGCCCTAGAGGCAATAATAAAGTTGTTATTTTATATTTCCTTATTCATGATAAAGGTTTATTATTCATGCTAGAATTGTATTGATCGGAAACTTAAATACATGTGTGAATACATAAACAAATACCGTGTCCCTAGCTAGTGAGCCTCTACTAGACTAGCTCGTTGATCAAAGATGGTTAAGGTTTTCTAACCATGGACATGTGTTGTCATTTGATAACGTGATCACATCATTAGGAGAATGATGTGATGAACAAGACCCATCCGTTAGCTTAGCATAATGATCGTTCAGTTTTATTGCTATTGCTTTCTACATGTCAAATACATATTCCTTCGACTATGAGATTATGCAACTCCCGGATACCGGAGGAATACCTTGTGTGCTATCAAACGTCACAACGTAACTGGGTGATCATAAAGATGCTCTACAGGTATCTCCGAAGGTGTTTGTTGAGTTGGCATAGATCAAGATTAGGATTTGTCACTCTGAGTTTCGTAGAGGTATCTCTGGGCCCTCTCGGTAATACACATCATAAGCTTGAAAGCAAATGACTAAGAAGTTAGTTACAGGGTGATGTATTACGGAACGAGTAAAGAGACTTGTCAACAACGATACTGAACTAGGTATAGAGATACCGACGATCGAATCTCGGGCAAGTAACATACCAATGGACAAAGGGAATTACGTATGTTGTCATAACGGTTCGACCGATAAAGATCTTCGTAGAATATTTAGGAGCCAATATGGGCATCCAGGTTCCGCTATTGGTTATTGACCGGAGAGGTGTCTCAGTCATGTCTACATAGTTCTTGAACCCGTAGGGTCCGCACGCTTAACGTTCGTTGACGATATATATGAGTTATGTGATTTGGTGACCGAATGTTGTTCGGAGTCCTGGATGAGATCACGGACTTCACGAGGAGTCTCGAAATGGTCGAGAGGTAAATATTGATATATAGGACGATGGTATTCGGACAGCGAAAGTGTTTCGGAGGGTACTGAGTACTTATCGGGTCACTGGAAAGGAGTTTCGGGCACCCCCGGCAAAGATATGGGCCTTATGGGCCAAGAGAGGAAACGCACCAGCCACAAGGGGCTGGTGCGCACCCCATAGCAGGTCGGCCTAAGGAGGAGAAGGAAAGGGTAAGGGAAAGGAAAGTGTGGATTAGGATTCCCACTTCCTTCCCTCTCCCCCCTCTTTCCTTCCCCCTTGGGAATACATGGCAGGGGGGCGCAGAGCAAGGCAGGGCCCCTAGGGGGTTAGCGGCCAGCCCTAGGGCGCGCCTGGCTGCCTTCCCTCCCCTCCCACCTATATATATGTGGGGAGGGGGCTCCACACAAGGACACAACATTGTCTTAGCCGTGTGCGGCGCCCCCGTCCACCGTTTACTCCCTCGGTCATATTTTCATAGTGCTTAGGCGAAGCCCTACGGAGATCACATCACCATCACTGTCACCACACTGTCGCGCTATCGGAACTCATCTACTACCTCGCCGTCTTGCTGGATCAAGAAGGCGGAGGACGTCCTCGAGCTAAACATGTGCAGAACGCGGAGGTGCCGTGCGTTCGGTACTTGATCGGTTGGAGCGCGAACGAAGTTCGACTATATCAACCGCATTGTGGAACGCTTCCGCTTACGGTCTATGAGGGTACGTAGACACACTCTCCCCCTCGTTGCTATGCATTTCCATGGATAGATCATTGCGTGTGCATAGATTTTTTTGTTTTCCATGCAACGATACCCAACAGTGGCATCATGAGCCAGGTCTATGTATAGATGATATGCACGAGTAGAACACAAAGAGTTGTGGGCGGTGATAGTCATACTGCTTACCACCAATGTCTTATTTTGATTTGGCGGTATTGTGGGGTGAAGCGGCCTGGACCAACCTTACATGTCCGCGCACATGAGACCAGTTCCACCGACTGACATGCAACTAGTTTTGCATAAAGGTGGCTGGCGGGTATCTATTTCTCCTACTTTAGTTGAATCGAATTTGACTACGGCTGGTCCTTGAAGAAGGTTAAAACAACAAACTTGACAAATCACCGTTGTGGTTTTTGCCGTAGGTAAGAACGGTTCTTGCTAGAAACCCGTAGCAGCCACGCAAAACTTGCAACAACAAAGTAGAGGACGTCTAACTTGTTTTTGCTGGGTATGATGTGATGTGATATGGTCAAGACATGATGTGATATACGTTATTGTATGACATGATCATGTATTGTAAGATATTAGGCAACCGGCAGGGGCCTTATGGTTGTCTCTTTATTGTATGAAATGCAAACGCCATGTAATTGCTTTACTTTATCGCTATGAGTTAGCAATAGTTGTAGAAGCAAGCTGGTGAGATGACCACGACGCAACGATGGAGATCAAGGTGTCGAGCCGGTGACGATGGAAATCATGATGATGCTTTGGAGATGGAGATCAAAAGCACAATATGATGATGGCCATGTCATGTCACATATTTTGATTGCATGTGATGTTTATCTTATATGCATCTTATTTTGCTTAGAACGATGGTAGCATTATAAGATGATCCCTTCACTAAATTTCAAGGTAAAAGTGTTCTCCCCGAGTATGCACCGTTGCGAAAGTTCTTCGTTTCGAGACACCACGTGATGATAGGGTGTGATAGACTCTACATTCACATACAAAGGGTGTAAGACAGTTTTACACATGCAGAATACTTGGGCTAAAAATGACGAGCCTAGCATGTACAAACATGGTCTCGGAACACTGGAGACCGAAAGGTCGAACGTGAATCATATAGTAGATATGATCAACAAAGAGATGTTCACCATTGATGACTACCCCATATCACGTGATGATCAGACATGGGTTAGTTGATCTGGATCACGTATCACTTAGATGACTTGAGGGATGTCTATTTAAGTGGGAGTTCTTAAGTGATTTGATTAATTGAATTATTTTATCATGAACTTAGTCTTGATAGTATTTGCAGACCTATGTTGTAGATCAATAGCTCGCGATATAGCTCCCCTTTTTTGATATATTCCTAGAGAAAAATAAGTTGAAAGATGATAGTAGCAATGATGCGGACTGGGTCTGTGATTTGAGGATTATCCTCGTTGTTGCACGGAAGAATTATATCCTTGATGCACCGCTGGGTGACAGACCTATTGCAGGAGCAGAAGCAGATGTTATGAATGTTTGACAAGCTCGGTATCATGACTACTTGATAGTTCAGCGCGCCATGCTTTAAGGCTTAGAACCGGGACCTCAAAAATGTTTTGAACGCCATGGAGCATATGAGATGTTCCATGAGCTGAAATTGGTATTTCAGACTCATGCTCGTGTCGAGAGGTATGAGACCTCTGACAAGTAATTTGCCTACAAGATGGAGGAGAATAGCTCAGCCAGTGAGCATGTGCTCAGAATAACTGGGTACTACAATCGCTTGAATCAATTGGGAGTTAATCTTCCAGATAAGATAGTGATTGACAGAGTTCTCTAGTCACTATCACCAAGCTACTAGAACTTCGTGATGAACTATGATATGCAAGGGATGACAAAAACGATTCCCAAGCTCTTCGAAGTGCTGAAATCGGCGAAGTTAGAAATCAAGAAAGGGCATCAAGTGTTGATGGTTAACAAGACCACTAGTTTCAAGAAAAAGGGCGAGGGAAGGAAATGTAACTTTAAGAAGAATTGTAAGAAAGTTGCCACTCCCGTGAAGAAGCCCAAAGCTAGAACCAAGCCTGAAACTGAGTGCTTATACTGCGAAGGAAATGGTCACTGGAATTGGAACTGCCCCAAAAACTTGGCGGATAAGAAGGATGGCAAAGTGGACAAAGGTATATTTGATATACATGTTATTGTGTGTATTTTACTAGTATTCAAAGTAATCCCTGGGTTTTGATACTGGTTCAGTTGCTAAGATTAGTAACTCGAAACAGGAGTTGCAGAGACTAGTTAAAAGCGAGGTGACGATGTGTGTTGGAGATGATTCCAAGGTTGATATGATCACCATCGCACACTCCCTCTACCTTCGGGATTAGTGTTGAACCTAAATAAATGTTATTTGTTGTTTGTGTTGAGCATGAATATGATTAGATCATGTTTATTGCAATACGGTTATTCATTTAAGTTAGAGAATAATTGTTATTCTGTTCACATGAATAAAACCTTCTATGGTCATACACCCAATGTGAATGGTTTATTGAGTCTCGATCGTAGTAATACACATATTCATAATATTGATGCCAAAAGATGCAAAGTTGATAATGATAGTGCAACATACTTGTGGCACTGCCGTTTAGGTCATATTGGTGTAAAGCGCTTGAAGAAACTCCATGCAGATGGACTTTTGGAATAACTTGATTATGAACCATTTGATACTTGCGAGCCATGCCTCATGGGAAAGATGACTAAAACTCCGTTCTCCGAAACAATGGAGCGAGCTAATGACTTATTGGAAATAATACATATCGATGTATGCGGTCCGATGAGTGTTGAAGCACGCGGAGGGTATTGTATTTTCTGACCTTCACAGATGATTTGAGTAGGTATGGGTATATCTACTTAATGAAATACAAGTCTGAAACATTTGAAAAGTTCAAAGAATTTCAGAATAAAGTGGAGAATCATCGTAACAAGAAAATAAAGCTTCTACGATCTGATCACGAAGGCAAATATTTGAGATGCGAGTTTGGCCTTCATATAAAACAATGTGGAATATTTTCACAATTCACGCCACCTGGAACACCACAACGTAATGGTGTGTCTGAACGTCATAACCGTACTTTATTAGATATGGTGCGTTCTATGATGTCTCTTACCGATTTGCCAATATCGTTTTGGAGTTATGCATTAGAGACAGCCGCATTCACGTTAAATAGGGCACTGTCTATTTCCTTTGAGATGACACTGTATGAACTATGGTTTGGCAAGAAACCTAAGCTGTCATTTCTTAAAAGTTTGGGGATGTGTCGCTTATGTCAAAAGGCTTCGGCCTGATAAGCTCGAACCCAAAGCGGAGAACTGCATCTTCATAGGAGACCCTTAGGAAACCATTGGGTACACCTACTACCACAGATCGAAAGGCAAGATCTTTGTTGCTAAGAATGGATCCTTTCTAGACACTACTGCAGGATGCTGCTAACGCGACACTACGATCAGAGACCCTTCGACGAAACTGTGTGCGATGCAATAATCGCAAATGGTGGTGTAAACAACCATCAAAAAAGGTGCAAAACATTTGTGATGACAGATGCATCAAACACGGTTCAGATTTTGCTTGCGTGTGCGATGCAGGGCATACGGTTCAGTTCAATGAACTGTTTGCGACGAGGAAGAAGAACGGAAACGGGCAGCCAGATGAAGGCGTGTGCAATATATGGCATATAGTTCACTCGGATTAACTGTTTGGGATGAGGCGGAACAACAGAAATGAGCAGCTACATAAAGGTGTGTGCGATTGAGAGCATATGCTTTAGAAGGATTAACTGTTTGCAATTAGGCAACAGAAGAGAAACGGTCAGCCAGATCAAAGTGTCTGCGATTGATCGCATACACTTCACACGGATGAACTGTTTGCGATTAGCCACAACAAACAGAAACAGTTAGATAGATCAATGTGTGTGCGCTAGAAGGACATACATTCAAATAAAAAGAAGCGTGTGCGATGGTAATAACGAGCGCGCACGGTTCTTGGAACAAGACGTGTGCTGACATTGCCTATTGCGGTGCACCCTATGGTGCTAATGCCACGTATGCGACCGAGAAAGCGTGCCCACGTTACGCCGTCCGGGAATAGTGCCGCACTTAGAAAATTATGGAACCATCAATAAATTTTGAGCCTGCGTCCCGTCGCATTCCAAATTGCAAACCTGTTCACACCGATCAAAACCTAAATGGCTTCCCACTTAGGAGCGTATTAGTACTCGGTTATTAATACTACTACTCCAAGATGACTGCACATTCCTCCTCAACTCCTCATCCACAAAAACAAACAAGTCATGCATCATCGTTCCCTTGCGTCTGCCATGGCCAACGTGAGTTCTGGGTCGAGAGATTGCCACCAGGGAGAGGCGAGCATGGAAGCGGAAGCACGAGACATGTCCCGCCTCACCACAAAAGCAGCCGACATGTCCCGCCGCGCGGCCATAGCAGCACAGAGGTCCCGCCGCGCCGCCGAAGCAGCACGGAGGTCCCACCACGCCGTCGATGCAGCTGACTGGTGCGGCCGCGTCCCGGAAGCAACAAAGATATCCGGCCGCGCCACGGAAGCAACAGAGATGTCCTCCCGCGCCGCTGTGGCCTGGGAAAATGTCTCGCGGGTAGGCGAGGACTCTTGCAGGCGCATGCATGCGATCGTCCATAGCCAGATGGATCAGATCTCCGGCTGGGCGAGGTTGCAGGACGACATGAAAGCCTCATTTGAATAGGCTACTGGCGTCATCCGGAAACTAAGGGAGAGCAATGCGAAGCTCCAGGCCGAGCGCGATCTGCTGAGGGCGAAGATCGTCGGAAGTGCGGAGCAGCAGGAGGAGACCACTGCCTTGTTGAAGAGGACCAGCGTCATCGTCGAGAAACTTATGGACGATAATTACGTGCTGCGCTTGAAGCGCAAAAGGCTGGTGGAGGAATCCGTGGATGCTCTCAAGCAGCATATTGAGGATAGGAAAGAGCTCATCACCGCGGAGACTAGTTCCCGTGGCCTGCAACAACACATCAAGAAAGTAGAGATCAGCGAGCCAGATCATTGTCTTCCTTCTTCTTTTGCCCTTGTGTATTTCGGGCGTTGCCGCATGTGGCTTTTTTTAGTTATGTTCCTAAATATGTAAGACAATTATTATCCACTGTCATCGTCCTTATATTCATCATGCTTGCTATAAGTCGTAGTCGATGCTATATAGGTCCGTCGGATCTTACATGAAGATCCGTGCAAAACTTTCTTTTCTGATTTTCATTTTTCTCTCTTAAATCTCAGTCCAGTGAGACATAGCCACGCCGTGAAATAGGGGCTAGGGCGCCATTTAATGGAGACGTTGGGAGGGAGGTGCGCGGCGGATAGAGGTCAAGGGGCTCTCCTCCCGACAAGCACGCGCAGGGGTCTGATCGCACGCCTCCCGTACTCAAATAGCTACCCCGCACGACACCTCCTAGCCAATAAAAAAAGGGGATGCATGGCGGCACGTAATTGGTAATTAGAACGCCCACGGTTTCAATAATATTTGTGTTTCCGATTTGTAACATCACAACACTTGTTCCAAAATGACTTTGTTGATTGTTAATATGTGCGCCTTCGCAAACCGGACAGAAAAATTACCACAACATGTTGGTGCCATGTCATGACACCATGCCAAGTTTCCTGATTTTTAGGCGTGTTTTGGATTTATAGGAACTAACAAAACCAAGTTTCTCAATCTTTCCGGCCGAGCCACGACACCCAGATGTTTGAATTTCATTCCCGTTTCTTGCATGAGACTAGAAATTCACCCAAGGATACACATGTGATTTTTAACCAACTTTGGTGCACTGGAGCATGTGCTTATAGTTCAAATTCGAATTATGAACATTAAATGGACAGAAATTCAATTGATGTATAAATAAGGCCAAACAAACCCAAAATAATTCCAAAATTTAGCATGATACTTCTATTTGGTCTAATCTGCCTGTGTAAAAAAATTTAGGCAGCAGAAGGCAGTGTATGTATGTCGTTTCGCACACGGAGGTGACACGTTCCCTCTCGGAACCACGAGCCTTCTTGAGAGAAGCTCCGGTTACTTATATCAAAGCTTGTCCCAATTCGGCCAAAAAAATTACCGCAGCATGTTGGCGCCATGTCATGACACCATGCCAAGTTTCATGATTTTCAGGCATGTTTTGGATTTACATGAATTAAAAAACCAAGTTTCTCAATCTTTCCGGCCGAGCCACAACGCCCAGATGTTTGAAGTTCATTCCCATTTCTTGCATGGGACCTAGAAATTCACCCAAGGACACACATGTGATTTTTCAACCAACTTTGGTGCACTGGAGCATGTGCATGTAGTTAAAATTTGAATTATGCACATAAATGCATTGAAAACTCAATTAATGTATAAAAATGTCCAAACGAACCCTGAAAATTTCCAAAAAATAACACAACACTCCTGTTGTTCTATGTTGACACTAGGAAAATAATTGAAATCAAGAAGAGGCAACGGATATCGTTTCGTCCAGAAAGGTGAAACGTTCCCTACCGAAACCATCACACTTGTTGTGAGAAGCTATGGTTTGTGAGAAGCTTATACCTAAACCTGCCCTAAATGGGACAAAAAATTTACCACGGCATGTTGATGCCGCTCCATGATAGCATGCCAAGTTTCATGAATTTCGGACGACTTTTGGATTTACTAG
Source organism: Aegilops longissima (assembly GCA_021605205.1). Taxonomy (NCBI): domain Eukaryota; kingdom Viridiplantae; phylum Streptophyta; class Magnoliopsida; order Poales; family Poaceae; genus Aegilops; species Aegilops longissima. The sequence goes on along the minus strand of CM038678.1, from coordinate 359,780,079 downwards.
AATTACAAAAGCAAGTACGTCAACGTTTGCCGGAGAGCCACAGTGCCATGGTGTTCGAAATTCATCCCCACTCCTTGCATGGGACATAAGCATAAACCCATGGACACATATATGATTTAACAGCCCATGTTGGTGCACCGGAGCATGTGCATGTAGTTTAATTTTGAATTGTGCACCTGAAATGGCTAGAAAACCAATTTAATGTATAAAATGTCCAAATGAAGCCTAAATAATTCCAATTCTTTTACGGTACACATATAGTTGCATGTTCACTGCAGATAAAAGTTCTAGCAATTCAAACATCGTCCATTGTTGCTGTGACCCCATTATGTAATTCAAATCAAGATGAAAAATCAAGTAGATCCCACATAGTTTATTATCACCAACCGTGTGAGATGTAGTACAAAATATCCTGTTGCACCATTATTGTATAGTACGCCTATGGCTTACGCGAGAAGGTGCGTCGGTTACAGCCCACAGCCGGCGTGTCAAGCACACTAGCTCGCTCCCCAAATACTCCCTGTAACATCCCAAAATTCTAAATTTTGGAATGTTATAATAAATAGATAGATTTGTTTGTTTGTTTGAATTGTTGTGTGATTGATTGAGTGAAATTTGAAACTTTTTGAAAGTTAAATGAGAGGGAATAAAAGGACTTTCCCAAACTTTCATTTTTGCTTTTATGCTTTTCGTGAATTCAAATACTCTTCATCACCAAAACCCTGGAGAGAAGATGACATGACTTCTTCCATTTATTTAAATGACAAGGGGTGTTAAAAATATTTGAATTTCATTTGGAAAATATTTCCAATTCTGAAACTTTATGCAACTCAATGATTTTCACGAGCAAAGATAAAATGACTTCTTCAAAACCTATGAAATATGAGTAGGGAGTTTCAAAGAAATAAATTCAAAGTTCTTTTGAATTTATTTTCAATTTGGAGTTATTTGAGTTTTATTCAAATTATTTTTCTCCAAAAATAAAATACATGGAAAATAGGGTAACATGATTCCCTACAACAGAAAATTGGAGAGGAATAAATTTGAATTCATTTTGGTATTTTAAAATGATTTTTATTGGATTTTATTAGAGCTGAAGCACTCTTTGCTTTATTTAAATTTGTGTGAATTTTATTTAATGCTATAGAAGTGTTCATGTTGTAGAAAATCTTTTTCTGAAAATTTTGATATATTATATGCCTATATAAAAATTTTATTTGGTTTTATTATTTTGTTTTGTTGTCTCTGTCTTAAAAAAAAATCGCTCGCCCTTGGCCAAGGGCCAAGGCCCAAGGCCAAGCCATGGCCGGCCGCCACAAGGCCATCGCCAGACGCACCAAGGGAGCCAGGAGCCTCCTTTTCCTTTTCCTAGTAGGAATCTTTTCCTACTTCCGTTTATTCCGATTTGTTTCTAGATCTTTTCCCTCTTTGTTTCCTAATCCTAGTCTATTTCTTGCCCCCTACCCCAAGCAAAACCCTCCCCTCTCCAATATAAATACCCAACCCCCCCCTCCAACACATCAAACCAACACCTCTCCTCTCCTCTCCGCAGCAGCAGCAGCCCCACACCCACGTCGTTGTGCCGCCTCGCCGGAGTTCGCCGGACCACCGCCGCCAAGTGCCGCCGCGCCCTCGACCTCTCCTGAGGTTTATATGATCTCCTCTCCACCGTCCCGTGATCTCCTTTCCTCTAGGAGCAACGCAACATCGGATCGATCTTCTTCCCCAACTCCGACGACTACTCCGTGAGATACACAAAATCCTGTAATTCATTTTTTTTTCAGAAAATAGCAATCTTAGAAAATTCATATCTTTTAGAGTTTTAGTATTTTGAGTGATTCCAATTGCTATGTGTCACAAATTTGCTGAAGTTTCTGTTAGTTCAATTTTATTTCACATTTGAGCAGTTTAAATTTGTGTTTGTAAGAATTTTCTCAAATCACTAGATTTGAGCTATTTTGAGTTAGGAATATTATTTTGACCGATTCTTTTTGCTCCTGGTCTCTAGGACCTTTGTTTATCCAGTAGTATTTAGTATTTTATTTCTAGGTTAATTTAAATTAGGTTTTTAGCAAAACAGTACTGTTTTATTATTAGTTCTGTTTTAGCTTTTTCTTTATTGTTTTATTAGTTTTAAATTATTTCTTTTTGTCACTTTTGACAAAATTAGTTGTGTTTCTGTTAGAAAACAGGAGAAAAATTTATTTTTATTTAAAAAAATTATTTTCCTTAGTTTTGTATGAAACCTTCTATAGGTCATAGTTAGAGTTTTATAAAAGCTTTTTATTTGTTTCTTTTTGCAAATAAAATTTTATGAAAAAATACTTTCTGTTAACTTAGTTGTTTTACTTTTTATTTTCTGTTAAATTATTAGTTTAGTGTTTTAATTGCTGTTAAGTTTTTTTTTACTTAGGGCAAAACTATGTTAGATGCTTGTAGCAAAGTCATAGATTTTCGTTAGTAGTTTTTCTTTCTAGTTTTATTTGAAGCTTCTTTGGACTTTGTTGGAGTTTTATTTTTGAGTTTTTTTTGTTTTAATTGTTATTATGAGTGTTAAAATTGTTTGCTAGGATGTTTGCTTATATGAATGCTATGTTTGACTATATAGATTTTCAACGGAGTGACGATTAGTTCTACCAAGTCATTTTCTGACAGCGTTGTTATCTTCATCAAGTATTACCAGGCAAGCTCACTTTGACCATGCTTTCGTACCTATGTGTTGTTGCATTTAGTGCCATCTTTGAAACCACCTCCAGTAGTGACATTGAATCCTTGTAGTTGAGTAGTATGCATGAGGTAGGAACCCATCACCCTGTTACCAAGCCCGGGACGTTATTTATTTTAATGCTACGCTATAGTGGACGGGGCTGGTATGAGTGTTCGGGAGTGGTGTGAGAATGGAGGATCTACGTCAATGACGACAACTCCATGATGGAATCTGCAAGGGCTGCATCTTCAAGGCCTCAAGACTTCAAGACTCGAGACAAGAATTCAATACACACTCTTTGGGTGAAGGATGGTTGACGGCACCTGGAGAAACCGGTGGTTGGCGGGATGCATGGAGAAGCGCCATGACATCTTGCGGAAAGCTTCACCCAGACTCAAAGAGACGGAAGAATACTTCATGCCCGAAGCTTACCTGTGCAACCGCAAGTCATTATGGGCTCGCTTGGTTGACCTTAGTGGTGACTCTGGCTGGGGACGGTGCTAGCAGATGTAGAACTACGGTAGGATTGGATGAGCACCGGACGGTGGTCGAGGAACTCTTCGAAGACCATGTTTGATCGTCTTGTTCTCAAACACCCGAAGTGCGAGAACGTAAAAGAGGATCGAATCTTGCGGGTAAAGTGTACAAACCTCTGCAAAGGGTTTAAACCTAATCGATTAGCCGTGTCCCCGGTTACGGACAATTTGAGCATCTGGACTTGGATCTATCTCGGAACTCTCAACACTGGATTGATAACTTAATTGTGGGCAACATATGGTGATTTTGGGCTATGAGACATCGGTTGGCGGAACCATGTCATGATAGAAAACTCCATAGTATAGACTTAATTTATTCCTTTGATGTAGGGAAAATAAAATCAGCTTTTACGCAAACAAAACTCAGATACAGAGCCACAAAGCCAAATTGCATATAGTATAGTTTTACCATCTGTTTATTCATGTTGTGATCTTGCCGGTACAATCAATGTACTCACCTACACGGCTGCAACGTATCATGTTGCAGGATTTTCTTCGACGAGTAAGAGTTACGATACAGGGTTACGGTCTACACTCAACCTGCCGATGGCGTTGATGGGACTCCACACCCGTTTGATTGTTTCCGCTGAGTATTATGAGGTATATATATCATTTTACGTTATTTATACATGTGATTGCACTTTGATATATACATTGATGTCTGTGTGTGCAAAGATACTGATCCGTGGATGGCACAGATACACAGAGGCTTGACCGTCTGAGGTCGGGTCGCTACACTCCCGCCTCTGCATCCCTCGCAATCTCGAAAATATTACTGCCTCGTAATCTGGAAAATATCTACCGCATGGAAGATTTTAATGCTTGATAGCACATGATTAGTATGTGCGGACCGTGTGCGATGTCTGTTACTCCCGCTCTGCTTCAGTCCCTTGATTCAAATTTTCAGTAGCCCCGGCATTTTACTCCCGCCTCTGCATCCCTCGCAATCTCAAAAATATCTGCTCGCCCTTGATCCAAATTTTTAGTAGCCCCGCCTTGTTACTCCCGCCTAGTAAATTTTTTCGTTGCCATAGTATTTCCTCAAACACCACCTTGCCCCCCCTCCACACACACTACACACTCCCCAAAACCTCCGCTCACACAGACACACACCACCCCCGAAACCATTGGTAGGTCGCCGCCATCGCCGCCGCCTCCATCCTCAACCTCTGCCTGTGTGTCGGGGAGCTCGAGGAGCCAATGGCCAAAAAGAGGTTTATCGCGGCCTTTTCGCCAGACGCCGGTGAGGTGGCCGCCAAGGTGTCCCTGTCGTCCACCGCGGGCTCGATCCGCCGTCGCCGGTCCCCCGATCCCGCTGCTGCGCCCCTATGCCGGTTCGGAGACTTCCCCGTCCTCCCTCGGACCCGGTAGCCGACGAGGTCCTACCTCGGCATTCGAAAGCAGCGGTGGGGGACGTGGGTCGCAGAGATTACAGATCGGGAGACCCACACCCGCCGGTGGCTCGGTAGCTTCCACACGGCCGAGCTCTGATACGTCTGCAACGTTTCTACTTTTTCTCACGCTTTTCCTCTTGTTTTGGACTCTAATTTGCATGATTTGAATGAAACTATGCCCGGACTGACGTTGTTTTCAGCAGAACTACCATGGTGTTGTTTTTGTGCAGAAATAAAAGTTCTCGGAATGGAATGAAACTTTGCGAGGATTTTTTATGGAATAAAAGAGAATTATTGGAGCCAAGACCCACCAGAGAGGGGACCCTGGGTGGGCACAACCCACCAGGGTGCGCCCCCCTCTCCTGGTGCGACCAGGTGGGTTGTACCCACCTGGTGGCCCTCCTAATGACCCCCTATTACTATAAAATCACATATTTCCAAGAAAAACCAGGGAGAAAGAATTATCACGATCCACGAGACGGAGCCACCACCAAGCCCTGTTCTTCCTCGGGAGGGCAGATTTGGAGTCCGTTTGGGGCTCCGGAGAGGGGGATCTTCGTTCTTCATCATCACCAACTCTTCTCCATCGCCAATTCCATGATGCTCCACACCAGGACCGAGTAATTCGTTCGTAGGCTCGCTGGTCGGTGAGGAGTTGGATGAGATTCATCATGTAATCAAGTTAGTTTTGTTAGGGCTTGATCCCTAGTATCCACTATGTTCTTAGATTGATGTTGCTATGACTTTGCTATGCTTAATGCTTATCACTTTGGGCCTGGGTGCCATGAACTCAGATCTGAACCATTTATGAATTCATCATTATGTCCATGTTTTAGATCCGAACTTGCAAGTTATAGTCACCTATTATGGTTATGATCCGACAACCCCAGAGTGACAACAACCGGGCCCACTCTCGGTGATGACCGTAGTTTGAGGAGTTCATGTATTCACTATGTGTTAATGCTTTGTTCCGCTTCTCTATTAAAAGGAGGCCTTAATATCCCTTAGTTTCCAATATGGACCCCGCTGCCACGGGAGGGTTGGACAAAAGATGTCATGTAAGTTCTTTTAATAAAGCACGTATGACTATTTACGGAATGCATGCCTACATTATAACGATGAACTAGAGCTAGTGTCGTATCGCCCTAGGTTATAACTGTCTCATGATGAATATCATCCAACAAGTCACCGATCCAATGCCTACGAATTTATCTTATATTGTTTCTGCTATCATCACTCTTACACTTGCTACAAAATTACTGCTATCACTGTTATTGTTACTATTGCTGCTGTCACTACTATCGAAACTATCAAACTACTTTGCTACTGATCACTTTGCTGCAGATAATTAATCTCCAGGTGTGGTTGAATTGACAACTCAGCTGCTAATACCTTCAAATATTCTTTGGCTCCCCTTGTGTCGAATCAATAATTTGGGTTAAATACTTTACCCTCGAAAACTGTTGCGATCCCCTATACTTGTGGGTTATCAAGACCTTTTTCTGGCGTCGTTGCCAGGGGCATAGCTATATTTGTTGAGTCACTTGGGACTATTATCATATTATCACTATGAAGAATCTGAAGGATCCAAAGACTAAGATATTTCCCTCAAGTACGAGGGGAGGTAAGAAACTGCCATCCAGTTCTGCTTTAGATTCACCTTCTGTTATGAGTAAACTTGTAACACCACAACATTCTATCAATTCTGATATGGCGCAAGTTATTGATGATGCTACTTCTACTATGAATGATGCTTATGATGATGCTAGTACCTTGCTTTCTAATGATTATGTGCCACTTGGTGATTTTATTGATAAACAAATTGCAAGATTAATACAACATGATGTTGTTGAATCTGATGATGAGCTTGAAACTGAAACTCGTGAAACACCTGCTAGAACTAGCCTTCCTAGATATGAATTGCCTAAGGTACCGGAAGGCTATGTTATGAGTGAAGAAATAACTAGAGATATTCTTGCTTGCAATGATAGAGATGATCTAGAGAAATTACTACGCAAGTATGAAGAAAAATCTCTGAATGCTAGAATGAAATGTGATCCTAAGTTTGCTACTTCACCTATCTTTATTGATGACAAGGATTATGAATTCTCTGTCAACCCAGAGTTAATTACTTTGGTTGAATCAGATCCTTTCCATGGTTATGAAACTAAAACTGTTGTGGCTCATCTTACTAAGTTGAATGATATAGCCACCCTTTTTACTCATGATGAGAAAACTCGCTACTACTTTATTCTCAAATTATTTCCTTTCTCATTAAAGGGTGATGCTAAAGCTTGGTACAATACTCTTGCTCCTGGTTGTGTGCGTAGTCCCCAGGATATGGCTTATTACTTCCCTCAAAAATATTTTCCTGTTCATAAGAAACAAGCTGCCTTACACGAAATATTTAACTTTGTGCAAACTAAAAAAGAGAGTCTCCCACAAGCTTGGGGGAGGCTTTGCAAATTACTTAATGCTTTGCCTGATCATCCTCTTAAGAAAAATGAAATACTTGATATCTTCTATAATGGACTAACCGATGCTTCTAGGGACTTCCTTGATAGTTGTGCTGGTTGTGTTTTCAGGGAAAGAACTATTGCTCAAGCTGAAGAATTATTGAATAACATATTGAAAAACTATGATGACTGGACTATTCCTGAACCACCGCCTAAACCCACTCCAAAGAAGAGGGGTATATTATATCTCAATCCTGAAGATATGCAAGAGGCAAAGAAATCTATGATGGAAAAAGGTATTAAAGCTGAGGATGTTAAAAATTTACCTCCTATTGAAGAAATACCTGGGCTTAATACACCACCACTGCCAAAGGTGGTAAAGGTAAATTCTCTTATGAAGTTCAATGGAAATGACAATCCTCATAATGCATCCTAGTCAATGCTTTTATGAGTTTGAAAACTACATTAGAAAACAAGATCACTTCAATGCAAATGTTATGAAACAATTGAAATATAATTCTGATATGATTGCTCACTTGAATGACTTGTTGTTTAGAATATCAAATTATGTTAGAGGTGTTGGAAAACATGCCTCTATGGTTCAAACTCAGTTAGAAGAAGTTGCTAATTCACAAAGAGAATTACTTGATGGAATGAATCATAATATGCATGACGTTGCTGTTAGAGTTGCAACCAGAGGTAAAATGACTCAGGAACCACTTTACCCTGAGGGACACCCAAAAATAATTGAACAAGACTCACAAAGAAATAACACTAGTGCACCTAGTCCATCTAAAAAGAAAAGGAAGAAGAAAAATGATAGGACTTTGCATACTTCTAGTAAACCTGAAATAGAAAAAACTCCTGATAATGAAAATGAAACTTCTATCTCTGATGCTGAAACTCAATCTGGTAATGAACACTCACCTAGTGATAATGAAAAAGATAATGACGAGGTTCATGAAGACTCTCAACCAACCAGTGATAAAGAACCAGATAATGAAGTTGAGATAGAACCACCTGTTGATCTTGATAACCCACAACCTAAAAATAAAAGATATGATAAAAGAGACTTTGTGGCCAGGAAACACGGTAAAGAAAGAGAACCGTGGGTTCAGAAACCTATGCCTTTTCCACCCGAGTCAACTAAAAAGATAGATGATGAAGAATTTGAACGCTTTGCTGAGATGTCGAGGCCGTCTTTTTATGCATCGCTTGATCGATATCTTGAAAATTCCTCCTTATGCAAAGTATATGAAAGACATCATCGCAAATAAGAGAAAAATACCGGAAGCTGAAATCTCCATTACGCTTGCTAATTATACTTTCAAAGATGGAATACCTAAAAAACTTGGAGATCCGAAAATACCAACTATACCTTGTTCTATCAATAAGAATTATGTGAAAACTGCTTTGTGTGATTTGGGAGCTGGTGTTAGTGTTATGACTTTCTCTTTATATAAAAGACTTGACTTGAATAAACTCACACCTACTAAAATATCTTTGCAAATGGCTGACAAATCAACCGCCATACCTATCGGTGTCTGTGAGGATGTGCCCGTTGTAGTTGCTAATGTTACTATTTTGACTGACTTTGTTATACTTGAGATGCCCGAGGATGACAACATGTCGATTATCCTTGGTAGACCCTTCTTGAATACTGCAGGGGCTATTATTGATTGCAATAAAAGCAAGGTCACTTTTCATATCAATGGTAATGAGCATACGGTGCACTTTCCGAAGAAAAATTCCAAGTGAATGGTATTAATGTTATTGAAAAATCTCCGACAATCACTATTAGAAGTTTTCAAATACCTCTACCTACTGTCAGAAAGAAATATGAAATGCTTATTGTTGGGGAAATGCATATCCCCATTGAGGTAACTTAGTGATTTACGAGAGTTCTTCGGTTTCATACTAACCGAAAGTGGTTGTTAATAAGACTTGATCGACCTTATTAATTGATCATTTTTGAACGGTATCAAGTTGATGAATTTAGTAAGCACTACCTTCTGTCCCTACTTTTTATTCTCTTTTTTATTAGTTAAATAAAATAAAATGCCATGTTTTGTATGTTTTCTGAATTTCCAGTGCAATAAAAACAATGACCCAAAAATAAAAGTTCTCAGAATGCCCTGAAAATTTTATATGATTTTTTCCTGAATATTTAAGAATTTTTGGTGCAAAAATTACCAGAGGGAGGTGCACCAGGTGGGCACAACCCACTGGTGCGCCAGACCCCTGTGCACGCCTCGGTGGGTTGTGGTCCCCACATGGGCCCCCTCACTTATCTCTTTAGCCCACATCATCACTCACCTCCAAAAAAATCCCCATTGCTCTCTCTCCCGTGTTCTTGAGCTCAAACCCGTGGATTTCGATCTCTTTGCTCGAAGCTCCGTTTTCGAAACTGTTTCGGGGGATTGTTGCTTGGTATGTGCACTACAAAAAAAAGACACTTCCGTGATGATATGTGTTTGTCACAGTAGGTCACGTTTTCTGTCATGCATGTACATCCATGACAAATTTATGATAGAATCAAGATAGTCATACCTGTGATGTCGTAGAAGTGTTCCATGACATTACCAAAATTATCATCATGGAAGTGTCCACTTCCATGACGATATATCGCGCATCATGGAAGTGCTTTCGTCAAGGGTGACCAACACGAGGCATCCACCGTAACAGAACACCGTTAAGCTATGGGGTCCGTTTGGATCCGATAACCCGCTAACAGCCCAGACCAATGAGGATTTTCCACGTGTAAAATTATCATTGGCCGGAGGAAACACGTGTTGGCTTACCGTAGGGACAGATGTCATCCAGTCATTGGACAGGAGGCCCCTATGATACGTCGACACATGGCACGACCCAACAGAGGCCCATTCCGGTGAAAAGGCTGGCCCGTTTGACTTGGTCAAAAGGTAACGGGCCGGCCCACGGAAAGCCTATTAACGGCATGTTCGTATATAGCCCATTTACGGCCCACTAACTCACGGCCTGTTACGGCCTATCCAAAATAAGCCCAGTAGCTTCATCTGGGCCTTCCAATATGATTCCAGCCCGTTGTAACATCCGGCCCATGTATGGGCCATGATGTCTTTAGGCCCGTACGAGACCATTTGTAACTCTTGGCCCATTAACAGCCCGTGGTGAATCTGGCCCGCAATGAACAGTGTACCCCTTTATACCCATTAACGGCCCATTATTCCATTGGGCCGTTTCCAACCCGTGTTATCTTTCGGCCTTCTCAGGGCCCATTTATTCTTGGGCTCATTTCCAGCATTCGGTTACTTACGGCCCGTCATTGGCCTTTTCTACCTGTGGGCCAAATTTAGCCCACGGTTACAATCGACCCATTTGCGGCCCATTACTCCGTTGGGCCATTTTCATAACGTCATCAAATACGGCCGATAAACGACGGCATGTTATTGTCGGCCCATGAACGGATGATTCCAAATCTAGCCCGTTTACGGCCCATAATGCGGTCTGTTATTGGCCCATGTTTGGCCTATCGATCATACGGCATGTAGAAGGCCCATTGATGCTACGGCCCGTAGAAGGCCCATTGTTTCCACGGCCCAAAGAAGGCCCATTATTTCTACGGCCCATAGGAGGCCCATGGTAACTACAGTAAATATGCAGCCCATGGTTATTGTGGCCTAGTTTTAAAAAATAGGTTATTGCGGCCACTAGCAAACCGCGGAAAAAGAACAACACTGACTACAAGCAAACAAATAAACAAGACAACAAGGAAATAAATAAGAAAGCACCTTACGCTAGGCTATCACAGCTATTACACATATTACATCCACTGGGCATCAAAGTTCGCCACCAGTGCAAATATAGGGAACAAAGCAGCATATCATATACAGTGGTTGTCAAAGTTGTCGATCAAAGGCAAATAAACGACGCAGCAAAACAAGTCCGAACTGAAACCACTTCGAAGATCTCAAGAAACAATATCCTGGTACCCATAATGTCGGCAAGATGCTTAGCAAGCTTATTAACTTTCTCTTGTTTGGCGCTTAAATCCTCCAAATATTGTTGTTGCACCGTAAAGTATGCATCTGAATTTCGCAGGACTTACTCAGTCCTTGACTCCTCGTCAGAGCACATCTGATCGATGTCTTTCAACTTGAAGCTGAGACTCAAGAAGACGAACTGATTCAGGCAGCAAGTTCGAAGAGCTTGTGCTAGTAGTAGTGGCCAGTAACTCGAACACTACATCAAGACAGGACTTTTGGGTTCTCTCACTGTCGTCAAGGTAGTTTTTATCAACTTTCTTGGAGACCAACAGGGATGTCTCACTATCTCGAACCTTATCTGCATTACTTCCTTTAACATTGCATAACGGGGTACTTTTCTCCAATATTTTGTCCGCATTCTAAAAGAGAAACAAGCAGACACATCACAAGTTTACCATGTTGTATATGAAACTCATTTTGGTAAATCAGTTCAGTAGTAAAGTGCACAGGATAACAGCATGAAACAAACATATATCTACATACCATGGTCACTTTATGGTCTATATCATTCTAGTTTTTGTTGCCAAATCAAGATAGAGACATAGTTCAAATAATATTTGTTCAAGACAAAGCAGAATAGACAGAATATAAGTGTGGGAAACTATAGAGCAATAACAACACTTGTAATGTGCATGACATGAGAACATAACTGTTTATTCAATTGAAACTGAAATCAACATAGAGCAAGTTACAACAGCAAACCAGTTAAAGAAACATGTTTAAAACATACCTGTTGCGCCATTGGAGTTTCAATTCTATCCTTCAAATTTGAAAATAGTTGGTCTGAGTAAATACAGTGATGCAAGACCAAAGGAGTATGAACCATAGCTACAGAACCTGACCTGAGAACAATTCTTCTTCTCCTTTAAGTGTTGAGTTGGGATTCGGAGTGGTGGTCCTCGTGCTTTGGGCACTGCAGTTCCCTTACTAACTGCTAGTGTTTGGGTGCTCTATGGTGGAGACAGTGTTGTGTCAACTGGAACTGGGTTACTATCTGCTGGGGTTGGGGTTAGAAGGGGTGTAGCTGGTTCTCTGTCCAACTGGGTATGGGTATAATCTGCGAGAGTCTGGGTTATGTGTGGTGGGGCTGGTTCTTGGGCAAGTATAACCGTGGTTCTATCTGCATCAACTGGTAGTACTATCTTTTCTGAAGACCGTGTTGTTACTCCCTTAGATACTGCCATCACCCTCTCCAATTCAAATGGCTGATAAACAAGAAAAGTAATTGAATGTACAGACATTGTATGATAGACAGGTGCAATGGATAGTGGGGAATAAAAGAGGGCATGAAATAATTCACATTTATGTTGTTTAACCAAACATGATAGCATGACACAATTTCACATACATGATGGCTATCTAAACAGGATAGCATGACACAATTTCACATTATGATGGCTAACTAAAAAGGATGGAAAGACATAGTTCAAAATATGATGACTATGTAAACAGGATGACATGATATAACTATATAACGTGTTTATTAAATAGGTTGGCATGCCATAATTCACATACATGCCGCCTATGGAAACATGATAGCATGATATAATTCCTGGATAGAAAGACATAATTCAAAATATGATGACTGTAAACACTAAACAAGATGAGATGATATAACTATATGATGTCTTTATTAAATGGGTTGCCATGCCATAATTCAGATAGATGCTGTGTATGTAAACATGATGGCATGATATAATTCAAATATATGATTTATATAGTAAGCAAGTAAGCAGATGGCAATCCATATATGATGTAAAAACTAAGCAATGCAAGACAACATGCATGACATGGGTAATATAACCCTGCCAAGTTTGAGCATAGACCTCAGGGGGAAATAGGACTGGTCATCAGTCTCTGAATCCTCCTATGAGGATCTCTCTGTATCCAGCAAGATGTCTGCTTCAGCAGGAAGCATTGTCTGCTCTGAATACCTTGTTTTCACTCCAGATACTTCCATCATCGCTTCAAATGGCTGATGCACAGGAAGAGTAGTTGAATATACAAACGTTGTCGACAAATGAAACACGTAATATAAAAAAATTATAGCATGATATAATTCACATACATGATGATTGGCTCAACAGCATGGCATTGCATAATTCACATATATAATGCCTTTGCAACAAGATAGCATTGCATAATTCACATATATAATGTCTTGCAACAAGATGGCAATGCATAATTCACGTATATGGTAATTAGACACTAAACAGGTGGCATCACACAAAGCATGTCTAAACTAATCAAATGACATAGCTGTAACATCCCAAAATTCTAAATTTTGGAATGTTATAATAAATAGATAGATTTGTTTGTTTGTTTGAATTGTTGTGTGATTGATTGAGTGAAATTTGAAACTTTTGAAAGTTAAATGAGAGGAATAAAAGGACTTTCCCAAACTATCATTTTTGCTTTTATGCTTTTCGTGAATTCAAATACTCTTCATCACAAAACCCGGAGAGAAGATGACATGACTTCTTCCATTTATTTAAATGACAAGGGGTGTTGAAAATATTTGAATTTCATTTGGAAAATATTTCCAATTCTGAAACTTTATGCAACTCAATGATTTTCACGAGCGGAGATAAAATGACTTCTTCAAAACATATGAAATATGAGTAGGAGTTTCAAAGAAATAAATTCAAAGTTCTTTTGAATTTATTTTCAATTTGGAGTTATTTGAGTTTTATTCAAATTATTTTCTCCAAAAATAAAATACAAGGAAAATAGGGTAACATGATTCCCTACAACAGAAAATTGAGAGGAATAAATTTGAATTCATTTTGGTATTTTTAAAATGATTTTATTGATTTTATTAGAGCTGAAGCACTCTTTGCTTTATTTAAATTTGTGTGAATTTTATTTAATGCTATAGAAGTGTTCATGTTGTAGAAAATCTTTTTCTGAAAATTTTGATATATTATATGCCTATATAAAATTTTATTTGGTTTTATTATTTTTGTTTTGTTGTCTCTGTCTTAAAAAACGCGCTGCGCTCGCTGGGCCAAGGGCCAAGGCCCAAGGCCAAGCCAGCGGCCGGCCGCCACAAGGCCATCGCCAAGACGCACCAAGGGAGCCAGGAGCCTCCTTTTTCCTTTTCCTAGTAGGAATCTTTTCCTACTTCCGCTTATTCCGATTTGTTTCTAGATCTTTTCCTCTTTGTTTCCTAATCCTAGTCTATTTCTTGCCCCCTACCCCAAGCAAAACCCTCCCTCCCCAATATAAATACCCAACCCCCTCCAACACATCAAACCAACACCTCTCCTCTCCTCTCCGCAGCAGCAGCAGCCCCACACCCACGTCGTTGTGCCGCCTCGCCGGAGTTCGCCGGACCACCGCCGCCAAGTGCCGCTGCCGCGCCCTCGACCTCTCCTGAGGTTTATATGATCTCCTCTCCACCGTCCCGTGATCTCCTTTCCTCGAGGAGCAACGCAACATCAGATCCGATCTTCTTCCCCAACTCCGACGACTACTCCGTGAGATCCACGAAATCCTGTAATTCATTTTTTTCAGAAAATAGCAATCTTAGAAAATTCATATCTTTTAGAGTTTTTAGTATTTTGAGTGATTCCAATTGCTATGTGTCACAAATTTGCTGAAGTTTCTGTTAGTTCAATTTTATTTCACATTTGAACAGTTTAAATTTGTGTTTGTATGAATTTTCTCAAATCACTAGATTTGAGCTATTTTGAGTTAGGAATATTATTTTGACCGATTCTTTTTGCTCCTGGTCTCTAGGACCTTTGTTTATCCAGTAGTATTTAGTATTTTATTTCTAGGTTAATTTAAATTAGGTTTTTAGCAAAACAGTACTGTTTTATTATTAGTTCTATTTTAGCTTTTTCTTTATTGTTTTTATTAGTTTTAAATTATTTCTTTTTGTCACTTTTGACAAAATTAGTTGTGTTTCTGTTAGAAAACAGGAGAAAAATTTATTTTTATTTTAAAAATTTATTTTCCTTAGTTTTGTATGAAACCTTCTATAGGTCATAGTTAGAGTTTTATAAAAGCTTTTTATTTGTTTCTTTTTGCAAATAAAATTTTATGAAAAAATACTTTCTGTTAACTTAGTTGTTTTACTTTTTATTTTCTGTTAAATTATTAGTTTAGTGTTTTAATTGCTGTTAAGTTTTTTTTACTTATGGCAAAACTATGTTAGATGCTTGTAGCAAAGTCATAGATTTTCGTTAGTAGTTTTTCTTTCTAGTTTTATTTGAAGCTTCTTTGGACTTTGTTGGAGTTTTATTATTGAGTTTTTTGTTTTAATTGTTATTTTGAGTGTTAGTATTGCTTGCTAGAATGATTGCTTATGTGAATGCTATGTTTGACTTGTATATATTTTCTTGGAGAGTGACGAATAGTTCTATCAAATTTTGTGAGAGTGTTGTTATCTTCATCAACGTACGTGCAAGTTCACTTTGACCATGTTTTTCATACCTATGTGTTTTATTGCATCTAGTGTTATCTTCGCAACAACCCTCCAAGAGTGATATTGAATTCTTGTAGTTGAGTAGTATGCATGAGGTAGGAACCCATCACCCTGTTACCAAGCCCGGACGCTATTTATTTTAATGCTACGCTATAGTAGACGGGTTTGGTATGAGTGTTCGAGAGTGGTGTGAAGAAGGAGGACTCTACGTCAATGACGATAACTCCATGATGGAACCTGCAAGGACTGCATCTTCAAGGCCTCAAGACTTCAAGACTCGAGACAAGAATTCAATACACACTCTTTGGGTGAAGGACGGTTGTGGGCACCTGGAGAAACCATGGTTGGCGGGATGCATGGAGAAGCGCCATGACATCTTGTGGAAAGCTTCACCCAGACTCAAAGAGACGGAAGAATACTTCATGCCCGGAAGCTTACCTGCAACCGCAAGTCACTATGGGCTCGCTTGGTTGACCTTAGTTGTGACTCTGGCTGGGACGGTGCTAGCAGATGTAGAACTATGGTAGGATTGGATGAGCACCGGACGGTGGTCGAGGAACTCTTCGAAGACCATGTTTGGTCATCTTGTTCTCAAACACCTGAAGTGCGAGAACGTAAAGAGAGGGATCGAATCTTGCGGGTAAAGTGTACAAACCTCTGCAGAGGGTTAAAACCTAATCGATTAGCCGTGTCCCCGGTTACGGACAATTTGAGCATCTGGACTTGGATCTATCTCGGAACTCTCAACACCGGATTGATAACTTAATTGTGGGCAACTTATGATGATTTTGGGCTATGAGACATTGGTTGGCGGAACCATGTCATGATAGAAAACTCCATAGTACAGACTCCAGTTATTCCTTTGATGTAGGGAAAATAAAACCAGCTTTTATGCAATACAAAACTCAGACACAGAGCCACAAAGCCATATTGCATATAGTATAGTTTTATTATCTGTTTTCTCATGTTGTGATCTTGCGGTACATTCAATGTCTGACCTACACGGCTGCAACGTATCATGTTGCAGATGCTTTCTTCCGATTTAATTAGAGTACAAGACAGGTTACGGTCTACACTCAACCTGCCGATGGCGTTGATGGGACTCCACACCCGACTATTTGTTTCGCTGTGACTTATGAGGTATATATCAGTTTTACGTTATTTATACATGTGATTGCACTTTGATATATACATTGATGTCTTGTGTGTGCAAAGATACTTGATCCGAGGATGGCACGGATACACGAGGCTTGACCGTCTCGAGGTCGGGTCGCTCTGAAATGGTATCGAGCACATGTTGACTGAGGACGTGACCCTAGAAATCGGAAGCCCTAGGACAGGAAATTTCTAAAACTTTATTTTCAAAAGACTCTTACTTCTCATCTTTTCAGATTTTATCAAATAGACACTCTCACCTCAAATAGTTAGAATATACCCTTTCCTTTTGACCACACGGAGGATCAATCAAGCCGCCCAAGAAGTAAAGATATCGGACAACCGATGGCCATTTTAGAGTAAAGAGGATTTCACCATGCGTTGGAAGAATTGCAGCTGCAACAATTGAAGACTCAAGACTTGAAGAATTTGAATTTCTGAAGAATTATTTGACCTTTAGAAGACCAAACCCTGTTACACACTTACGTTAGATGCGGCGATTTGTGAGCTGTCATTTGTTTGATGTTTTCCGACAGCCACAAAGTAAAACCCGTTTCTTCAAAACTATTGTTGTATTGTGTGTATCTCTCTATCCAGCTCTCTCATATCTCATCCCAAAACTTTTGGACCCCATAGATGATGAATGAAGTTGGACTGATATTCTCTGGATCAAGACTCAGCGGAGGCGAGCTATGGATTCGAACATGGAGAATCACTTTGGAGCAATTTGGTTTCAAGGAAGAATGAACTATTGTACGCTCTTCAAGATACTTTGAAGGAAGTGCTGCAACATGGTGGCAGATGCATCAAGCTATACAGGATGGAATGGAGCAAAGACTTGGGAAGAATTCAAGAAGACTCGACAAGATCTCGTCTTACCCGGAAGCACCATGATACACCAAGAAATAAACCTTGTGCTGCAAGATTTATGGAGAAATAGGACACACCAGGAGGAACACAAGGATGGATGCCCTCATTGTGAGGAGAAACACCCAGTGAGGAATGCCCAACTAGTAAGGTGACTTGTTTCTTGTGTGAAGGAACCACCCACTACCCGACCCAGTGTCACATTTACCCCATGGTGCAACAAACTATTCAGGAGCAGGAAGAAGGAATGAAAGAAGCCCTCCGAGAAGTTATGAAAGAACCTGTGATGAAGGAATGTGTTGAAGACCCTCATGGAGAAGGCCTCAACAGATTTTACTCCAATGCCTGCTATACATGTGGAGAAGAAGGACATTTTTCGCAGTATTGCACCAAGGAAAGAAAAGAGTATCTGGGATATTTCCCGACAGCAGAAGTGAAGTTTGACCCTCGGAAATAGAAGCTCGATCATTACAGAGAAATCCAGGAAGAGAAAAAGAAGGCAACCCCGAACAACACAATTTTCGCAGAGAAGGACCTGAGTCATATCACTTGTTACAGGTGCAAGGATTTAGGTCATTACGCTAGTAAATGTCCGAAAAGAAGCCAAGAATCCAAGGAGCCTACATAATAACAAAGAAGCCCGAGACATGTCGGAAGTCATTTGTTTTCGCTGCAAGGAAGCAGGACATTATGCTACTAAATGTCACAACAAGATGAAAGCTGGAGTTGAGTAGTTGGAATTTTAATATTGGAAACAAGAGTAGTAGAAAGCAATTTCATTTTCATGAGTTCAATGAGTTGAGTTATGTAATGGGTGCTCGAGTTTGTAATGGATTCATGAAATCAATAAAGTTAAGGTGACGTGTTTTCATATGTTTAATTGTATGAGTTGTTACTCTGTGAACAAAGATTTTGACCATTTTCGAGGATATGAGAAATATGGTCTATGGATGGATTTGTGAATTTCATTTTAAGGGTGAAAGTACCCTATGAAGAACACTAGACCAATGGAAATGGAAATGTGTCCCACAGGTTGGAGTTTGGAAAAAAATGAGTTGAAGTTTTATCTTTGATATGATGGTATTAAGAAATGAGATGTTATTGGATTTAAAGTGGTGTAATGTTGGAAAATGGAGCAATTGTAACTCCAAGGATGAGTGAAATTGGTACAAGTGTTGAAGTGGGCTCATAACCCACAGGCCCAGGAATTAATAAGGGTCAAGTACCCACTGGAAGAAATTTTGGGAATAGACTACGATTTGATCAACCGACGATTCTATAGGAGTTTACGCAAAACCTGAGAGTTGTTAAGGAACGATAGATGTTTGTTTGGCCTGCAGAATCAATGGATTTTCCGAACTTGGTTCGTCGACAAGAAAAATTCTGCAATGCTTGTGAGGATGACCGAGTGTTAGAATGCGAGATTCGCAAAACCATGTACAAGGTAATGATTTGGGTGCGGGATGGATTGATCACCATACCGACTTACTCTTATTATTCGCTTTGCTATATGGGATGGTAAAATCTGAGTGACTTACCTATAGTAGAGAGACGACGATCAAAACCTTGTTTAAACCTTAGAAAGGTATAGGTATTTTTCCCTTGTACATGGCAGTTGTTGCCAACCGTAGGTTATACGGTGAGGTTCAACCTGCACCGTTTTCTGCAGGGAAACCATAAATTGTTGACCACCATGAGATAGGCCGATATTTGTTTAGAATTGGCGCTGGACCGTCAGCTATGAAGACCCAGTCTCGAATAACCTTACCAAGAGTAAAGGACAAAAGAATTGAGGAAAAGGTTATGCCACTACCGGAAGAGCCCAGAGAAGAAATTATCCTTAATATCTGAGAAGACCGACATTATCAAGCAATAAGGATGGAGTATCTGAGTTTTGATGGAACCGTAACAATGCTTCTAAGGGTGGTAGCACCCGAGACCCGGAGACGATCGATGGATTTTTGAGAAGACCCCAAACCCTAACCTATTTCTTGCTAGCCTCTCCGAATCTCGAGGACGAGATTCATTTTAAGGGTGGTAGATTTGTAACATCCCAAAATTCTAAATTTTGGAATGTTATAATAAATAGATAGATTTGTTTGTTTGTTTGAATTGTTGTGTGATTGATTGAGTGAAATTTGAAACTTTTTGAAAGTTAAATGAGAGGGAATAAAAGGACTTTCCCAAACTTTCATTTTTGCTTTTGTGCTTTTCGTGAATTCAAATACTCTTCATCACAAAACCCTGGAGAGAAGATGACATGACTTCTTCCATTTATTTAAATGACAAGGGGTGTTGAAAATATTTGAATTTTATTTGGAAAATATTTCCAATTCTGAAACTTTATGCAACTCAATGATTTTCACGAGCGGAGATAAAATGACTTCTTCAAAACATATGAAATATGAGTAGGGAGTTTCAAAGAAATAAATTCAAAGTTCTTTTGAATTTATTTTCAATTTGGAGTTATTTGAGTTTTATTCAAATTATTTTCTCCAAAAATAAAATACATGGAAAATAGGGTAACATGATTCCTACAAGAGAAAATTGAGAGGAATAAATTTGAATTCATTTTGGTATTTTTAAAATGATTTTTATTGGATTTTATTAGAGCTGAATCACTCTTTGCTTTATTTAAATTTGTGTGAATTTTATTTAATGCTATAGAAGTGTTCATGTTGTAGAAAATCTTTTTCTGAAAATTTTGATATATTATATGCCTATATAAAAATTTTATTTGGTTTTATTATTTTTGTTTTGTTGTCTCTGTCTTAAAAAAACGCTGCGCCTGGCTGGCCAAGGGCCAAGGCCCAAGGTTGCCAGCGGCCGGCCGGCCACAAGGCCATCGCCAAGACACACCAAGGGAGCCAGGAGCCTCCTTTTTCCTTTTCCTAGTAGGAATCTTTTCCTACTTCCGCTTATTCCGATTTGTTTCTAGATCTTTTCCTCTTTGTTTCCTAATCCTAGTCTATTTCTTGCCCCTACCCCAAGCAAAACCCTCCCTCCCCAATATAAATACCCAAGCACCCCCTCCAACACATCAAACCAACACCTCCTCTCTCTCTCTCAGCAGCAGCAGCAGCCCCACACCCACGTCGCTGTGCCGCCTCGCCGGACCACCGCCGCCAAGTGCCGCCGCCGCGCCCTCGACCTCTCCTGAGGTTTATATGATCTCCTCTCCACCGTCCCGTGATCTCCTTTCCTCTAGGAGCAACCACAACATCGGATCCGATCTTCTTCCCCAACTCCGACGACTACTCCGTGAGATCCACGAAATTCCGTAATTCATTTTTTTCCAGAAAATAGCAATCTTATAAAATTCATATCTTTTAGAGTTTTAGTATTTTGAGTGATTCCAATTGCTATGTGTCACAAATTTGCTGAAGTTTCTGTTAGTTCAATTTTATTTCACATTTGAACAGTTTAAATTTGTGTTTGTATGAATTTTCTCAAATCACTAGATTTGAGCTATTTTGAGTTAGGAATATTATTTTGACCGATTCTTTTTGCTCCTGGTCTCTAGGACCTTTGTTTATCCAGTAGTATTTAGTATTTTATTTCTAGGTTAATTTAAATTAGGTTTTTAGCAAAACAGTACTGTTTTATTATTAGTTCTGTTTTAGCTTTTTCTTTATTGTTTTTATTAGTTTTAAATTATTTCTTTTTGTCACTTTTGACAAACTTAGTTGTGTTTCTGTTAGAAAACAGGAGAAAAATTATTTTTATTTTAAAAATTTATTTTCCTTAGTTTTGTATGAAACCTTCTATAGGTCATAGTTAGAGTTTTATAAAAGCTTTTTATTTGTTTCTTTTTGCAAATAAAATTTTATGAAAAAATACTTTCTGTTAACTTAGTTGTTTTACTTTTTATTTTCTGTTAAATTATTAGTTTAGTGTTTTAATTGCTGTTAAGTTTTTTTTACTTATGGCAAAACTATGTTAGATGCTTGTAGCAAAGTCATAGATTTTCGTTAGTAGTTTTTCTTTCTAGTTTTATTTGAAGCTTCTTTGGACTTTGTTGGAGTTTTATTATTGAGTTTTTTTGTTTTAATTGTTATTTTGAGTGTTAGTATTGCTTGCTAGAATGATTGCTTATGTGAATGCTATGTTTGACTTGTATAGATTTTCTTTGAGAGTGACGAATAGTTCTATCAAATTTTGTGAGAGTGTTGTTATCTTCATCAACGTACGTGCAAGTTCACTTTGACCATGTTTTTCATACCTATGTGTTTTATTGCATCTAGTGTTATCTTCGCAACAACCCCTCCAGTAGTGATATTGAATTCTTGTAATTGAGTAGTATGCATGAGGTAGGAACCCATCACCCTGTTACCAAGCCCGGGACACTATTTATTTTAATGCTACGCTATAGTAGACGGGGTTTGGTATGAGTATTCGAGAGTGGTGTGAAGAAGGAGGACTCTACGTCAATGACGACAACTCCATGATGGAACCTGCAAGGACTGCATCTTCAAGGCCTCAAGACTTCAAGACTCGAGACAAGAATCCAATACACACTACTGGGTGAAGGACGGTTGACGGGCACCCTGGAGAAACCAGTGGTTGGCCGGGATGCATGGAGAAGCGCCATGACATCTTGCGGAAAGCTTCACCCAGACTCAAAGAGACGGAAGAATACTTCATACCCGGAAGCTTACCTGTGCAACCGCAAGTCACTATGGGCTCTGGCTTGGTTGACCTTAGTTGTGACTCTGGCTGGGACGGTGCTAGCAGATGTAGAACTATGGTAGGATTGGATGAGCACCGGACAGTGGTCAGTGGAACTCTTCGGAAGACCATGTTTCGGTCATCTTGTTCTCAAACACCCTGAAGTGCGAGAACGTAAACAGAGGGATCGAATCTTGCGGTTAAAGTGTACAAACCTCTGCAGAGGGTTAAAACCTAATCGATTAGCCGTGTCCCCGGTTATGGACAATTTGAGCATCTGGACTTGGATCTATCTCGGAACTCTCAACACCGGATTGATAACTTAATTGTGGGCAACTTATGATGATTTTGGGCTATGAGACATCGGTTGGCGGAACCATGTCATGATAGAAAACTCCATAGTACAGACTCCAGTTATTCCTTTGATGTAGGGAAAATAAAACCAGCTTTTATGCAAAACAAAACTCAGATACAGAGCCACAAAGCCATATTGCATATAGTATAGTTTTATTATCTGTTTTCTCATGTTGTGATCTTGCCGATACATTCAATGTCTTGACCTACACGGCTGCAACGTATCATGTTGCGATACTTTCTTCCGACGAATAAGAGTAGTGCAGGTTACGGTCTACACTCAACCTGCCGATGGCGTTGATGGGACTGCACACCGACTATTTGTTTCGCTGTGACTTATGAGGTATATATCAGTTTTACGTTATTTATACATGTGATTGCACTTTGATATATACATTGATGTCTGTGTGTGTGCAAAGATACTGATCCGAGGATGGCACGGATACATAGAGGCTTGACCGTCTCGAGGTCGGGTCGCTACAATAGCAATGCAAGACACCATACGCACGATATGAGCAACATAGCCGTGCCAAGTTAGAGCATACACCTCGGGGAGAATAGGACTGGTCATGTGTCTGAATCCTCCTCTGAGGAGCTATCCATAACCAGCGAGATATGCGCTTCGTCAGATAGCATAGTCTACTCTGAAGACCTTGTTTTCACTCTAGAATTTTCCATCACCGTGTCAAATGGCTGATGCACACGAAGAGTAGTTGAATGTACTAACATTGTTGACAAATGTAATATGTAACGAAAAAAAGGATGGCCTGATATAATTCACATATAAGATGACTTGCTAAGCAGGATGGCATTGCAAAATTCACATATATGATGCCTGGCTAAACAAGATGGCGTTGCATAATTCACATAAATGATGAATAAACTAAATATATGGCATTCACACAAAGCATGTCTAAACTAAGCAATTGACATATTTGATGTATAAAGTAAGCAATGCAAGGCACCATATGCATGATATAACGAACATCAGCATGCCAAGTTAGAGCGAAGACCTCAGGGGGTAAATAGGAGTGGTCTTCTCCTTCTGAATCCCCCTCAGAACAGATATCTTCCTCTCGATTACAATCCGAAATGGGTGGAGGGGGGGCTGCCTTTGCGCCTACCATGGAGCGACGTCTGCATGAAATTTTATTGCCACGCAAGGCTCGTCTCTTTTGCTCTACATGTTCAGTTCCATTGTGGTACAATAACTAACATGCATAGGAATAAAACATAGTGAGATTATGTAAGGAGTGCATACAGAAATCCAGAGTGATGGTAGCAACCTATGGATAGACCCAAAACCAATGATAGCAGGCAGATAATGGCTTCAGTTAAAAAATAAAGATAATGGCTTATTTACTGTTTGTTTTCCACCCAACATGAAACTCATAGTAGACACCAGAGATTAACCAGATAGTAGATAGATACTATTGATTGCGGCCCCGATATGTACCCCACAACCATTTAAAAACTCAAGTTTGACCATTAGTTTGGAGCTGACTCAGAGTCTAATCAGTGAACAGGACGATAAAGTTGCATGTAATATTAAGCGATGCATAACGTAAGCAGACACGAAAGAGTGCGACCTCTCTTGAGGACCCGTGTAGTCCTCGAGGTCATCTGCTCGGTTGATGATGGTAATGCAGTTGTCATGGCTGCCGGCGGCGGGGAAGAAGATCTGAGGCGGCGAAAGACAGTCTGGAGGCCAGATCCCTGCTGTGCTGGACCCTTCTATCGTTGGAGCAGTTGAGCTTGGGTGGACGATGGCGCAGCAGGAGCGGGACAAACCACACAAGGTTTTCTTTGACAACTATCTGTAAGAGAAGTAATTATGTAAGGGCTCGTTTGAATTGGAGGATTCTAACAACGCAGGGATATGAAATATACAGTAATAGGATAGGAATGCACGTGCAAAATAGAGAATTAAAAAACATAGGATTTCTGCCAATCTGGGTGTTTGGTTCACAAGAATTGGAAGATCACAGGATGCAAAGAAGCATGGTGAGATTAAGTCAAACCACAAGAAAATGTACGGTTATAATGCTATTATGCTACTATCTCTTAGTCTTGTGCTTCATGAATAGGAATTTGAAAAGGAGGACAAGTGGAAATTAAAATCCGTCCGGTTTTTCTTTCAAGGAGACACTAAAGGAACAAATCCTACAGTTTTCCTTTGCTCCACTCCTTTGAGCCAAATGCATGAATAGTAGTACGATAGGAAACTTTCCAATTCCTATGTTTTTCCTTCACTTTTCCTTTCAAGCACTTGCGATTCTAGTAGGAAGGCTTGAGCAAGGAAAAGCTACACTCAAAAAAATGTTTTTTTGCTACTTTCCTACTTCTACTACTTTGGACCCAGGCCACTACCCTACTAGCTCAACTCCCAGGCCCATCGACAAATGCACAGCTCAAATACACAGAGATAAATAATGATGTCATTCAACAGAGTCCATCACGGATAGCTAAGTTTCCTGGTACCTCACTGCTTGTCATATAGTAGGAGAAACTAATCGTATTTCACATTACTACGTGTGCTCAGTGGACAATATATATAACATGTAGAGTAAAAAAGAGATGCAACAAGTGTACAACCTCTTTGGCGAAGCCATGTCGATCTCAGTGTGATTGGGTTGGTCGGTGAGGATGATCCGGCTGACTTGGCTGTCAGAGGAGGGGAATATCTTAGGCATCTTGAGATGGAGCCCGGGGTACTACTCCGCTGTGATGGAGGGTTTCGTCGTTGGAGCAGCTCAGGTGAGTTGTACGACGCCGAGGCTGAAGCAGGACAGGAGAGAGAACGTTAACCTGAGTAGAATACTAATAGCATCTCCAATAGATGACGTAAAATACATAACCACAAAGTGCTAGATGTAAAATACATCAGCCGCTCATCTCTAAACTTAACTGTCAAAATTGAATTTAACTTTCGAAATTGAACTTAACTGTCGAAACTGAATTTTGTAGTCGAAACTAAATTTTACTGCCAAAACTAAATTTTGTTGTCGAAACTGAACTTAACTATCGAAGCTGAATTTTGCTATCGAAACTGAATTTTACTATTGAAACTTAATTTTACTGTGGAAACTGAACGCATTAGCTAGTAGCAGAAAAGCAGTAGCAGCAGCAGCAGCGCGTGCGAGAGCCGGTCGACTGAATTTTTCATCTCTAGTCAGTCGATTTTCTAGCCGTTGTTTACGAAATCAAGGGCCTGCAGTTCAACTTCAACCCCCACCCCCCTGAGCCGCAGCCACCACCGACCAAACCGCTGCCCTCCGCCGCCATGCCATTTGTCTGCCCCCGCCCTTGAAACCACTCCCCACCGCGGTCCTCCGCTGCCCCGCCATCCTCTAGCCCCCGTGCCGAGCTTTTCTCCGTGATCCCCACGCCATGCCCCACCACCACCGGCACCACCGCCCCACCCGAACCCTAAGATAGAGAGTGGGGTACCTCTTGGTGAGCCCCCTCCCGTTCGGCTGGTTCTTCCTTAACTCCGTGAGCACCCCCCCCCCTGAAAATCGATCGACCCGAAAGTCGATTCAGTCGATTGAAGTGTAGCTAAATCGGAGCAGCATCGCAAGCAAGAGCAAGAGCGAGAGCAACAGCACGAGCAAGAGCAAGAGCAATAGAAAGAGCAGACCAAGCAGGGGGCCGAGAGCAAGAGCAGAGCAGCAGCGCGAGCGAGAGCTAAAGCAACAACAGCTCCTACTGATGTGGACGTCGCCGCCGAGGGAGCGACGCCGTGGAGGAAGTGGCCGGCGACGCCACCGTGGATGGAGCCGCACCGTGCCGGCTCGGGACCGAGCGCCGGCAGCACCGTGAGATCGAATGAAGAAGAAAATGCGGTGATTATTGTACAACCTCTTTGGTGGCACCGATTAGGCCTCAGCTTCATCCGAGGAAACGGTGATGATGATGCTCTTCTGGTGGGGCAGGTGAATACGACGGTGTGGGAATGGAGGTGGCGCGAAAGACGAGGGGAACATCGGGGCAGCTCCTTGGAGGTGGTGGATGGGGTGGCTGAACCGGCGGGATGACGAGATCAACGGCGGATCCTCATCCGGTACGGTGGATGAGGGACATCGAGGTGTTGCTGTGGACGATATCGTCGGGGAAGAGGCTCCGGCTGGGTGGCGGATGGAGGAGGGTGTGGGGCTTCACGGGTTTTCTCGGCCTCGGTGTATGAATGGGTGGGCGGATGGGATGGGAGTGGGGAACCATGGCTTAGGGACGCGCTTGTCCGAAATGTGGGGTAAGTTATGAAATTACCCCCACCGATTCGAGCTAGGCGGTTCTTTCGGTTCGGGGGTATCACGGGCATTTCGCATGTCAGGATTTCACAGGAGGTGGGAGTTTTCGCGCGCGTTGTAATTTTGGAATAGCAAGGTGCGGGTTGAGATGGAGGGAGTTGTCGGAGCGCAACGAGACAAATATATATCTTAAATATTACGGGGTAACAAGGCGCGGTTTGAAATTTTTGGACAAGACCAACGTGTACTGTACCAAATCAATTCGCACTTCTGTCGACGAAAAAACAAAAAGAAATCAATTCGCAGCACACAAGAGAGTCTAGTCCCGTGTACTGTACCAAATCAATTCGCACTACAAAAGTCATTCAAAACTTTGAATTCATGTTATGTCCAATTTAAATATTTCGCTATGTGTATAATGCATGCAACCTGCTACTCAAATGAAAGTTTTAGTGCATTCCAAACGTATAAACTACCGCTTCAATATGAACTAAATTTGAATTCATTTCTCTATTTGAATAAGATCTACAATAATGATTGTTGTGAAGTCAAACCATTTGAATTCGTTTCTCTATTTTAATAAGATCTACAATCATCATTATTGTCAAGTTAAACCATCGTTTGTTTATTATCTTCACAGCACACCACATGATTACTCTCGAGTTAGATATGAACTATGTGTACTATATGAACTCGAACTCGATTTTTTGAATCCACTTTATGTTGATTTCAAATCACAGTACATTTAAAGCTCTAGCTAGATCTTCATAATCTAATCCATGTCTCATATGTATAATGTGTTTATCACATAATGTATGGTGCCCCGCCCCCTACGCCTACAAGTATTTAGATGTGAGTTACAAACACCACACATTACCACAAATTCAAATAAAATGTGAGATTGTTCGATATATAGTATTGTTTAGATTGTTCTATATTTAGTTGTAAGCTGCAAATGCCACACATTATCACAAATTCAAATAAAATGTGAGATTGTTCGATATATAGTATGGTTTAGATTGTTCGACATTTAGCTGTGAGTTGCAAATGCCATGCATTATCACATTATGGTATAACATGTGCAAAACCACAACACGCGTATCACCGCTATATTCATGCATGCATATGTCTATAACACTATGATCTCCTATTCAAATATATGAATCCACTTTCATATCAAATTATGATCTTTGTTAGTCTCTTACACCCACACAATCCTCTAACCTTTGTAGCTAGCACTAACTTTATCTCGTGCATGCACACACCCTCCTCGCCCTCCCCCTCCCTCAGCATTCTATCCATCACGCACATTCATTTTTTTCTTTAGGTCGTTCTCCCACAGTCTCCACAACTCCTTTCCAACACACACCGATCGATAGACCTCTCCAGCGTCTGCCTACAACATACGTACACACGCACCTTCCATCTCCTCCTTTCTGTGCCCATGTCTCATGTCTCTCATACGGTCCCACACACGTGTAAACTCTCACCCCTCTTTTCATCAATCTCAGAACCGCACACTCCTTCCCCTATCTAGCTAGTAGCTCGGCCTCTCGCACCACCTCCTAGCTCCATTCTCTTTGTCTATTCATCTCGTTGGGCCTCATTTGCCTCTAACAAATGGATGTACACCGGCCGATCTCCCGCTATACATATAGTTAGCTAGGTCCTTATAACTCATTTTTTCCCACGCGTCGATCGATCTACCTCATTAGTTATGTCTCTCCCTTTCTCCGACAAACAACCATTGATCTACCGATCTAGTTAGATTTGCTTAGCAAACACATGGTTCCCCTTCAGCATCCATGCATGCGTCCCGACAGATCTATCATGCACAGGCACACACAGAAACACATCCCCACTCTTATTGATAATATTGCAGGTCTACCCTCAGTTTGTCTAGTAGGCCTCTCCCACCATCTTCGAGAAGCAACTCCATCACCCATCCAGCACTCTACCCCTCTCCCTCCCTCTCTCTCTCTCCTCTCTCTCTCTCTCTCTATCCCAACCTATTTCCCGTCCTTCTGTTATGTATGGATGTCGACCCATCTCCCTCAAGACATAGCTGGGTCTCTCCTTCGCAACACATATACGAGTCATTCTACCTCTTTAGTTAGGCCGCCGCCTCCCCCCCCCACCCCCCCCACACACACTGATACATCGAGCGCTCTAGTCATGTCTCCCTGCCACACACAAACTTGCCCTGTGCCCTCTGACGTTCTGGTAGGTCAGTTGCCCTATATCTTTGACTTGCACACACACGATTTTGATGGCTCTCTTCATCCATCTAGCACCCACCCATTTGATCCTCTCTTCGACTCTATCGATATCTATGACCCCTCCCTCTCTTCTCGTGGATCGCCCCCTCTGGGCCTCTCTATATGATATGGATATGCCTCTATTTCACACACATTGCATGCAAAATTTTGTTTGAGATGTCATCGACACATATTCCCACAAATACATTCACGAAATCACCACCCCACGAAAAAAACAAAAAGCACTCACGAACGCACACGCCATCTGTCTAGGTTTGTATCTCTCTCACACACACCCACATAGGTGGGGGACGTGCACGAAGAGAAGAGGTGCACGCACGGTGCACGTACTCCCGTCTCTTTCCCAACCACACCTGCGTGGGTACACGGTGGAGCTCATTTCTGTATGAAAAGGCAGCCCACGTGGTAATTTGACACATGTACTGGTTGTCCACATGATGGAGGATCATCTACCATGGGTGAACAAACAAATTGCGACTTGACGCGTTATGTTAAAAAAGAGGCAAACCATGTGGGGCCTACCTTAGAGGCAAGGATCTATACATTGGAGTACTTTTGATGTGTCCCATCAACTCGCAGAACGAGGAGAAGCTTGCTTAGTACACCGTCTCCCCCGCCCACAGGCGCGTGGCTCGCAGGATGAGGTGAAGCTTGCTTACTACTATGCCTTACGCCCGCTCCCTCGCCCATGCGCGCGGTGGCTCGCAGGACGAGGAGAAAATTTTACCACTCCTTCCGTTTACTCCTCGTCCCTACCTTGGTTAGAGAGATTATCATATTGTTTGGAATATATGTCCTTTAATAGATTTCAATATGAACTACTAGTACATACTCCAAACACTGATGTATATAAACATATTTTAGAGTGTAGATTCACTCATTTTGCTCCATATTTACTCCATATTGAAATGGAGTAATAGTACGAACTCTCCCTCGCCCCTCGCCCACGTGGTGGACGTGCAGAAATTCATTCGGTCTCACATAGCCAGAACGATATATACTGCAGCACCACTATTGCTCGACTTCCCGAAGAGGTGAAGAGCCAATCGCAAGGTTAATATTTTGGAGAAGCCAAGCGCAAGGTTTATAGGAGAACGAGTAGTAGGTGCCGTGTCATTTAGAAATAAAGTTTTTTTTTCTTCAGTGGCACGTACGCAATATAAATAGGTTCATATGGAGAGAAAAGGAAACCGCTCCACTATATACATAGGCAGGACGAGCCTACACGGTTGCTTTCTAGGGTTGCTCTCTTCAGTCTTCACACTCTCTCGCACAAAACGACTATGGGCACATCTGTAACATCCCGGCGGATCACGTCCGCCGGGGGAAGGGGTGGATGCTTAGTGTAGATGCGGTCGCCGTCGCCGACGACGAAAACCCACTATCGGCACGTCCCGGTCAGGGGTCCCCGCCGTTCTCTCTCACAAAGCCGGTAAGGTTGCCTTCGTCCATTGCTCACTGCCGCGACGTGGGCAGTTGCCTCCTCCCACCGCCCTCCTCTAGGTTGAGCTATGTCCCGACATCCCTCAGGTACAACTCCCTTTACAGCCGGCTTGCACCACTGCTCCAGCTGCCCACATCACTCCATGTGGATATTTCTCTACTTCTTTGCCCCGCACATACCTCTACTGGCTTCTATGTACTGTATTTGTGATGAGTTTATGTCTCATCAACTAGTCCCAGTAATCTTATTCTAATCACGCTTCTTCAATTTCTTTTCCACAGGGATGCTCATCTCGATTTTGGTGAAACTGCACACCATGATCTGATGGTCAAAGGGTTGCAAACTTCATTTTTCGGAAGCTCCAACGATGCCAGAAAATTAAAGCCTGGTTAGGGTTTACCGTTCAAGGGCTAGGGACTGCATGGATCGTTTTTTTCTTTAGCTGTCTCTGTTCCAAAATAAGTGTCAACTTTAGTAGTAGTACAATTTTGTACTAAAGTTTGCATAAAGTTGAGACACTTATTATGGAACAGAGGGAGTACATATTGGCTATGATCTGTCAATCATTGCAATAGCATGCATGTTAGTCTCCTTTGTATTTGATGAAATGTTGCAACGGGCAACCTTGGACGCAAGATACATGAAACAGAAGCTGGAAGCTTCATAGCATTGTACAAATTTATCTCGCTGATAAATTATAGTACGTACTATACTAGTACTATGTAAAGAGTTAGGTGTTGCACGGTGTCCAGAAAATATGATGATAGTGTGAGGTGGGCCATGTAATCACTGAGCCTGTGTGTTTTCACTTCTCTCGCACTCCTCTGCTGAGAATGGAGAAAATTGTAATCTAGTAGTACCTCCTTTCACCGAAAGCGTGGGACATCCATCAGTCCTACCACCTCAGTAATAATGACCAATAAGCCGTCAAATCACATAGACCCAACAGTAAGTTGGACGGATGAAGCAACCATCACTCTTGAATCCGCTTCTCCCTTCAATGCAGGCGCCAGTGAGAGGTCGCGTCCGCTCTTCCCGGGCATGAATGCAGCACCGATTCTTTGGAGCGGCACTGACCTTTTCGGGCGGGAAGCGCGCGCGGGCGATGGAGGGGCTTTAGGTGGGCTAGGCTGGTCAGGAGCGGGCGTGGCAGCTGTCCTGCCTGTACGACCGGACGCCCGGAAATGAGAGGATGCGCCGACTCTCGCAACTAAATCGTACACTACACACCATCTCTAGTAGGTCGATGTGTCGCTCTCTCTAACACATACATGCTGTTAAACACACACACACACACACACACACACACACACACACACACACGCCGAGGTAAAATGAGTCTATATCTCAATTAATGAAGACTTGCATGTTACCATCCATATGTTACTACCTACTATGAAAGTACTATGACTAGCCTAGCAATGACCAGCCCGGAAACGAGAGTAGTAACATAGACTAGTAACATATGCATGTTACTAGTCCAAGTTACTCACCACTATGACCAGCCTAGCAATGTAACCAAACACTCCTTACTCTGCCTTGTTATGCGAGTTTATACGTGGCCCTGCATGGTAGCTAAAACGACATCTCTTAGTTGTTGTGATTAATTGTTGCGTTTAGAGACAGAAATCAGGGCTTTGATTGGAGGAAGGACCGGTCAAGTTTCTCCTTCTCCTCCAATCTGCTTGCACCTTGTTTCAAAAAAAATCTGCTTGCACCTTGGTCCCACTGCACCTTCTAACGTGACTTATTACACCTAGACGGAGGGAGTAGTGCGAGATACGGTGGCACACTGACTTAGGTTGAATACAAGTGCCCAAAATTGTGTGCATGTCATAATACAGATTCACTTAAAATAGTACGTGAGCGAAAAGAGGGATAAATTGGATAGTGTTCACGAGCAGTAGCGAGATGTGTGAGGTAAGATACACTGTTGTCACTTTTAATTTTTCTTATTAATTTGTTTGTTTCACCCTCTGACTGGTGGGACCTAACATACTACATGGAGAAAAGTAAGGTGACTAAGGCTGCATTATTTCTGTAATACCAACACTGCTTTAAATCCCAAAATACCTTACCACCAAAGCCACATGACACGATTATGATTTAAATCCCAATGACTCCCACGCAACAAAAAAACACGGCATGCTTGTCACACGAATGCAGGAATGTATTAAAGGTTATTTTCCTCTCGTTAAACATAACGTGGGGGTGGTGTAGCTGGTTAGCCTGTTCACTCATCAAACTTGAGGTCTCGGGTTCGATAACTACACTTGAGCATAATTTTGTTTTTGTTCGACTTCTTTCTTCCACCCAATGACAGGTTGGCCCCGCATGACAGAGAGAGAAAGTGATATGGGGCGGTGCAGGAGGATTCTTTGACTGGTCAAAATGGATGGATACGGAGCTATACGATCTCGTAGTGACCGTATAATCACCTCATCATGTATACGCTGCAGCCTCAGTGCTTGTTTTTTAGGGTTTGCACTCTTCACACTCTCTCTCCTGTATATATATACACGCTGGAGCCTCAGCGCTTGTTGTTGCTCTCTTCACACTCTATAACCCTCTCCAGATCTAAACAAGACTTCGTTGGCCTCTCTCTCTCTCCCCCTCACTGCTGGTCAAAGAGTCGGCAGGATCCGTCCGTCGGGAAGGGAAGGAGGCTTAACGCTGTCGCCGTCGGCGAGGGAGGGAATCCACTACGGGCACATGTGACATCCTGATTTTGCCCTCTCTTATTTGCTTGATTTGCATTTGAAAATTTTCTGAAACTTGGAGTTTTTGAATCTTTTCATATGGACTTAAACACTTGGGCATCCTTGGCTTTCACCCAAGTGCTTCACTTCCCTCCTAAATCAGACAGATGGACAGACAGAGCGGGTAAATCAAATACTCGAAGATATGTTGCGAGCCTGTGTGCTAGCCAACGGAGCTAAATGGGAAGATTGCTTGCCATATGCTAAGTTCTCTTATAACAACAGTTTTCAGACCAGTCTAAAGATGTCACCATATGAAGCTCCGTATGGCCGTAAGTGCCGCACTCCTCTAAATTGGTCTCAAGCTGGAGATAGCCGTATCTTCAAAACAGATCTCATGATGGAAGCTGAGAGACAAGTTAGGGAAATCAGAGACATACTGCAATTGGCCAAATCTCGTCAGAAGAGTTATTAAGATGCAAAGCATCGGCAGGTCAGTTTTGAAACCGAAGAACACGTATACCTCTGAGTCACGCCTATGAAAGGAGTTAAGAGATTTCAGACTCGTGGAAAGCTGGCACCTAGATTTATTGGTCCATTCCCGATTATGTCTCGAGTGGGTACTGTTGCATATCAACTGGAACTACCCCCTGAATTGGCAGACATGCACAACGTGTTCCATGTTTCACAATTAAGACGATGCATATCCCCGCTTGAGAAAAGGACTGCTATGGCTGAGATAGAGTTGGAAAAATATTTAACTTATGAAGAGAGACCATTTAGAATTTTGGATCAGATGGAAAGGGTCACTCGCAGTAAAGTCAGAAAATTTTACAAGGTTCAGTGGGAGCATCACACAGAATCATAAGCAACTTGGGAGCCGGAGGAATTCCTTCAGGATCAGTATCCAGAGTGGTTTTCCCAAGCAACCGAATCTCGAGGACGAGATTCATTCTAAGTGGGGGAGGTTTGTGACAGCCTGATGTTTGCCCTCTCTTATTTGCTTGATTTGCACTTGAAAATTTTCTGAAACTTGGAGTTTTTGAATCTTTTCATATGGACTAAACACTTGGGCATCCTTGGCTTTCACCCAAGTGCTTCAATTCCCTCCTAAATCATCATATCTTCTCTGGTCCATCCCATAATAATCATTGGAATATTTTTCTTAAATGAAAAATATTCATTTTCCTCTCTGAAACCCTAGCCAATTCAATAGGCTTCAAAGCAACCCTAATTTTTATGGCTCAGAAAAATCTGAGATAATTCACAAATATTCTATGAACCCTAGGGCACCTTCCTGAGTAAAAATATTTCATCACTTTTTGGAATATTTTTGCTACAAAAAATATTTTCTGTTCTGGACAGAAATGGTGGTTTCTACAGCAACTACCATTTTACTTGCTCCATTTGACCTGAACTTTATTGTGCATATTTACCTTAGTAACTCTAAGCTAGAATCCAAAGCACAACTTCAAACTCCCAGCCATTTGACCACAGTAACATCACAAAGTTACTAACCAGAAACTTACTTGGTGTGTGAAAACTTCTCTACTGCACCTGGATCCAAACCAAATCGTGATCGTGGTAACACTCAAAACTACCACGAACAACATGCCAGACATCGAGTTTATGCTTAGATCAACCTGATGTCATAGTTCACGCGGTGACCGCGTTCGTCCAGGCGTGCTGGCATGCGGCCGACGCGCTCTGCGACGCGCCCGAGCCTCTGTTGCTCGCGTGCTCGCTTCCCCGCCTGCCCAACCATGCCAAACCTCGCCACCATCATCGTCTCAACGTCCTTAACTCCTCCCTGGCGCTCGTCGACGCCGGTGCTCGCCGCAGCGAGCACGGGCAAGGTCCGGCCAGCCCAACAGTGTGGAGCGCACTGTGCTCGTCGCCATCCTCTTGATCCTGTGCTCGTCTCCGTTCGCCCACAGTGGCCGCGTGACCTCTGTCGCCTTCTCCCCCTCTCACTGACGCCGCTCGTCGCTGGGCGCCGTGGACAGGTGTCCACCGGCGGAGCCCGAAGCACCCTCGCTTCTCGCCTATAAATAGAGCCACCCCCAGCCTCCTCGAGCACCATCCAGCACTCACACACACCCCACGATCGAGTAGGAAACCGTAGCCCGGCCGGGCAGGCCTCGGGCCGCCGTCCCCGAGCTCGAGCTTGCCGGCGATCCCCTCTGGTCGCCGCGGTAGCTCCAGCCCCTCCCAGGTCTAGGCGACCCCTCCAGGGCCTCCGCCTCTCTCCGGTGAGGCCGTCTCGCCCGCTTGGCGCCCCTGGAGTGGCCTCTACTCGCCGTCTTCCTCTACTCCGACGGCCTCCATGTTCTGCCTCCGCTTGCGAGGTTGATTCCGACGGCGTCTGACCGCCCTAGCTACGCTACGGGTACGGGCAGGTGCGCCTCAACCCCCTCTTTCCATCCCTCCCTCTCGTTTTGGCCAAGGAGCCCTCGTCGCCGGCGAGAGCTCCGGTGAAGCCGCGACCCCCTCTGTTTCCTTCTCCCTCTCCCGCTCACCTGACTAGCGGGGCCCGCTAGTCAACCACTCTGTACGCGCGTGAAGCGGTACGAGTGGTGGCGCCCCTGGGCTTTATGCCTTCGACGTCACCCCCCCTCAGCTGTTTATTTTTATTAAAATTCATTTGAATTTATAGAACACTTCAAACAGTTATAACTTTTTAACCATAAGTCCAAATGAATTGATTCTTTTTGCATTGGGTTCTTTGAAAAGAAATCTCGCAGCTCACCAAAGATGAGATTTTTCTGAGCTCTTTAGAATTTCTGGTGATTTTCATAAGTGTTCTTGATATTTTCTTTTTGTGTTTAAAATTATTTTCAGAAGGTGAGGCTTGTCTTGAGGATCACCAGGAGGCTTGTGAACCTCATCTGCACTAAGGCAAGCAACAACAACATTTTCATGGTGTCACTTCAATATTTGAGATTTTCTTACTTGAATGAAATGATTAACCCATGCATTTAAATAATTATTTTGTTATTTATATTCTGTCAAGTGTTTGCTAGTTATTATGCTTGATTTAGAGATTGTGGAAACTAGTTTAGTTGGTGAAGCAAAGCTAGGATTTATTCATGGTGATGATAGAAATAATTTTTGCTATGCATGATAGTAAATATTTAAAGTTATGTTCTTTCATAAATAAATTGGTAAAAATCTGCTATAAATTATTCTTTTAAGCACTTATTTAGTCATTCTACTTGTCTTACAGAATGTTTGAACCTCACTTAGTTGATAAAGAGATTAAGAGTTGTTCATAGTGAAATATTTTGTTAAGGATATGAGAAATTTATCAGAGTTACGTTCTTGTGTGAGAAATTAATAAAACTTGTTGCAAAATATTTTGGTTAAGCTATGAGCCATTTTGAGCAGCAAAGTAACATGAGTGGTTGATGTTTATGCTTGGTGTGTATAGGGATGACATCGGTCTTTTATTTTTAAGTGATGCATGTGTGGTTTTGCATTTCATGGCATGCTATGACACCGGTCGTTTTCATTTTAAGTTGAACCTAAATATTACTCAACTTGAATATACCGTTGACTGGGTCATGGTGCCGCTGAATCGAGTTTCTTTCCAGTGCAACCACATTTGCCTTTGTGGGAAGGCCTTGATTCAGTCCATTGACATGGCCTCTGGTCGGTGCCTCCAACTAGGGAAGGTTATGCCGTGCTTGCCTTGCCCGGTAAGCAGGCATAATCTTGTGTGCTCGTTGATGAGATTATGGTACCGAGTACCCGAGTGGGAATGTTTTGACCACGACGGTGGTCGGGGTGTCTTTGGTAGACACGGGGCCACCCAATACTAGACCGTTAGGGATTTGGTCGGAGTGGCCGGGAGAGTGTTGTGGCAATGGAAGGGTTTTGTCGTGTAACATCCCAAAATTCTAAATTTTGGAATGTTATATTAAATAAATATTTATGCTTGTTTGTTTGATAGTGGTGTGGTTGCTTGTGTGAAATTGAGTGAAATTTGAAACTTTCTGAAAGTTGAATGAGAGGGAATGAAATGACTTTCCCAAACTTCCACCTTGCATTTATGATCTCCTTGAATTCAAATTCTTTTCATCACAAAACCCTGGAGAGAAGATGACATGACTTCTTCCATTTATTTAAATGACAAGGGGTGTTGAAAATATTTGAATTTCATTTGGAAAATATTTCCAATTCTGAAACTTTATGCAACTCAATGATTTTCACGAGAGAAGATAAAATGACTTCTTCAAATTAAATGAAATATGAGTTGGGAGTTTTAAAAGAATTAAATCCAAAGTTCTTTTGAATTTATTTCCAATTTGGAGTTATTTGAGTTTTATTCAAAATATTTTCTCCAAAACAAAATATATGGAAAATAGGGTAACATGATTCCCTACATCAGAAAATTGGAGAGAAATTAATTTGAAGTCATTTTGGTATTTTAAAATAATTTTGTTGGATTTTATTGGACTAGAAGCACTCTTTGCTTTATTTAAATTTGTGTGTATTTTATTTAACGCTAGAATAATGTTCATCATGTAGGAAATCTTTTTCTGAAAATTTTGATATATTATATGCCTATATAATATTTTCATTTTTTTATCATTTTGTTTTCCTCTCTGTTTGTTTAATATATATATATATATATATATATATATATATATATATATATATATATATATATATATATATATATATATATATATATATATATATATATATATCATAGCGCCTTGGGCCAAAGGCCCAAGCCGCCAACCACCCGGCCGGCCAAGGCCAAGACCATCGCACGCACGCACCTAGGGAGCCAGGGAGCCAAGGTTTCCTATTCTTTTACAAATCCTAGTAGGATTTGATCCCGTTTCGTTATTCCATTTTTATTCCTAGGATTCCTAATCCTATTCTATTTCTTGCCTCCTACCCCAAGCAAAACCCTCCCCTCCCCACTATAAATACCCAAGCACCCCCCTCCAACACATCAAACCAACACCTCTCCTCTCCTCTCCTCTCCTCTCCTCTCCTCTCATGGCAGCAGCAGCAGTGCAGTACCACCGCCGCCGCCAAGTGCCGCCGCCGCGCCCTCGACCTCTCCTGAGGTTTATATGATCTCCTCTCCACCGTCCTGTGATCTCCTTTCCTCTAGGATCAACCGCAACATCGAATCCGATCTTCTTCCCCAACTCAGACGACTACTCCGGTGAGATCCATGAAATCCCGTAATTAATTTTTTTCCAGAAAATAGCAATCTTAGAAATAGGTTTTTAATTAATTCTTTTTGCTCCTGGTCACTTATGATATTTTTTAGCTGTAGGATTTAGTTTGGTAATTTTGGAGTATTTTAAATTAGATTTTTTGTAAAAACAGTACTGTTTTGCTTATATAGTTGTTTTAGTAATTATTGTTTTAATTATTTTAGTTCATTCCTTTTGTAGATTTTCACTTGTTGTTATATGTTTATGTTTAGCTACAGTAGATAAATTTTTGTAGTTATTTATTAGTGTTTAGCTACTGTTTTGTAATTGCTTGTTTAGTTCATAGTGATAGTTTTATTAGTTTTAAAAGTAATTCTTTTTGACACTTCAATCTATGTTGTGATTGATTCTGTTATTTAGAAGTAAATTAGTTTTCATAATTATTTTAGTATTGCATTATTGTCTTAGTGTTTTGTTAGTTGTTATAGTTTCCTAGTGTTAACTAGATAGTTATAGTAGTTTTATATTAGTTCTTTTGCTAGTTATTAAGTTAGTAAATTATTTTCGGTTGTTGCATTAGAATTATGTTCTCTTTGCTGTAGAAAAATTATTAGAGTAATTTAGTGTTGCTACGAGAGTATTGACTATTATTGTGTGAGTTGGTTCCTTTTCCTTGAAGTTTTCTTTGGAATTTTATTTGGTTTTATTTGATTTCATTATGGATTTATTTATTGCTTTTTGATGGTTATTTTGATTGCTGGTATTGTTTGCTAGAATGATTGCTTATATGAATGCTATGTTTGACTATATAGATTTTCAACGGAGTGACGAATAGTTCTACCAAGTCATTATTCGAGAGCGTTATTATCTTCATCAAGTATTACCGAGCAAGTTCACTTTGACCATGCTTTCATACCTATGTTTTATTGCATTTAGTGGCATCTTTGCAACCACCCTCCAAAGAGTGATATTGAATTCTTGTAGTTTATTAGTATGCATGAGGTAGGAACCCATCACCCTGTTACCAAGCCCGGACGTTATTTATTTTAATGCTACGCTATAGTAGACGGGGTTTGGTATGAGTGCACGAGTGGTGTGAAGAAGGACTCTCGTCAATGATGACAACTCCATGATGACATCTGCAAGGACTGCATCTTCAAGGCCTCAAGACTTCAAGACTCGAGACAAGAATTCAATACACACTCTTTGGGTGAAGGCGGTTGACGGGCACCTGGAGAAACCGGTGGATGGCGGGATGCATGGAGAAGCGCCATGACATCTTGCGGAAAGCTTCACCCAGACTCAAAGATACGGAAGAATACTTCATGCCCGGAAGCTTACCTGTGCAACCGCAAGTCACTATGGGCTCTGTCTTGGTTGACCTTAGTTGTGACTCTGGCTGGGACGGTGCTAGCAGATGTAGAACTATGGTAGGATTGGATGAGCACCGGACAGTGGTCAGGGGAACTCTTCGGAAGACCATGTTTCGGTCATATTGTTCTCAAACACCCTGAAGTGCGAGAACGTAAAAAAGAGGGATCGAATCTTGCGGGTAAAGTGTACAAACCTCTGCAGAGGGTTTAAACCTAATCGATTAGCCGTGTCCCCGGTTACGGACAACTTGAGCATCTGGACTTGGATCTATCTCGAAACTCTCAACACCGGATTGATAACTTAATTGTGGGCAACTTATGATGATTTTGGGCTATGAGACATCGGTTGGCGGAACCATGTCATGATAAAAAAACTCCATAGTACAGACTTCATTTATTCCTTTGATGTAGAGAAAATAATACCAGCTTTTACGCAAACAAAACTCAGATACAGAGCCACAAAGCCATACTGCATATAGTATAGTTTATCATCTGTTTTCTCTTATTGTGATCTTGCCGGTACATTCAATGTACTGACCTACACGGCTGCAACGTATCATGTTGCAGATATTTCCTCGACGAGTAAGAGTTACGATATAGGGTTACGGACTACACTCAACCTGCCGATGGCGTTGATGGGACTCCACACCGTTGTTGTTTCATTGAGACATATGAGGTATATATCAGTTTTACGTTATTTATACATGTGATTGCACTTTGATATATACATTGATGTCTTGTGTGTGCCAAAGATATCTTGATCGAGGATGGCACAAATACACGAGACTTGACCGTCTGAGGTCGGGTCGCTACAGATATGGTATCAGAGCACATGTTGACTGTAGGACGTGACCCTAGAAACCGGTAAGCCCCTAGGACCGAAAATCTCTAAAACTTTATTTTCAAAAAGACTCTTACTTCTCATCTCTTCTGATTTTATCAAATAGACACTCTCACCTCAAATAGTTAGAATATACCCTTTTCCTTTTGATCACATGAAGAATCAATGAAGCCGCTCCAAGAAGGACAAGATATCGGATAACTGATGGCCTCTTGAGTAAAGAGGATTTGACCATGCATTAGAAGAGTTGAAGCTGCAACAATTGAAGACTCCGAAGACTAGAAGAATTTGAAGAATCTAAAGAATTATTTGACCTTTAGAAGACCAAACCCCTGTTACACACTTACGTTAGATGCGACCATTTGTGAGCTGTCATTTGTTTGATGTTTTCCGACAGCCACAAAGTAAAACTTGTTTCTTCAAAAACTATTGTTTGTATTGTGTGTATATCCTCCCCACCTCTCTCATATCTCATCCCAAAACTTTTGGACCCCATAGTTGATGAATGAAGTTGGACTGATATTCTCGGATCAAGACTCAGCCGGAGGCGAGCTATGGATTCGAACATGGAGAATCACTTTGGGAGCAATTTGGTTTCAAGGAAGAATGAAGTATCTTACGCTCTCCAGTACTTTGAAGGAAGTGCTGCAACATGGTGGCAGATGCATCAAGCTATACTGGGATGGAATGGAGCAAAGACTTGGAAAGAATTCAAGAAGACTCTGACAAGATCTCGTCTTATCCGGAAGCAACATGATACACCAAGAAATAAACCTTGTGCCTGCAAGATTTGCGGAGAAATAGGACACACCCAAGGGGAACACAAGGATGGATGCCCTCATTGTGAGGAGAAACACCCGGTGAGGAATGCCCAACTAGTAAGGTGACTTGTTTCTTGTGTGAAGGAACCACCCACTACCCGACTCAAGTGTTACATTTACCCCATGGTGCAACAAACTATTCAGGAGCAGGAAGAAGGAATGAAAGAAGCCTCCAGAAGTTATGAAAGAACCAGTGATGAAGGAATGTGTTGAAGACCTTGATGGAGAAGGCCTCAACAGATTTTACTCCAATGCCTGCTATTCATGTGGTGAAGAAGGACATTTTTCACGAGATTGCACCAAGGAAAGAAAAGAGTATCCGGATACTTCCGACGGAAGCAATAGAGTTTGATCCACGAGGAATAGAAGGTTTGATCGAACGAAGAAACCGGAAGAGAAAACAAAGACACCCTCGAACAAGCCAATTTCTGCAAATAGGGACAAGAGTCATATTACCTGTTTTGAATGTAAGGACGCGGGCATTATGCCAATCATTGTCTCGAAGGAAGCAAGGAACTCAAGGAGCAGGCACCATCTCCAAGAAGCCCAAAGACTTATCGAAAGTCATTTGTTTTCGCTGCAAGGAAGCAGGACATTATGCTACTAAATGTTCCGACATGATGAAAGCTGGAGCTGAGTAGTTGGAATTTTGATATTGGTAATAAGTGTAGTAGGAAGCAATTGTTTCCATAAGGATATGGAGTTGAATTTATGTAATGAAAGTCTTGGATATTGTAATGAATTCATGAAATCAATAAAGTTAAGGTGACATGTTTTCATATGTTTAATTGTATGAGTTGCTACTCTATGAACACGGATTTTGACCATTTTCGAGGATATGAGAAATATGGTCTATGGATGGATTGTGAATTTCATTTTAGGGTGGTAGTACCTGTGAAGAAGACTAGACTAATGGATAAGAAAATATATATTCCACGGACTGTAGTTCAAGGAAAAAGAAGTTGGAGTTTTGCTTTTGATATGATGGTATGAAGAAAAGCAGTACTCTTTGGATTTAAAGGAGGTGTAATATGGAACAAGAGAGTTACTCCAAGGATGAGTTAAAGCTGCACTAGTGTTCAAGTGGGCCATAACCCACAGGCCCAGGATTTTGAAAAGGAACAGATGTAACCTTGATAAAGGAATAAATTTGGAAGAATCGGTGATCCAATCAGCATCGTTTACGAGGAGGTTACGCAAAACCCGAGAGTGGTGAAGTAACGATAGATGTTTTGTTTGGCTTGCTGAACCAAAGGATTTACTCGAACCCAGTTCGAGAACAAGAGAAATTCTGCAATGCTTGTGAGTATGCCCAAGTGTTAGAATACGTGATTCTTTGTTTACGTATGTGGTAATGATTCAAATACGGGATGGATTGGCCCCATACCGGAGACTTCTATCATGAACTATCATATGTTGATGGAAAATCGAGAGACTTGAAAACTTTAGAAGAGCGTCGATCGACAAGCCAAAACCTTAGAATGGTAGGACGATTGATCCATGTACCGCAACCGTTGCCAAACGTAGGTCATACGGTGAGACCCAACCCAACCCATTATTCCTGCAGGAGAAACCTGTAATGGTCGACCACCATGAGATCTCGATAGTTGTTTATTGGCGGCAGACACTGTCACTAAGGAGACACAGTCTCGGAAGAACCTCACCGGGATGAAAGGACACGTATTTGAGGAAAAGGTTTGACCCTACCGGAAGAGCCCGATGTAGGAGTTACTTGAAGTTGTGAGAATACCGATAGTGTTCACCCTAGGGATGGAGTACCGAGTTCCGTTGGAACCATAACCCTGCTTTTAAGTGTGGTAGCACACTAGACCATTCGATCGACGGATTTCTTGGAAGACCCCAAACCCTAACCTTTTCTTGCTGCCTCTTCGAATCTCGAGGACGAGATTCATTTTAAGTGTGATAGATTTGTAACATCCCAAAATTCTAAATTTTGGAATGTTATATTAAATAAATATTTATGCTTGTTTGTTTGATAGTGGTGTGGTTGCTTGTGTGAAATTGAGTGAAATTTGAAACTTTCTGAAAGTTGAATGAGAGGGAATGAAATGACTTTCCCCAACTTCCACCTTGCATTTATGATCTCCATGAATTCAAATTCTTTTCATCACAAAACCCTGGAGAGAAGATGACATGACTTCTTCCATTTATTTAAATGACAAGGGTGTTGAAAATATTTGAATTTCATTTGGAAAATATTTCCAATTCTGAAACTTTATGCAACTCAATGATTTTCACGAGAGAAGATAAAATGACTTCTTCAAATTAAATGAAATATGAGTTGGGAGTTTTAAAAGAATTAAATCCAAAGTTCTTTTGAATTTATTTCCAATTTGGAGTTATTTGAGTTTTATTCAAAATATTTTTCTCCAAAAACAAAATATATGGAAAATAGGGTAACATGATTCCCTACATCGAGAAAATTGAGAGAAATTAATTTGAAGTCATTTTGGTATTTTAAAATAATTTTGTTGGATTTTATTGGACTAGAAGCACTCTTTGCTTTATTTAAATTTGTGTGTATTTTATTTAACGCTAGAATAATGTTCATCATGTAGGAAATCTTTTTCTGAAAATTTTGATATATTATATGCCTATATAATATTTTCATTTTTTTATCATTTTGTTTTCCTCTCTGTTTGTTTGTTATATATATATATATATATATATATATATATATATATATATATATATATATATATATATATATATACCATAACCAGCCGGCCGGCCAAGGCCAAGACCATCGCACGCACGCACCTAGGGAGCCAGGGAGCCTAGGTTTCCTATTCTTTTACAAATCCTAGTAGGATTTGATCCCGTTTCGTTATTCCATTTTTATTCCTAGGATTCCTAATCCTAGTCTATTTCTTGCCCCCTACCCAAGCAAAACCTCCCTCCCCACTATAAATACCCAAGCACCAACACATCAAACCAACACCTCCTCTCCTCTCCTCTCCTCTCCTCAAGCAGAAGAAGAAGCAAGACCGCCGCCGCCAAGTGCCGCCGCCGCCGCCTCGACCTCTCCTGAGGTTTATATGATCTCCTCTCCACCGCCCGTGATCTCCTTTCCTCTAGGATCAACCGCAACATCGGATCCGATCTTCTTCCCCAACTCCGACGGCTACTCGGTGAGATCCACGAAATCCTGTAATTCATTT
Source organism: Aegilops longissima (assembly GCA_021605205.1). Taxonomy (NCBI): domain Eukaryota; kingdom Viridiplantae; phylum Streptophyta; class Magnoliopsida; order Poales; family Poaceae; genus Aegilops; species Aegilops longissima. The sequence goes on along the minus strand of CM038678.1, from coordinate 359,735,416 downwards.
TTTTCAGAAAATAGCAATCTTAGAAAATTCATATCTTTTAGAGTTTTTAGTATTTTGAGTGATTCCAATTGCTATGTGTCACAAATTTGCGGAAGTTTCTATTAGTGTCTCTGGATTTCAAATTTGAGTAGTTTAAATTTGAATTTGATAAATTTTGTTCAGATTAGTATTTTGGCCATAACTTGAGTTTAAAAATAGGTTTTAATTAATTCTTTTTGCTCCTGGTCACTTATGATATTTTTT